>JAKZLQ010000043.1:0-248195 GCA_023309525.1 Arxiozyma bovina
CTTAATTGATCTTAATAGCTTTAGTACTTCTCTGACATCTTGTAAATGTTGTTCCTTAGAAGATGAGTAAACCAATATATCATCCAAATAAACCAGCACCTTCTTGTTCAAAATATCTCGAAATAAGTCATTCATTACCATCTGGAATGTCGATGGTGCATTCGTTAACCCAAATGGCATCACACGCCAAGCATATTGTCCTTGATGAGTAACAATAGCTGTCTTCGGTTGATCCTTCTCTGCAACTGGTATTTGGTGATAACCTGAGATTAAATCTAATGACGTAAACCACTTGGCACCATGTAAATGATCAAACAAGTCTTCTATCAACGGTAAGGGAAATCTTGACTTGATTGTCACCGCATTCAATCTCCTAAAATCACAACACAATCTCTTGGAACCATCTTTCTTCTTTACAAACAACACAGGAGCACCATATGGAGATGTAGTAGGATAAATTCTACCAGCAGAAATTAACTCTTCAATCTGTTTCTCTAATTCTTCACGTTCGTCAATGGATAATCGGTAAGCTCTACTATAAGTTGGTTTTGAATCAGCGACCACGTCTATGACATGCTTGATTTCGCCCTTATACTCAATTGTCTTAGGTAACTCTTTACAAAAGACATCACTAAACTCTTGCTTAATCAAATCTGACTCATAACAACTACCAACTGTTACATCATTGCCCATATTCACATTGATTCTACGAATCAACAAAACTGCTGAAAAATTAATATCTTCGTGATCACGTAACGTCTTATTCATTTTCGCAGCACTAACTCTCTTAATGGACAAAACATTGTTAACATCTATTTCCTCACACATAACTTCAGACTTCCTTAAGTCTTCTTCATCATCACCCGGGTAGTTACCTCTTGTAACATTTTCTCTGGAAATAAATGGATTAGCTTTCCTATGTCTGTGCAGATAGTTTAAAGCATCGCACTTCCTTCCTGCAGGTCCTCTCTCAGTATCATCAGTAGTTGCCATTTTCACTTTCTTGAGAGTCGCAACTCCCTTCACATCATTGTGATTCCTTGCCTCTTGCTTAGAATCCAATCTTCTCATTTCTGTATCAAGATCCGCAATCTCGACACCAACTCCGGAGTTGTAGCCTACGTAGTTATATGAGATATCCCCCAACATCACGCTAAGATCCTCTTGTGGTGTAGCACACCCACTTGCAATGTTGATACCTCCAGAATCCGGCTCTTTTAAAAGTTTCACCTCGCATGAATACTTTTTGTTTGGCTTGTGTACAGTGTCTCCACCATACGACATACTCCCCACCATACAGGCATCAGTACTGCGGCTCACAAATTCGCCAAACTCATCCACAGTAGCAGAAGTATGACCGTCCAACCTCCTACCTGCCGTTTCTGCTTCCTTTAACCACTCCACTGCTACATCCATATTCGCAAAAATAAAGTCTAGACCTAACAATAACAACTCTTGCACTGATTCACTCGAGACCACAAAACATGTCACTACGACTCTAGTATCAAAAATAACGAAGGATACATCTACACATAGGTCTGTCTGTAACTTCTGTTCATTTGGATTAATTCCATCTAAAGACCACGTCTGATCTAACTTCCTTACCTTTAATCCTAATGAATTTACTAACCCTTTTCCAATAATGGAAACTTGAGTACCCGAATCCAATTCTGCTTTCACTAACATATCTCCAATCTTAACATTCTTCTTTAACGATTCCTGAACAACAGGATCTTTGTTCTTTCTTATTCTTGCAACCATTGCCCTTAACGCTGTCCTCGGGCCCATCTGGTTTGAGGACATGACTAGTTTTTTGAACTATCTTTAGATGGGGCTTTACACTGATGAGCCATATGACCCATTTTATTACACTTGAAACATTTAATAGTCTTCTTCTTGTCTAAACTTCTATGATTCTTAATAACTTTAAAGTTTGGTTTTTGTTTAATTGTTTGTGCCTGCTTGAACGTATTTTCATAATTACAAGCCATGTCTAACAGTTGTGTCCAAGTAGTAGTCTCTGGAGGTCTATTGTTTAAGATATATCCAGTCAATCCCACAGGAATTCGGCGATAAAATTCTCCAGCTAAAAACTGTTCAGAAATAAATTCAGGAGCCACATCTACCAGCTCTTGAAAATCCTCACCAATTTTTTTCATAGACTTTCCTTCCGGGTTGTATTCTCGACACTTATCAATAAATTCCCAAAAGGGGTTATTGGAACCAAACCTTTTTTCGATACTATTAATTGCTTCTTTTAATGATTTGAAAGTAGGTTCTTCTTTTTCGTACCAACTTTTTGCTGCCCCCTTAAGGCGTAGTTTAATTAATTTTATCATAAATTTATCATCTGGAATGGATTCAGAATAAATCTGATAAAAAGTATCAACAGAATCCTTCCAAGCCTTAAAATCAGTCTTGGGGTCGTTGGTCTTAGCACCATAGTAATCTTTCACCTCTGCAGCAAACTTTTCTTTCAATTTTTCATCACTTAATCTTTTCTTACAAATAGTTTCGTTGGAAACATCCTTACTTTCAGTATCCTTATTAGCCTCATCTAACTTAGAACGTAATAAATTATTTTGATTAGCTAATTCACGAATCAATTCATTTTGCTTTACTTGTTCTGAAATTAGTTGTGCAATTAATTCATTTGATAACTTAACATTTTCTTTCGTTCTGTTATCAGAAATATTTTCCTTTTCAACATTGATATTTTGCACATCAGAACTTTGATCGTTACCAGACATTGTAAAAAAATTCGAATAATAATAACAAGCTAATCACTCAATATAACAATAACTTTTTGCGACGCTACCAATAGTGATAACCTTATGGTTACTAATTTCTGATAACAGTCGACTTAAACTTAATAATAATAAAACACTAGGATAGTTATAAGATACAGACTCACTCTATATCTTTTAAACGTATTATATTAAAATAATCTAAATACTATAACTAAGTAATATATAGTATATACTTCTTGGTTCTGTCTTGGTTGCTTTCTTCTATCTCTTCTTTTGGTTACTCCTGCTCTCTGTGTTTGTATACTTATCTTTTATATTCTTAACTTTCCATTTACAAGGTTTGTTTGCACAATTTTCCAAAAAGGAGAGTTTAGGAAAATATCGATTACCCTCATTTTCCTAAACATCAAAATCTGGGATATTACACATTATCACACAACAAAAAATGATTTCGCCCAGGATCGAACTGGGGACGTTCTGCGTGTTAAGCAGATGCCATAACCAACTAGACCACGAAACCAGACATTGTTGTTGTTTGTTGTTAACTGACTTGATATTACGGTTTACAATGAAAGTCGATTAGGGTTTGGTAATTAGGGTTATATGATGTTTGTCAATTAAATTGTTCTGGTTTGAGACAAAAAAAGTTAGGGTTTGTTAAAGAATTCCAGGTTGATTTTCCAGTACATAGAAAATAAGAGAAAAACAATAGTGAGAGATTAGTGAGACATTACTGAGACATTTGTGAGACATAAATGAGACAATATTGAGAAGTTAATCATACAAACAAATATTTGATATGAGTTAATGTTGGAAAATGATAGTTTATTACTGTCATTTTCATGTGAATTATTTTTTTTAATTTAGTTTTTCTATTTATTATGTGATGGACGAATGTACTGAGCATGGAAAAACATTTTATTTTTCACCGAACATGATTTTTTAGAGTTGAGAAGAAATGAAAAAAATTTTAAAAGAAGAGAAAAGAAAATAAAGAAGTTTATACTGTATACAACATATAATTAGTATATACATATATACAAAAGTAATAAGACGATAAGCATCTATAACTTAATAAAGACTGCCATTACCATGGACGCCAAGAGCTCCAAATTCCATCAGTTAAATATGAGAATTATTGACAAACATCACGCCATACCATCAAGAATATTATCAACCCATGAATAATATATAAAGGTCCATCATCTTGTCATCTGAAAATTATATTTGTGTCTGATTTATAGTAGTATGTAGAATATTGTATATAAAAAATAAAAAACAAGCAATAATCGTCTAAAGTTCCTATATATATAACGTCTTTATATATATTTATTATTGCCCTACTATCCGTTCGATAGTATTATTAATTATAGTTGTTATTGTCCAGACTATCCGTTCGATAGAGTATTAATTATTGTCCAGACTATCCGTTCGATAGTATAATAATCGTTGTTCTAACTAACCGTTCGTTAGTGTTATTAATTAGCTATACTTTTTTACCTCAAACCACAACAAGCTCGTGAATCTTAAGACTCCATGGCCAAGCTGGTTAAGGCGTGCGACTGTTAATCGCAAGATCGTGAGTTCAATCCTCACTGGGGTCGTTTTTCTGTAATTTTTAATATTGCGTGTAATATCCCGTGATACGAAGTATGAATAAGCCTGGCTAGGAAAGCTTCACAAACTGTAATATCCCATGATAAAAAGTATGGGTCTAATGTATTTATCCAATTCATTTTGTAAAAATTTTTGCAACGTGTTGTTGTCCAAGGAGAGCTTATTTGTGGCGTATGAACTTGCGAGATATAATGGTATCTTGAGAGGCTACTGTAAGAAGGACTAGACAATGTTATAGACAGAGGAGCAAGAAATAAGAATATATAATTTTGTATATTAACTATTTATTCTAGTTATTATTATTTGTGTATTTTTAATCCTAAAACTAGATTTATCTATTTGATTTTTAGAATATGGAGATTCACAGCTGTAGTAAAAAACCATGTTAGCAGTTTATATGTATAGTAATTGATATACTTCACCTATAGTACCTTCAACAACTTGTAAGGAACCTAACTGGAAGTCCAGTAGATACGCAATCCTGCGGGTAACACCTGAGTGTCTGGGTGGAGGATTGGTACAACCATGTGTGCAGTGGCTCGTACATTGTAATGAACTTGATTGGAGGATTTTCAGGGAGTGATGATTATATCAGACCTTGATAAGAAGCCTTTGATTATTGAGGAATTAGGCCAGAGGTAATTATCTTATTTAAGTATGTCTTAGTACTGATATTAAGAGTTACCTCTTAATATCATACAACGACCAAGTTCAAGAACAACAAGTTATAATTTTACATCAGCGTTATTTTGTAGTTTTATATAGGGCTTATGTAACAGTGTTTATATTTATACTAATTGACATAATTTATTCATTTACCTATAACACCTCTTATACAACTCTTATAATTTGTTTATTTTATTAATCTGTTCTATTACTACCATGAAGTTTTCCGATATTTTTTAAAATTTCTTTGGTGACAAATTTACAAAATTTTGTTTTTAATCACCAAACTTAAAAGAAAATAGAGGTACTGTTGAAAATTATAAAAATTCAAAAAGCCTCAATTGGAGAGTCTTGCTGAAATAGAAGAATCTATCATAAGAAGAAGCACCTAGAATGTTACTGTAGTTAGTGGTCATGGTTAAATGATAGAGTTATTAGTATATTAATTATAATTACAATTCTTCAATCTCTTTTATATAAAGTATAAAAATAAATATATATATAAATATAATAATATCACTTAATATGTTCAGAGAGAAAGTATAATAATTTGTTTTTTACCTTCTTATGTTTATTCTTTATATATTTTTATTATTGAAACAAACAATCTTACTTTAATGTAGTTACGTACAAGCTTGTATTTTATCGGATTTAATATTAATAATGCCTATTGATTTATATTCAATCATACTTGTATGTGAGTGTGTACACTTGTCCGATATTTCCAGCAATCTAAAATAGAACAGAACAAACTAATATAATTTTGACAGTGCCTAATTCAATAACAATAAGTCTTACAATCTCTATATGGTGAGAATAAGCACCTGTGGATGATGGATATGTATTAAACATTGTCAAATTTTATTCTATATGTTATTAAACTATTAGTATACAAAATAGAAGTAACGTTCTTCATGGTTATATAGAGGTTATATAAAAATAATAATGTAATCTTATAATAATAGTGAGTAGAAAGTAGTGAGGAAAATATTATCTATTATTAATTACTTCATGTTCTTTATATATGTTTGGACATTAGTATCTAATATCATCATTTGTTATAATCGATCACTGTATGTATTTTAGGGATACCTGTTAGTATACCTATTGGGAGACTTGGATATCCTATTTAAATATCAAGGGGTAAAACATCTTGTTGGTAATAATTCTACTATAGAGATGTATTTGCTGTAAGATTCATGCTTATTGGTTACAATCTTATTGATTCATTCTATTTTATTCTAGAAACTTTAGTTTCAGCATTTGCTAATGTCAAATGTAGTATCCACAATAATTTAATTATACACTCAAAAGATTCATATGAATTTTCTAACAGTATGAGTATCATCCCTATTAGAAGTTATTTAACAATTTTCTCATTTGTTGTATAAAAAACCCAGTATATCCACCTTCTTTTCGAACTAATCCATCAATATTAATAATTTATTCCTATTAATTTAGAAAAAATAAAAAGAACTAATATTAGTAATATTAATACCTATTCCTTTGTGTCTGATTGTATTTTCATTTTTGCCTTGCTATGTCTATACTTAAAAAAACATTTCCAATAAATACCTGGAAAGATTATTACATGATGTGCTTTAACTTCTCAGAAACCTTCTTTCTTTTTCAAAGGTGGTAATCCCAAAAAATCATTTTATGTATCTTTTATTAACTAATAGATAAAGCAACATTTTGGATATTAAAGAGAGATAAAGGCTAGCTATAAAGAAGATAGTTTATTTTAAGTCCAATATTCTTGTAACTTTTTTTTCATTTGATTTTAACTGTATCCTATTCTTATATTATATAATGTTATAACTCTCTAATAATATCATATCATTACATTCTTGATATAAAAGAAACAATATATAAAACATTACTTTTAGGCTATTTTCAAAAACTTACCTAATCTTTATTAATTACTATGTGAATCCAAATGCTCGAGAATCGAAAATACATTAAATACTTAAATAGTCAAGATAGAATTAAAAATAGGTGACAAGGATTATAATTTGTCTTAAAATAATAAACTACAGAATTTTATAAATAAAAGAAAGGAGCCAAGAAAGTTGAAGATATCTAATATGTCCATTACCACCACTGGTGCACTGATCAATATAGTCGAATATCTGAAAAGCATCCAATTAGGCTTCATGACATATGAAGCCGTAAGGATATCTATAGATAACTATTTATAAACAAGTTTTCCTCCATCTATATACGTTTTTTTTTACAAAGATCATCCTGTTATTTTTTTATTTTTATCACCTTGTTCAAAGAGTTCAAATGAAAATAATGAAAAGATGAAAAAAGAATAGTCGTCTTTCTCAAATTTGATCTGATGATAGGCAAAGTCATTGCTTGAAGGGGAGTCCATTTCAAGTAGGACAAAAAAGGTTAATGTATTCTAGTAAGAGAGATAATAATTCATTTCATGGAAGTAACCAAAGAAAAAATGATATCCTTCCAAAATTGCCCCCTTTAGTTACTAGAGAATCATTCTTGGAGAAATCTAAAATTAATGATGAATATTATGCAATCCAGGGTGATATAACAAGATATAGTACTGAAACTTCACATATTACACCTACTAAAGACAAAGAGCAAAACTTCAAAATAAAATCATCAATAACTTCATCAAGTCCCTTGCCTCAAAAAAAGATCAATAATCCTTCCCCTTCAAATAATCGATTCGCCCACATAGAAAGTCCTAGATATAATAAAGTGTACTCACCTTTGCATAACCGAACTCACAGACCACCTCCTCCACCACAATTACAACAAACTCCATTTATCTCAACACAACATTGTAAACAGTCATCCCCAGCTAAAAAAAATACAAATATACATAAAGAGATAGAATCACATGATTCTATTGTAAAATTAAGTGATCTGAATCTACAAGACAATTCTCTTACCTCCAATGGTTTTGCTAAACCACCACAGGTAACGACTACATTGCGTGATATAAGTGGATTAAGTAGAGTTTCAGAAAGCATAGAAAGCTTTTACTCTTATCCAAGTTATACTTTTAATGACTCTTCTGCAAGGCATAGTAGTTATAATTCGTTACTAGGTGGCAAACCTTTGGAAGCTGCACCAAGTGTGATTGTTCCAACACATCCTTTTAGCATTTCGGATCTAGATGAAAGCAAGTTATATCAGTGTTATTCTGTTTATAGATTATCTGACATATATGAATGGATTTTAAAGATTTATTTCGAGTGGTTCACAGAGTATATTTTTGGTCAATTTGAATTCTATCAAATGATTCAAAGATTATTGGAATTTCAAATTCCAACAACTTTTGACCAAGATTTAATCGACTCGAATGTTGATAAAATTATCAATTCATTATTAATACAGAAGGCAATTAGGTTTGAACCAAATATGATTTCTAGGAATGACGAAGAAACCACAGATGAAAATATAATAAGCACTATAACAATCGTTACAGCTGGTCTTGATATCCAAGGTATATTTACTGAACTTCTTCCGTGTTATTCATTTGATGATACAATTCAAAATGAACTCTGCATAAAATGTTATTCTACAAGTTGTCACAGCAGATCAATGGCTATTTCTAAAAGAGATGTGGTCTCTTATTCCAGCATTATCAATAAATCAGTTGGAGTGTGGGCTGATTATTGGAATCTCACTGATGAAGATTTAGAAAATATTAATCCAAGAGATGTTCAAAAACAAAGCTTTATATTTGATTTAATAATTCTAGAAGAAAGATCATTAAATATGGCAAATGCGGCCGTGGAAATTTATGGAAAACAATATGATCCATCTCTATTACCCGAAGAACCCAATTTTACCAGTTTGGCATTTGACATATTCATTCCTTTAATTAATCTCCATACTGAACTTTTATTAAACCCGATTAATTGGAAAATTAAAACCAGGGGCAAATTCATATCTGGAATTGGTAAATTGTATCTGAGATGGTGCCACGAAGCTCATGATGCATATATAAACTATGCAAGGGCAATGGCTACTGTCCACGAAATCATAAAATATGAGAAGAAAAGGGGAAGTTTATTTGCAAAATGGCTAAAAATGATAGATAATAGTCCAGAAATAACACGTTCCAAGCTATATCATGATGTTATCTTTTTTGGTGGATTTTTCAAGTCATTACAAAATTTACCTATTACATTAAGATCAATTCTTAAAAATACCGACATTTCGGATGAAGATCATGAATACATATCACTTGCTATTAAGGAAGTCGAAAAACTAAATGAAGAGGTAGATAAAGTTCATGGGGATGCAATAGATCACAGAAATCTTATAAGGTTCTCTAGAAGTCTTATGTTTGATAGTAGGAAGCAACAAAATACTACAGGTTATTCAAATTTATCGACACCTTTATCAAATACTGAAAATTTGAATAAGGTAGATCCCTTAATTGAGGATAAATTAGATTTAGGGCTGCTAAATAGCGAAAGGAAATTAATTTATTCAGGCCCAGTTTTCAAGAAAAGGGAAGCTTGGCTAGATCCAAGCTCAGTATATATTGCATTACTAGACAATTATTTCTTAATAACAGAAATAACTGTTAAAAATAATAAAAATTGGTATAAATTGATAGAAAGACCTATACCAATTGAATATTTGAGTATTGAAAGAAAAAAACGGTCAAAAAAAGGGAAAGTTGGAATTCGGATCAATCTTCAACAAATATACAAACTGAAAATGTTAAACAACCACCATTGAATGGGTCAAAGACTGCATATTTCAATTCTTCAGGTCAAAGAGTATTCTTTATCTCAGATAGTAGTAGTTTGACAAGTACTAGTTTAAATAATGAAAGCGACGCAGATACCTTAGATTTCAAAATTAGAAATACAGCAACTAATGAGTCCTTTACATTTATTACTTCATCTATGGTGGAAAAAGAAATATGGATCACATCAATTTTGAAAACCATTCAAAAATCAAAAGAACGCATTCAAAGCGTTGTTGAATTTGAAATATTGAGTACCAGATTTGCCTATACAAATAGAGAAGCGCCACTAAGTTTACCAGTTGCTATAGAAGGGTCTGAAATTGAAATTGCCTTAAAAAAATATGAGAATAAGGTTAAAGAGGAAGTAAATATGCCATTAACATGTACTATATCCGCTAGTGCTATGTTTACTTATGAGGGAAAAAACTTTCTCCTTGTTGCATGTAATTATGGGATATTTTTAAGATTAGAAAATGGACTAGATAATAAATTCCAAAAAGTGATTAACTGTGATTATGTGACAAAGCTAGAGGTGAATTGTAAACTTGGGATAATTTTTATTCTAAATAATCACAATCTTCTATACTTCAGCTTAGCGAGTATACTGGGTGCTTATTATGATAAGAACAAATATTTATCAGATAATACAATTATTGGTATAGTTATTAAAGACAAAGTAGATTGTTTTAGATTTGCAGAAGATTTTGGCAACTCCAAACATTTAATTTTCACAAGAAAGGGGAAAATTTATGTCTTGACTCCTGAATTTGATCGGATTAATCGACAATTAAAATATTTCAAAGAATACAAACAATACAGATTACCTACAGTTTTACATAACATTGAAAACGTCTCTGTATCTAAGATTGTTTGTTTTAAAAAATCATTTATTGTTTGTACCTCAAAAGGAGTAATCCTGTTTTTTGATGAGTTTGGTGATGATGGAATAACTCTACCTATTATTTTAGATGTCACCGAATTTACAGAATCGTCAGATAAGTTGAAATTTGTAAAAACAATGTTTCAAGAGCATAACCCATCATACTCTTCTGCAGATGCTCTAAGGTACCAAAAACTAAAACACATACTTAAGGAAATTTATACAAATGGGGGGAATCCTTTAAATTGTTTTCAACTTAACAATGGTACGGATTTTATTCTTGTATATGATAAAGTTTTAATTAAAATTAATTGCCACGGGATTCTAGATAATTGGAAACAAAATGTCTTAATGTTGGATTTTTACTGTATAAATGCTACTCTTTTTGAAGGCTACATGATTTTAGTATCAGAAAGCTTGATCCAGATATATGATATCAACAAAGCTATAGATATTCCCTTACAAGAGCTCATTCCATGCCAAATAATCAAGGGTAAAAAAATACAACTATTAAATAGGGATCTTAACGATAACTTTGTAATATTAAATTCAAGCCATCCAAATATACCTAATAGACAATTATTGTTGAAATGTAACATTACAAATTATTAAATTTAGAATTGCATGTAGTTATATATCTGTTGAACTATTCTATATAAAAAACTTACTATTTTTTTTAAGTAAACCTCTAACAATATTAAAACCAGATGGTAGACGTTCAACTTAATGCCAAAGCTTTATCTAATATACTATGAAGTGGTTTGATCTGTTTTGTGAACAGAATATGTGTTGTTTTATATATTACTAAAGATTTATATATATCTTCAACGAATTTTTAATAACTCTTATTTTTAAATAATCATCTTAAAGAAAGAAAATAAATAAAACAAGACATCCATTATCTAGAATAGATATTACAGGAAAAAACAGTTTGAACAAGTAATTATTGTCAATCTGATAATGTTTGTCCTAATATATTTAAAGAAACCAATACCGAAAAATGCATCTCTATGAAATTCTGAACATTGATTTGTTAGTATATAATATAGTCCTACCTTTTATAAAATATCCATTTTTTTTCTTATTGCCATTCAAAGCGGTTATCCCAAGACATACAATTTACATATTGAGTTCCTACACACTATTTGTATTATGCTTCTCTATATTTAATAGTCTATTTGAAAGAAGAATAATCAGTAAACAAAAATGGTTATCACTTGACCAGTTAGATTCTCCGGTAGCAATTGTTACAGGTGGTACTAATGGACTAGGAAAAGATCTAATTTCGAAACTTCTAACTGAATCAAAGAAAGTCAAAATTATTAATGTTGATATAAAAGAACCCAGTAATAGTGTACTAAAGAATAATAGAGTGATCTTCCAACGTTGTGATCTTACTAATCCCTGTGAAGTGGAGAAGACAATTAAAGATATAAAATATCGATATGGAAACCAGATATGTTTAATTATAAACAATGCTGGCATGAGATCTTCATATTCAAAATATAATCAGATAAAAGATTCTGAGTTACAAAAGATAATGCAGATAAATTGTTATACACCTTTTAAAATCATGCAAGAATTAAGACCTGAACAATCTTCAGATACTCAATGTTATATCATTAATATTGCAAGTACATTAGGTATATTATCTCCCGCCAAAACAACTGTGTATGCGGCCAGTAAAGCTGCTTTAATAAGTATGAGCAATTCTCTGAAATTCGAATTAGGTACACAAAATATTTCTAATACTAGAATTCTTCTTGTTGTTGCAGGACAATTAAATACAGATATGTTTAATGGTTTCAAGGCACCAAGACAATTTTTTGCCCCTGTTGTAGACACAAAACATTTGGCCAATAAAATAATATTCTATTCAATTATGGGGAGACAAAGTGTGATATACGAACCCTTTTATGCTAAATTCGCATATCTATTAATGTCCATGCCTTCATGTATTCAAAGCTTTGTTAGGTGCTTTTCCAAAATGGACACGTGTTTACCAACGGAGAACTAGTACATATTTGTCTTCATATAGTAATATTTAATTTTTTTTGAATGTTTTATAATGTTACTTCTAAGCATTCTTCTTTATGTATCTGCTTAATCTATATAAAGATATATCAAATTCTTTTTTTGTTAAATTCTATTTCTACAGATATTATACGTGACTTAAAAAAGTTCTCAACACAACAAGCTAGTTGTGTTTTTTCTTACCAACTTACTTGTACTTTCTGTATTTTGTTTTGGTCTTTGTCTAACTTTTCACTTCATTTTATTAGTACTGTTGTTGTTATTAATTTTTCTTTATTTCATATTTTTGATAAAGTCTTTTTGATATATCTTTGGTTGAACAGATGAATATGTGAGTGTAAAAGTGCTACATAGTTTACTTATAGGTGCTCCCTTACGCAGAATATTGAAGTGAGCTTAACCTAAATTAGGTTTCTCACCAGAACTGTGCAACTATCTAGACTAATATAACTACAGCCAATCATCCTCTATCCACCTAATTTTTTTTTTTTGGTGTTTCTATTTGTGTAATATCACTCTAATACTAGGGAGCAATTCGATATGAATAATACGAGTACGGACCAAGAGACTCGTCGTTCTGAACACCAAATCGATGCCAATGCAGAGAAAAGTAATTCATATGACAGAAATAAGAAACAGAACTCTGAAGGAACCAAGAATAAAATAAATATATCGAAGAGAAGTCAAACAAATACTAAGAAAAAATCAAAAGATGAACATATAAATAAGTCATGCAGAAGTGGGGGCCATAAGAGATTAAGCAAACACATCAGAGAAAAACAAAAAGTTGATTTAAACTTTAGAAATTCCCCTGATGATAATTTAGATTTATCTATTCAAGAAGAAATTATAGGTGGGAATTTCAAAATGAGGGGTAAAAAAGCTCAAGTGCTAATTAATCATCTATTGGATTTTAATTTACCTGAAGTAGATAAAAATATTCATTCAAATGATAGAAGAAGATATTTGCACAAGAAAAAATTTGATGAAGATGAACACATCAATTTAACAGGTGATTCCTTTATCAATGTTAACTATCGTTTATTAGTAGTGGATAATGGAGATTATTCTGAACAGATTAATAATCCAAATTGTATAATTAGCGATAACAAAATTGTGTCTATAGTTGTACCTTCTGGACAACAGTGTCCAATCTGTCTGTGTGAGAAACCTATTGCACCAAGAATGGTTGGATGTGGTCACATTTTCTGCTATACATGTTTACTAAAATTCTTCTCTATAGAAGATACATATAAAGATAAGACTACTGGTCATTTTAAAAAAAGAAATATAAAGAATGCCCATTGTGTAACAATATTGTCAGGCCTCAAAGAATTAAGCATGTCATATATTTGGAAGATAGTGCCTTATATATTAAAAATGAACCAATCCCCAAACCAGGTGTTCAAGTTAAGTTGGATTTAATGTTTAGAGAAAGAGCATCCATTTTAGCTTTACCTATCAAAAGTCACACTAGTAATCATGAAACGATCAATATACCAAATATAAATAATGCCGATAAAATAAAATATAGCAGACTAGTTATGTGTGACCCCTCTTATAGATTAAAGTTATTAAACGAAGATATCGAGGCTATAAAGATACAGTATGAGATTGACAGAGCCCTTTATAATGACAGTAGTGATCAAAAATTCGTTGACTTGGCAATAGAACAAATAAATAATTCAATAGTATCCATATTGGATGAAAATCAAGACAATCTAACGTCTAATTTCGAAAGGATGACAATTGGGAATCAAGATAATAACAATCAATATTCAATGGTTATTGATGACAATTCAGGTTATTTCTTTTATCAAACCTCACATAATACTTCCACAAAATATTTTTTAAGTCCCTTAGACGTTAAAATTTTGCTTGCAATTTTCGAGGACTATTCAAAATTCCCTTCTACTTTAGAAATCCAAGTAGAAAATATTCACTACGATACTGTAGTCACAGAAAAATTAATCCGTCGTTATAAGTATATGGGCCATCTACCATTAGGCACAGAGATTGCATTTTTAGATATCAATTGGAAAGAAATGTCGATCATAACTGATGAGGTATATGATAAATTTAGTAGAGAATTACAACAACGTCATAGGGAGTTAAATATAAAAAGACAAAGAGAAGAAAGAAACAAGAAATTGTATGAAGCTAAATTAGAAGAAGAAATTATGGCATTCTATAAATCTGAAAACGGTAACATATATTCAACTTCAGAACAAACAGCAGATTACAAAAAACTGTTAGAATCTGGAGCAACATTAGAGACTCTGTGGTCAAAGACAGTAGATGATTCTAATCAAAATAATGCATCAAGTAATAATAATAATAATAAGAAGAAGAAGAAGGCGTATAAACAGAATACTGTATGGGGTACGTCAATATCGGTGATTCCAGACGAAAAGACATACAAAGAAAACGAGGAATTTGCAGCGATGTTACTTCAGAAAATGAGGAGAAAAGACGATGATATAGACAATAACTATAATAGTAGGAATAGTACGTTGAATGAAAAGTCACATGAAAGTACTCCAAGTCAAAATCATCAAGATCAGTCGAATCTAAGCCGAGAAACCGGAAAGAGAAAGAATAAGAAAAAAGGCAAGGTGGTGTTATTCAGTACATAATAAGAATAGGGAAAGAAAATTATACCTGTCTAGACCTAAACTGTGGATATATATTATATATTACTTTTTTGTTTTAATAAACGAATTGTACGTTTAAAGTGTACAAGTCTCTATTAATTCTTTTGGTGACAATAAAACCATATTTGGATCACTTTCACATGTTTTTAAATAGAAACCTTTTTTTTTTTATTTGACTTTTATATCTATAAGGGAGTATCGACATACTCGTCGTTCAAGATAAACCGTGAAGGAAAAAAAATTCTGTTATGTCCTCTATCCAGTATATTCGAATGTGATGTTTTGAAAAAAAGTACTTCTGAGAGATGATATCTGCTATGGACTAAATGTGCACCGGGAATCTAACACCTAGAAAAAGACATTTCAACTCTAGTTGCAATCACAACTGGCCTTCCATTTTGGTAGATACTCCTCTATTCCAAGTAGAGGCTATCTGTTTACATCTCTTATAGCATATTTAAGCGGAATCTTCCTACCTGGAAGCTTGCGGAATGGGAGAGAAATTCCGGAAATGGCCTAGTAAAGCTTTGCGGAACATCATTCCGCACCATATGAAAATGTCTCTTCGAAGAAAGACAAACAAACGAAAAATAGAAGGAGATGAAAAAAAAAAATTGAATCTAATCTGAGATAAAACATTCGCAATAAGATATTATCTGAAATACCCAGTCACTCGAAAGTAAAACATAAACAGTAAATTAAAGAAAAAAAAACAACGAACTATTACTTATTTCAACATTATCCGAAGGCACTTATTGGCACATTTAAATTATCATTAGATATTCATATCAATAATTTCATAATCATAATCTTACTAATAATATAGCTGATCTTCCCTAAGGTACTTCAGTTATATAATTATTCGCCGAGCTGTTTATTTTATTAGTGTGTGCTACATAGTATCGATTAAAATACTTATCAATTTAAGATCCGTTTTTTTTTTTTGAAACAAAATGAGTGGTAAGTTTGTTCGTGCTTCTAAATATAGACATGTATTTGGTCAAGCAGTTAAAAGAGAATTACAGTATGAAAATATAAAAGTAACTAATAATGCTTGGGATTCCAATATAATTAAAACAAATGGGAAATTTATTTCTGTTAATTGGAATGCGTCTGGTGGTGGTGCCTTTGCAATTGTACCAATTGAAGAAGTGGGTAAGGCACCAGATCAAGTACCACTTTTCAGGGGACATACTGCTCAAGTTTTAGATACAGATTTTGATCCATTTGATGATCATCGAATTGCTTCTGTGTCTGATGACTCAAAGATTGCAATCTGGGAAATTCCAAAGGATTATTCTTTCCACAGTTATTTAACTGAGGATGGTGAGCCAAGGGATATTAAGCCAATTAAAATTATATCCGGTCATACTAAAAAAGTAGGTCATGTTTTATTCCATCCTGTAGCTAAGGATATTTTAGCGACGTCATCTTTAGATTATACAGTTAGAGTTTGGAATGTGGAGACAGGTGAAAATATTTTCACGTTAAAGCATCCAGATATGGTCACTTCTATGTCATTTTCTTATAATGGGTCCCACTTGGCCACTGTATCTCGTGACAAGAAACTCAGAGTGTGGGATATTAGAGAGGAAAAGATTGTCAGTGAAGGTTCAGCACATCAAGGTGCTAAAAATCAAAGAGTTGTTTGGTTAGGAAACTCTGATCGTTTGGCTACCACTGGTTTTTCTAGATTAAGTGACCGTCAAATAGGTGTTTGGGACGCATTTAATTTAGAAAAAGGTGATTTAGGCGGATTTTATAACATCGACCAATCCTCAGGTATCTTAATGCCTTTCTTTGATGATAGCAACAAAATATTATATATTGCTGGTAAAGGTGATGGTAACATTAGATACTATGAATTCCAAAACGATGAATTGTTTGAATTATCAGAATTCCAATCAACTGATCCACAAAGAGGTTTCGCTGTGGCACCAAAAAGATTTGTTGACGTTAAATCAAATGAAGTATTGAAATGTTACAAGACAGTTATTGATCAAACCATTGAACCTGTTTCATTTTTTGTTCCAAGAAGATCTGAGGAATTCCAAGACGATATATACCCAGATGCACCATCTGATCAACCTGCTTTAACTGCTGAAGAGTGGAGATCAGGTAAAGATGTTGATGGTCCGATATTAATAAGTATGAGATCCATTTATGAGGGTACTGCACCAGCCTTCCATGAGTCGAAAAAGCCACTAGAATCCAAACCAGTGTCAAAAGTGGATGAAAGGACTTCTATGGAAACAAACACTGATGAAAAATCTGTATTATCAACTACCACCACCACCACTTCTTCTTCTTCTAGTCCTTCTGTAAAAGTGTCTATTGTTAATAATGCTGGTCACAGCGGAACTTCCACCCCAACTACATTAAATGACAGTTTAAAATCAAATTCTTCGGTGGATAAACTTTTACAAAAATCTAATGATATCGATCAAGAAAATGCTGCAGAAGACCCATCTAGAGATACATCTGGTTGGGATGAAGAAGATGAAAGACCTGCTACTCCTGAATTACCGGTAGAAAGAGAAGAAAATGTTTTAACAAATGCAATTACAAACAAACCAGAGCAAAATGAACAAAAGGAAAGCAAACCTGAGCCAACGTCCATTGCCACAGATGTTATAAACAAAAACACTAAGAAAGAAGAAATCAAATCAGAAGATAAGACAAAGAGACAAACAGAAAGCAACGTTCATTCTTCTACACATTCTGTTAAATCCATGGGCTTAAAACAATCTGTAGAAACCTTATCAAACCTAGTATTAAAATTAGAACATATTGTGGAAAATTTGACAGCTGCTAATATTGAAAAAGATGAAAGATTAAAAGCACTTGAAGATAAGATTGAATCACTGCTACATAAAGGGAAATGATATTTAAAAAAAAAGTATTAGTGATTATGATAATGAGTATGTAGTAATTTTTTCTTTTTTAAATAAAATGATGATCTGTATAGGTATTTATTTAAAACATCAAGGATACATTGTAATAAATCCAATAATAGTCTTTCAAAACTGAAAAATTCGACATAAAACAATTGTGCAAATCATAACATAGTATGTTAATCTTATAATTGTTGCTTGTCTATTCATATTCACTCACTTCCCTATGTATCTAATGCCAATATCTCTCTCTCTCTCTCTCTCTCTCTCTCTACATCTTCTATTTACGCGTCACTTGTTTGCAATCCAAAACGCGTAAACTGGAGAAAAACTTTTTCCATTTTGTTTCGTGTCGTTTCTTTTTACTTAAAAATTTTCACTCGGAGGGGACGCGAATTCTGAAAGTACAAAGAAGGAAAAAAAAAAGAAAAGGAAGTTTTCCTCATCTTGGATGTTATATCCATTTTTTTTTAAAGATCACTAAGCTACCAAGTTTAACATCCTTTCAATCACACCATCTGCTACTGCCACCATCCTAAGTATTTTAAAGCTCATCGATAATTTTTTTCTATTAATAAAAAGAAGAAAACCAATAAAAACTTCAAAAAGATCTAGAAGGCATAACCTACTTTTTTGTTTGCTTTCTAAAGTTTACTTTTCAGTTTTTTCTTATACACACATATATAAACATATTTATATTCATATAGTTAGCTCTTTGATCTCATCGTTATTCGATAGTATTACATATTCATCCTTACGTTACCAAAAGTGTATTTAAAGGATTGAATTGTTTTTTTTTTAGTATCTGTAATTCAAAGTTGTATTGACACACCTAATCATTTTTTACTGATACTTCCATTACAATTACATAAATAATTATTCCGATAGTTTGTATCCTTACTGGACTATTGTCCCTATTTCTACTTTATTTAATAATTAATAACCTTGACTTTTATTCAAGAGTGTACCTATCATATAAGTCGAAAGGAACTTCACAAGAAAGAAGCTGCATATAACAGAATCATAGGTTTGAAATAAAAAGTAAAAAAAAAATAATAAAAGAAAGCTTATTTTATATAAAATTATTATTTTATATCTATACATATTAGCATGATGTCTTCCACTTCACCAAATTCATCGTTAAGTAATGATTTAATTCAAAGAGCAAAATTTTATTCCATTATAATAGAGCAGGTTTATGCAGGTAAGAACAAAGAGATTAATGAATCACAATTACTAGGTGAACTTTTGAAATTACTATCTGAACTTCCACAAGATATCCATTTGTTTTGTAACTCTACTATCAATCCAATCTCAATATTTTGTCTAACAATATTCTCTTTTAATGAGCAAGATACAATCAATTGGATTCAAAATAGATTTAATCCTATCTTAAGCCAGTGTGATAAATGTATTTTAAATTTTAGCCGTGGTAAATGTAATATGTTACAACATTTTGCTATTCAGAGAAATGTACCGCATGAGCATGTGTCCAAATTTAATGATATAGTCTGTCAGTGGAGAATTAATAGTCTATTTCCAGTTTTGAAAAATATTCGTATTATTGATGATAAAACTGTTGACTTCAATAAGACTTTAGAAATGGCAATATATGAAATTATTTGTAATCCACATATGTTAAGATTAAACAAAAATTTCAAAAATTATTTCGATGTCATATTTAAATATTTGTTCAACAGTAAAAATGAGTTTTTGAATTTTAATAACCCAGAGAAGGGTCTTATTACATTTGTACCTGGTATAATTTATTGTTGGTGTGAAGGTACACAAGAACAAATTAATTGGTCAAGAGATTTTTTGAAAAATTTACATAAACAAAACACTATTATTGATCCAAGAAATTTGACTGCTGATATTTTACAAGAAGTTTATTTCCATTTATTGTTCATAGAAAACCCAGCTAACTGGGATACTGTAATAATAACACAATTTTGGATGAGGTTTTACCCCATATTTAAGCTGTTTAACAAAGATGTCTTTCTAGAATATTTTTTGGTACCTAAAAATATTGAATCCTTAAAACAAAATATTAGATACCCAATTGAATCAATATTCATTCTTTGGTATAACCATCTAGTCCATCAGTACAATGATAAGCCTTTAGATTATTTATTGCGAATCTTAAAAATGTTTCTTGAGAAATTAGGACCCGAATTTTGGAATAAAATTGAACCTTATTCTTTTCATAGTATTTTGGACAACATATTTGATAAGAACATATTTGCTGTGAAATTGTTGAAAATTCAAAATGTTCCAATCTCAAACGATGACGTATATCATCTTTTTAAACCCGGTTCAGTTTCAGATCTTTTATCCTGGACACTACCCTTTTATCAATCCTTAACAGAATCAAAACGTATTCAAATGGTTAAAAAAGTATCCATGGCCTTTTTAAGGCTCATTGCTAATAATGCTAATCTACAATCACTCCCGAAAGCTTGTCTTATGAATTCCTCCACAGCTTTGCTAAGTGCTGTTCTAACAATTACCAAAGAAGAACGTTCACAACTTTATAATAATGAAGATTTTCAAACAATTTTATTTACCAAGACTGATTCAAGGACTCTACTGAACAATCCATTAATTCAAAATATCGTTATTACTTCAGCTACTGATCCTGTTGGCTTTTATCCTGGATTAGGTAAATCTGCAATATCTGTATCGGAGGGATCTATGTCCATTATCACTAAATGCATCGATTATGATATTTTATTATTGTGTCAAAGAACGTATAAATTGTACACAGGCAAGAGTATTAGTGAATTACCAATGCCTTTGACGTTGTTAGAAAATATCACATCAAAAATTGATTTGCGTTCATTTGAGAATGGTCCCTTATTAGCAAAAGAGCTTTTAATCTCATTGAGAAACATCAATGGTTTATTACTAGTACCAGCAGAATCACCTACAGTTCAGAAACACAATTCAACAGTGGCTAGTTATATTACATTTGCCACTAAATTGGTCGAAAAATTTACTGATATTTTACCAAAACAATTATCTCTAATTTTGACCGAAAGGGCACCCTCTCTTGGGTTTTGGTCATGTATCTTTTCATCTAATACAAAGTTATATCAAGCAGCTACAAACATTTTATATGATACCTTCGATGTCGAAGGTAGATTAGAAGGTATTCAATCTATCTTGAATAATTCTCTAACTAATCAATTAAACGCCATTAATTGCGTACTTAAGCAATTAATCAAGTGTGAATTTTATGAACCATGTCCAAGAGCTGTCAGGGTATTAATGGATATCATTAGTTCTTTTGCTGACCCTATTGGAGGGATTTTAGCAAATTATTCGACTTTAAAGACGGCAGAATCAGGACAAGCTCTTATTCAGTTTTGGGAGTATTGCTGGAGTTTTATGGATACAATATACCGTTGTACACTTACTTGGGCGTCAAAATATGAATATTCAGAATTAGAAAATTTTACAAAGGATACTTTAGAGTTAAGTAGCTCGTTGATTTCTCTGTACAGAGAAATTTCAGATATTCTTGGAGAGAACAATGTTGAACTTTTTGATTGTGTACTAAAAACTTTTAATAATATGCTATATTGGTTGAGATTAAGTGACGAGGAATTGCTTGATTCTTGTGTTAGATTGATTATTGCTACAGCAGATTTAGCTCAAGATAAGAACATTAAGTTTGACGATATACTGATAGAAAAAATGGCCAAGTATGCATCCAAATTCAGGAAGTTTTCAAATAAGTTGACAGAGGCACAATCATCCCAAATTTTAGCTAAGACAAGATTATTTAATGTTAAAATAACAAATCAGATTGTAGAAGAAGCAGAGAAGTATCACAGGGAAAAAGAAAGACAAAAACAAAAAGGTCTTCAATCGGCTAGTCCATCTCCTTCATATACTCCTGTCGAAAGTAAAGCTGATTTTCTTCAAAGAAAAGCCCTTTCATCGTCTATCATTGGGAGACCTAAGCAAACTCAACCGAAAATAACATCTTTTGGAAATTTTCAAATCACTGATAATCCATTATTACACGTACAACCAACGGTTAAACCTTTATCTAGAATGGAACAGGCTAGAAGACAGTTACTTAATAATAGGATTGTTCATCCTCCAAGTACTTCTGTATTCCATACAAGACCGGGAGCCAACAAACCAAAACATGAGGATAGTAGTGATGAAAGTGATTCTGAAGTGGATATCGAATCTGCCAGAGAACTCTTTGCGTCTACTAAAAGTAAGAGTAAAAGTATTGAAACTTTGGATATTAATGGGAAACCTATTAAGAAAGATACTCTTGCTCAGCAGAAAAAGATGGATGAAGAAAATATGAGAAAGAGATTGAACATTGATTTAAATCCACTTTATGAAACTATTTTACAATGGAACTATAACAGAAATAGTGAATATCCAACAGATGAAGGAATTGAAAAGTATTCAGATATTTGTGATGAATTTAAATCATGTGAAGAGTATCAACGGATTATGAGACCATTATTACTATTAGAATGTTGGCAAGGTCTTTGCTCTGCTAGAGATAGAGAGGAACATATGCCATTCAGTATTGTTGTGGGTAATAGAACTGCTGTATCTGATTTTTATGAAGTTTACGCATCTGTTTCGAAACAATTGCTCCAAAATAGTGGTGTTAATGAATCAGATCTGATTGTTCTGGCATATTTACCCAACTATCAAAGAGGTAGTAGATTATCCAGTGATGATTTTAAATCGGCTTTAAACACTTGTCTTGCAAAGGTTCGTTCAATTAAAGTTACTAAGAATGAAACTGTAGATGTAACCTTAAGAATCCATAGGAATCACAAATTCTCTAAATTCTTGACTTTGCGTGCAGAAATTTTTGCTATGAAAGTTATGCAGATGACCACAGTAGAAAGAGAATTTCAAACCTTGGAAGGTTTACCATACTACGAATTAGTTAACCAAATACTGTTGGCAAAAACCTTACCACCCTCAGTAATATCTCCTGAAGAATTTGATAGGGTTAAATCCACTTATAAATTAAATTTATCTCAAGCGGAGGCTATTGTTAATAGTGTTATGAAGGATGGATTTTCCTTAATTCAAGGTCCTCCTGGTACTGGTAAAACCAAAACTATCTTAGGTATTATTGGGTACTTTTTGTCTCTAGCAAGGTCCAAACCTAACAATATTATAAAAGTTCCTACATATGAAACGTCAACCCAGTCATTAGAACAGATGCTTAAGAAACAAAAGATTTTAATCTGTGCTCCAAGTAATGCTGCCGTGGATGAAATTTGCTTACGTTTAAAAGGTGGTGTTTTGAATAATTCAGGGGTTCTTTACAAACCAAATGTTGTTCGTGTTGGTCGATCTGATGCAGTCAACGCAGCTATTAAAGACCTAACCTTAGAAGAACTGGTAGATAGAAAATTGGGTGATAAAAGTTTTGAATATACTCAAAATCATGAATTAGATCGCCAATTTAATGACGTAGTCAATAAAAGAAAGGAGTTAAGAGCAAAACTGAATGCTGAAGACAGTTCTTCATCAAGCACGTTGTCCAATGATGATATTGCAAAGTTACAACTAAAAATTCGTGAATTGAGTAAAGTAATCAATGATTTAGGTAAACAGCGTGATGAAATTCGTGAAAAAAACTCCATTACATATCGTAGCAGAGAATTGCATAGAAGAAATATACAAATGCAAATTCTTGCTGGCAGTGATATTATATGTTCTACTCTATCTGGTTCAGCACATGATGTATTGGCTACACTTGGAATAAGATTTGACACAGTCATAATCGATGAAGCATGTCAATGCACAGAACTCTCTTCTATTATTCCTCTTCGTTATGGTTGCCAAAGATGCATTATGGTCGGTGATCCAAATCAATTACCACCTACCGTTTTATCTGGTGTTGCAAGTAATTATAAATACAACCAATCCCTATTCGTTAGAATGGCAAAGCATAGCACACCATTCTTATTAAATGTTCAATATAGAATGCATCCAGAAATAAGCCGCTTCCCATCCTTAGAGTTTTATGATGGTAAATTAACTGATGGACCAGACATGGATATCATTAATAAACGTTTATGGCATGAATGCCCACCCTTGACACCATACAAATTTTTCAACATAGCTATGGGTCAACAAGAAAGAAATATCAAAACTATGTCATTAACTAACAAGGAAGAAGTAAGAGTTGCAATTGAATTGATAGATTTTCTATTTAAAAAATATGATTCAAAGGTCGATTTTGTTGGTAAAATCGGTATTATTTCGCCATATAAAGAACAAATGCAAAAAATGAGAAGTGAATTTATAAGATATTTTGGAGGAGTGATTAACAAGTATATTGACTTTAATACTATTGATGGGTTTCAAGGTCAAGAAAAAGAGATTATTATTATATCTTGTGTAAGAGCTGATGAAAATACGTCAAGTGTGGGTTTCTTGAAAGATTTTAGACGTATGAATGTTGCTTTTACTAGAGCCAAAACTAGTTTGTGGATTTTAGGACATGAAAGATCGTTGATGAGAAATAAATTATGGAGTCATCTTATCAAGGACGCACATAATAGACATTGTGTAGAGAATGTTGAACCAGGCCACTTTAATAAAAAGCCAATCTATACTTCAAGGTATGAAAGAGATTCATCGAAACCAGTTAGCGATGATCATGATCATTATGATCCAATGGAAACTAAATTTAGAAATGAAAAAAGGACAAAGGATTATGTTGTTGATACAGAACTACCAACGTTAAAAAAGCCTAAAACAGACGAGAAGATTGAGAAACATGACACTGAGGAGAGAGATATAGATAAGAAAAAGAAAAAGAAGGAGAAAGAGGTTGAGAAAGAGAAGAAGAAAAAGAAAAAAAGTAAGGATAAAACTAAACACCTGGATGATGGAGGAATATCTAAAAATTCAAAATTGGATAAAAAGGAGAAGGACTATGACAAATCTGAAAATCCTGGTGTCATTACTACGGGGACCAAGAAGAAGTCATCTATTTTTGGTGGTAATACTTTAAGTGATGATTTGAAGGCACCAGTGGTTAAAACGAAGAAGAAGAAAAAGAATAAGAAACCAGAAAGACATATATCATTCTCTGATGATATTGTATATATTCCGGATAACATTTTGGATAGGTCAACTAATTACACCAAGAGGAACAAAATAGGTGGAAAAGAAAATTCAAGCAAGACATTGACGCCCATAAATAATCAAGATGGCAATAATCCTAAAAAAGACAGTCGTACTGAAGATGAAGACGATGACTATAATCCAGACGACTATATTCCTCAAATAAAAAAACCAAAATTATCTTCATCAGACACCATGGCTGATTCTAAGAAAACTGACTTATCTACTGGATTGGTGACATTAGATCCAGTTCCCCCAAGTCCTTTAAATGCAAACCGACCTATCACAGTAACTGGAAATATGAATGGTGATAGTACCAGTACTATAGAGGAAAATTTAGTTAGTGTTGATATTGGTCCAATGGTGAATGAAACTAATGTAAACACGGGATTAAAAGATGTGCCAAAACGACCTTCACCAAATCCGAGAGTAAAAAATAGAAGAAGTATGTATTCTTCCTCCTCTTCAAACCCTTTTATTCCCAAAAAGAAACCAATTCAAAGGTATTAGAGAGATTTAATACAAAGGGTAAATAGACCAGCCAAGATTTTAGTTTATATTTGTAACATATTTGAATATGATACAATATATATTAAAGTATACATACGTGTTGATATTCATATACGGGAGCAAAATAGAGCCAGTATTTTATCATGATCAATAAATCATGATCGAAAGAAAGAAGGATAATGGACTAGATAGACCAAGATACAAAATGATCACCAAAATTTAAAAGATAAAGTAAATGACCCTATATTTTGTAGTTGATGGATTTTCAATTTACTTATTTATTTTTATTTCGTTTTTTTGTTAGTGGGTGTATGGAAAATATTGTTCATGACTCCATTGGATATACCTATCTTCGGAGGAGACTTACCAATGATTAAAGGCGGCTTTGAATTTCTTATAGTATAATTCATGCAATCATTCATATCATAATTCAAGGTAGATATACTTGGTTTTTCTGTTTCTATGGAATCAATTTTATCTTGATGGTTTGAATTAAAAGACAGTTCATCACAGGCCATCTGTAAATTAGTAATTTCATGATTGATCAAATCTTTCAGTCTTATAGTATTAGTGTTATTTAAAGAAGCTTTCAAATACTCAATTTTAGCAGTAATCATAGATATTAGTTTTGAAGGTGATGGCAGAGTTGAAGTTGAATCGTTACCTATATTCAATAGTGTGTTTTGTAAAGTATCCTCCAATTCTTCTAATACTTGGACACAATCCTGCCATAGTTGCTTATCAGCTAATAAATTTGTAGAATTTTTCTTTCTAAACTTCAATTGATATTCTAGTGCATTAATTTTTGAATCAATGAATTCGTCACTATGGTCAATCACTATATATATATTTGTGTCTTCTGGTATATTATCATGATTGTCTCGTGAATTCCAAATACTTAATAATGTTTCACTAATCGAACTATTATTTATAGATGCAAAGGAAAATGATGGATTAGAGTTCTTTGGAAATGAAAAACCACATTTATTCAGTAATTTTATGATATCATTTTCAATACTACTTAGTTGGTTCTCTATTTGATATTTTTGGTTTTCAACGAGAGAAATCATCTGTCTTCTTTCATTTGTTATGAATTGTGAATCCTTCTCTAAATCACGTAACAACGTTTTTAACGCCTCAATCTCCTTTTGAATCTCTGACTGACAAGCATTTAACAATCTTAAGGAATTGACTGTTTCTTTTGGAGTTAATGAGATCTCTTCTTCATTTTCCCTAGTTCGTTGATTATCTTGGTCTATAAAACTAAAGTGATTAAACAGGGTTGTATTCTGTATCCCCACTAGTTCGATATATTTATCAAGTGTATTTCTATAGGATGTTTTAATTTGCATGACATTATTACTGTTATTCTTAGCAGTATTTGAATCTGTGGAACTGACTTTATTAGGATTTAGTGTCCACTGATCTCTCTCCTTTAACAATTCAGTTTTCCTCTGTTTTAAATCATTAATTTCAACTCTAGTTTCTTCTAGAATTTGGATTTCTTGCTTAATAGCACCGTCAAATGATATTAACATATCATTCAAAGTATTGAAATCATTTAAACAGACAATCAGATCATGACGAACTTTATTCAATGATATAGTTTCTAAAGGATCATGATCATTATCAGAGCTACCTCCAACTAATAACCTTTCATGTAATTTACATAAATACACAAACAGTTCGTCAATTTCAACCTGTTGTTTCAGAATATCTTCTAACTTCATTACATAATCTAATGAATAATCAACTTATTCACCTATCTCTCTTTATATCAATATATATATATATATAAATTGATATATGGCTAGAAACAAGAGTTTTACAGTTAAATGAGATTAATAAAAACGACTGCTTACTAATCTAATTAATTAATTTGAATGTGTAACATGCTCAGTTATGTTCCACCAAAAAGAACATATGACCACTTCCTATGTGACTTGAACAATTCACTTTTGTGTCCACAGTTTTTATATTTTCACTCTTTTTTACTTACTTACCTTTTAGATCATTATGTGTTTGGCTTCTTCGAGAAAGTGAAAAAAATTTTTGTTTCAATAAGAAACTTTCCTTTGAGATGCGATGAGATGAGGATAAGGTCAGAAGAAAGGTAAAATGAGGAGAACTGGTAACGAGTTTGTTAATGAAAGGGAAACGTATTTGGATGAAAGGATTTTGGATAAATTAAGTGGAACATAACAGCTCTGTTTATAGCAGAGAGGTGAGTTGGAAGTGATAAGTATCCATTCAAAGTTATTACGAGAATCGTATAATACACTAGAGAGAAGACATGTCAGAATACAATGACTATTTAATAGTAGAGGCAGAAACAGGGAAACCAAGCTTAATGTTTCCAGATCCAAAACAACAGGCCAGGTTTGAGTTGGGTATATCAATGCTAGTATATAGTTGGGATGCATTGGATATTGCTGTTATAAATCAATGGGGTGGTATCGAATCCGCTGAAAAGAGAGATTGGATAACTGGTATCATCGTGGATCTATTTAAAAATAATAAAGCAGTTGATTCTCCGTTAATTGAAGAAACTCTGTTGTACGCAATGTTAGATGAATTTGATACGCATGTAGATGACGGATCTGCCCAACCAATCGCTAATAGTATGATTATATTGTACGATGAATGCAGACAATTAAACTATAGTAGAGTAGAAGATTTATATACCAAATGGTTAGAAAGGCAAAAGACAGGTACTAGTAAACAAAGATATGTCAAAATTAATGAAGTAGTGAGTGATAGTGAAGAAGATGAAGATGAAGATGAGGAAATGGAAGATATGGATGTTCATATGGAACGGGAGAATATTGGACAAACATCAAGAAATGAACCAATTATTGATGATGATGGATTTGAAGTGGTTCAAAAGAAAGGTAGAAGAAGATATTAAACTGTTGTTATTTTGTAAATTATCAGCCATACATATTCATATATATATATGACTGCGTTACTAAAAATATTCTAAACAAGAATATGTGTAATAATATTATTACACATGACTCATATAATCAAATTATTAATTTTTTCTTTCAACCTAACTGTTAGGTGATTATCGGCTCTAACAAGAGTGTTGTAAAATAAAGATATAACACATTATATATATAAGCATCTTATAATATATACTTAAGATTTATGTGCATTATGCATTAGTCGTTATTTCATACCATTATTTGAAAATATATATTAAAAGGTCGATAATTCTATCATTTAGAAATATCTTCTAATAGGTCTTGTTAATGGAGCATTATCATTACTACTATAGTTATTATTATTATTATTATAAGTTGTAATGGAGACAGACTTAATTGAAGAAGATTCATTGTTCAAGACCCCTTTATTGTCATTATATTCAGAGTCATTCGAATTGTTTGAAAATTTGAACTTTTTTAATAAGGATGATGTAACATTAAAGAATGTTAATTCTTCTTTCTCATCTTTTTTCAAAACAAATAATTTGACTTTAGTATTGACCCATATATTATCGTTTAAAATGTCCTCATTATCAGGAATCTTATATAAATCAATTGGATAATTGTATGTCCTTATGTGTAAATTTTGTATCTCTTCATCATCGTCATCTACCTTATCTTTCTTATTGCCATTGTTATTATTCATTACAGCAGCTTCCTCTTGAATAGTTAGAGCATTTATATCCTTTCCTTTGTGGAAATGACTCCAAGAAAATTTAAAGAAAGTTGACGAAGACGAAGCAGAAGATGACAATGGATATGCGCTGTTGCTGTTATCAGCATCGTAATTATTACCATTCAAATTTTTACTACTTGATGGGTTATGTATTGACTTCCTATCTTCATATTGAGTATCATTACTTGTGACAGTTGTTGGATTAGTCGTAGTGGCAGAATTACTATTGTCTTGAGTAAAAAAACTAAGTATTGAACTGTTATTACTCTGAGTTCTTGATAATGTAGAATTATTAGAAGACCATCTTTCCAAAGTGGGCAATAGAGGTGATGCTGAGGACACTAAACTACTTGATCTACTTGCTGTACCACCATTTATAGACATAACCTCATTTAATCTCTTGTTCTGTAAAAACATCGTCTCTTGGTTTGTTCCAATATTGGATTGATATATATTGTCAAGTTCTGAATCAACATGATAATAATATGAGTTACTATTAAAGATATTTGTCCAGCAAAGTTTATATAGCCATTTAGAACATGTATGACTATTATTATCCAAAAACTGAATACCTGGATAAAATTTAGGTTGTGACAAATATATTGGTAAATTATCCTTCAACTTTTCATATAATCTTGGTTTAAAGACATCAAATTTTTTCATTAAAATACTGAACTCTGAATTTTTCTTTGTATTTAAAATCTCTGGAAATTCCATTATTATTAATTTAATAATTCTAGCTAATAATCTAAAATCTGAATGACCTGTCCAATATGTGCATTTCGATGTATCAATTGATATATTTTTTGAAAATTTTAATTTATGATCTTCACTTAAACCCCAAGGCCATTGTGTTTGAAATATAGTGTAAATAAATCTATTTTCAAAATATAGATCATAGTTATAATCAGAATGTTCAAGGACTTTGATTTTTTTCTTATTATTGTTATTATCAGAGTTTAACGTTGTGACATTTTCTGATATACTTTCTCGTGAATCTGTGTCTGATGTTACCTTATTGAAAATCAAAGCAGTTGGGTGGCTTAGTAATACATTTTCTGTATTGATAGCGTCGTTCGATATATTGGAACAGCGGTTTGTATTATTATTGCTCATATTGATGGTACTATATATATTTTCTTTTTGATTTAATTGAACCATGTATTCAATTTTTTGTAAAGTTTTGATATTCTTTAAATTATTAAAAACATAATCATTTAATTTCGATGGATTATTGAACAAAATTTTATTAATAAACTGCATGGAATCCTTGATTTGAAACAAAAGATTTTGATATTTACATAACAAAAATAATAAATTTTTGGATTCATCATAATGGAATAAAATAAATTTTAAGATTGTTCTAATCATCAAGGCCAATTGATCTAATTTCCATGAAGGTAAGGATAATGATTGAATTGATTCAAAATATTGTGAACCACTTACGTAATAAATTTCGTTATTACTGTATGATGAAAGATATGATTTTGCTGACATTTTATTAAGTAGGTTCAATAATGATAACACTGCATTATACGATAATATATCATGTGAAGTTGAATTAGAATATGAATTTGGAGTTACACTTGAATATGATACGGCTGATTTGGGTAATTCGTTTGGTTTGACATTAATAATGCTATTATTAATCGGTAATATATTATAGAGTATTTCGAAATTTAAATTGTTTGGTATTAAGTTTTGTTTAATCAGTTTAATGTTATGATTTGATAAATGGATAATGATGAAATCTCTATACGTTAATGATTTAATGTTATTTAATTCTAGATTTGATAATTTATAGAAATTGGGTAACTTATTTGTATAATAATTGATTGTAAATGTTTGTAACAACTTATGTAGGGTCGAGGTTTCATTTAATAATGTTAATGTTAATGTATAACATAGTGGAATCAGTGAAGATTTGTAACGATGGATATTACCATAATATTTAATGTAATAGATATTAAAAATAATAAATTTATTGGCAAATTTCTCAATAAAATATTTTTTGAAATTGGGATTAATATTAATAAAAGATTTAATAAATAGCATGTATTGAATCAACAAATCAGGTATATCAGGTAAACTGGTTTTAATTGAATTTGAATCATTATATGTTGATTGATTAGATTCAGAGGAAGACGAGGAGGGATAGTGAGATTGGGTGTGTATAGAAGAAGTGGAATTACTGACATTCGCAGATGGACTTGAAAGAGACGAGGTTAAATCGTTATGGAGTCTTAGTGGATTTAATTCAATTTCGATACATTTATCAATTGGGTATTTAAAAATTTTAATGAATGAAGTCAATAATAACTTAAAATCAAATTCCCTTTGCATGAATTTTTGCAAAAAGGAGTCAATCGATGAATTTTGGATATTATTTAGTGTGATATAATATAAAATGATATTAATAAATTGAAGACCTGAAAGGATAAGTTTTGATTTTAAATCCAACAAAATTTTTTTATTATTGGGAATAATTGAGTCATCAGTTTTCTTTAATTGATAATAGTTATTGCTATCTGTATAATACGAATTTTGAATCAAATTAATTTTGAAATTGTTCCCATATATTGATAAAAGATTGAGAATTGAAAGAAACAAAAGATTAAGTTTGTTTGATTTCAGTTGCAATAAAAATTTAATGAAATTATTACTGAGTCTTATTATTGAAATCATTAGTATCTGGAAGTTTATCAACCTTGTATAAATCTACTGAGAATAAAGTCAACCATAATTCCAAACAGTATAATCTATTTAAATCCAACCTCGGGTATTGTTTTAATAAGAATGTATCCTTAGTAAATAATCCATTTTCCCAAACGAAATCGGAATCGGAATCGGTATTACTATTACTATTATTATTGGTAAAAACTGTGAATCCATTGATAAATGACAAATTTAACAAATTTTCAATAATTAATTGACCTAAAGAACAATTCAGTTCGAGCGACTCGACCGAATCATGTTGTTGGTTAACAAAATTGTCTTTTATATTAAGAATATTATCCAAAGATTTATTGTCCCATATAAAATCAGTATGGTGTATAAGATTATTATTATTAGAGATATCGTTTTGATAAGAATAATAGATTGGCAATAAAATAATTAACAGTTTAACTGATAATAATAAATTATGTAACAATTTCTTTGGACAATATGCCATAGTTTTATCACTAGCAGTAATATTACTATTGTTGATTGAGATGATTGACTTTGAATACAGAATAAATTGCAATATGACAAATCTCAATAAATTTTCATAGTTTCTATAATTATTATTAATTATAACAGTCAATATTTGTTTATTAATAGTAAAGGATTCGATATTACTACTATTGTTATCACTATAAAAATCTAAAAAAACTGATTGAAGATTGGATATTTATTATATATAGAATAATTCAATAGGTCATTATTATTATTATTATTATTATTATTACTATAATTTTCGTTATCACTTTGAAACAATAAAGAATGGATAAAAGAAGGGTCTATGGTATCGTTGAATAGCGGGATGATATTATTGTCATTGTCATTATCATTATCATTAGAAGTTGAGGTATAATTATTTGTAGGAGACGCCAATCTCTGGAAATGTAATTGATATACAGATTGTAATTTTGAATCAGTATTGCCCATTTGAAAGGATAAAATGATTTAAAAAAAAAAAAAAAAAAAGAATAGAATAGAATAGAATAAAGGAATAGTAGTTAATAAAACCAATCAAAATGACAAATCAAATAAACAGAAAGGGGAGGGGAGAGAGAGAGGAAAACTAGAAGAACTGCGGTAATGATTCAATTGACTGTTTTTATTTAGTTATCAGAAAGAAACAGTAAATAAAAAAAAAAAAAGAGAAAGAGAAATATACATATACATATATATATATATATATGTGTGTGTGTGTCAGTTCAAAGAGTGCATAAACGAATATATTATATTACTTTTTAACGTTAATAATGAACACTCAATGGTAATAGTAGTAGTAGTAGCAATAATTATAAGGATAGTAGTATAATAAATGTTATTATAAATCATATTAGTAATATGATTTGATATATATATATATATCGATGTAAATTTTCCTTACCTTTCCATTCAACAGAGTGAAAAAAAAAAAAAAAGAAAATAAAAAAACCTTCGAGAAAATTGCTTGAAGAAAGAAGGGAGGAGTGTGGTGTATGGGTGGCGTCAGGGATGGGGGATTAGGGTTAACGAAAGTAATTGGGAAAGAGGGAATTCGTGGGGTTTTTATTTGAAAAATCTATTCAAACCCTAACCAGTAATGGTGTTTCGCAGAGGAAAACGTATTGGATATTAAGTACAGACCTTCAATCTTATATTATACAATGTATATATATATATATATATATTAATTAATTGATTAATTAATTATATTTCCTTTTCCCATTTGAATAGATTTTTTCATTTTCACCATCATTATAGTCTTCATAATCACTATTATTATTATTATTATTGTTATTATTATTACTTATATCATTTGAATTTATTGTAGTAGCACAAGAAGGATTATATTGTGGCACTATGAAGCTAGCGTAATTTTTAACATTATCGTTAGCATTTAATGAGGCGTTACTTAAATCCGATTTCTCTCTATTTAACAAGTTATAACCTTGATCAACACATTGTCTGATTCTCATTCCAACAGTTTGTAATTCATTTGAGTAATAATAAGGTGAGTTATTATTATTATTATTATTATTACTATTGTTGTTGTTGTTGTTGTTGTTGTTAGAAGCTATCATATTATCATGGTTGCTCGTACCGAATGATGCTTGTCTCTTATATTGTTGTTGTAAATTATTGGATGGTGGTTGTGCTCTTTGCATAATCTACTGAGGTAAGGGAAAGTGTGGAGGGAGTGAGTGAGTGGATATGCGGATAAGTCTATTGGTTATAAATATATATATTTATATATATATATATATATATATATGTAGTGGCAGTTGTAGCTAATACTCAATTGTAAAATATGTCATAAGAGGGGGAGAGACGAGTGAAAAGAGATGGATCCTTACATTATATATATATACACTAAACATTATGCAAGATGGAAATTGGATATATATACACGATTAAATACAAAATGGATGGAGAGATTACACTGGTTTCCAAGGCAACGGACGAACCGATCACATCAAAAAACAAAACAAAACAAAACAAAACAAAACAAAACACGCAGATATCAACAACAACAACAACAAAGAAGACACAATATCATTAGCTACGGATGTAGTGATGTGTGTGGGGGTGTGTTCACGTGCCAGCGAAATTGCGGAAAGTGTGTTTATCTCTGTATGTGTTTGTTTGTTTGTTTGTTTGTTTGTTTTTTTTCCGTTGTTTTTCTATTTTGGCGGAAACAAAGCCGCTGTACCGGAAACTAAACGGCTGTGCTCTTCCGTATGTCTTTAGCAGTTTCTCCTGTTCTCTTATCTCTCTGCATTATTTATTACGTTTGTTTTATCATGGGGGAAGATACAGAAAGACAGACGACAAGAAGACAAGAAGACTGTGTGTGCTTGAAAAACATTCAATTCAACGTTGGTTGTTTTTCTCGCTTTCGACTTCTGTTAGAGGTGTGGGGGAAGAAGAAGAAGAAGAAGAAATTTGTCTCTCTTTTACGACACTCACTGCAGAGAGATCACTCTCTGGTTTTGTGTGTGTGTGTGTGTGTGTCTCTCTCTTTCTCTCTCTGCACAGGCTCACTTTTTCTTTTCTGTACGTTTGTTCTTTTGTGTTCTCTTTACTCTGCTGGTTGTGACAGTTAAAGGGTAAGGACTGCGAGAGTTTGTTTGTTTGTTTTTTTTTTTTTAAAAATAAAAGATGACATTATTGCTTTTAATGGACAATTATTCTGACTACATGGAGAGCTCGTACGTAACACACAGCAGTCTTGGTGGGTGAGCCATTATTAAAATAAACATATATAAACTGGCTGAAGAAGTTATGTGACTGTAGCCACATGTGTGCTCTGGTTTTCCATATCCCAGTTCTTCCCTTCTCCCCCCGTCCCTCACACTTTCTTCCTTGTTTCTGTCGTCCTCTGTCTTCCCTTATCTAGAAGACGTCAGATTTCACTACTTGACTCTTTTTTTTTGTTGTTGTTGTGCTTTTGATTCAACATAACACATCTGCAAGAACAAGATAATATACACTTACGTAATTTACAAAACTTGTTTTTTTTTTTTTTTTTCTTTTGTGGAACAGAATACCTTTTGTTTCTGATTATATTTGATTTCTAATAAACAAACTAAAATAATAATAATACTAATACTAATACTAAACTAATAATAAATGGCAAACTTATCTTCTGAACAAGTTATCCAATACGAGAGAGAATATTCAGCTCACAACTATCACCCCTTGCCTGTTGTGTTCCATAAAGCTAAGGGAGCCCATGTGTGGGACCCTGAAGGCAGAGAATATCTGGATTTCCTCTCTGCCTATTCTGCTGTCAACCAAGGTCACTGTCATCCAGATATCATCAATGCGCTGGTCGAACAATCTAAACTGTTGACTCTTTCCTCAAGAGCATTCTCTAATGACATGTTTGCAAAATTCGCTAAATATATCACCGAGTACTTCCAATACGACATGGTCTTGCCAATGAATACAGGTGCCGAAGCAGTCGAGACGGCTTTGAAACTGGCTAGAAGATGGGGTTACGAGGTCAAGGGGATCCCCCAGGATAAAGCTATCATCTTAGGTGCTCAAGGTAATTTTCACGGCAGAACCTTTGGCGCTATCTCATTGTCGACCGATTTCGTTGACTCTAAGAAAAACTTCGGTCCATTCTTGAACAACATTTCTTCCTCGGTGAATCATCATCATCATCATGAACACCATCAGACTGACCCCTCTCAAGAAGTGGGCAAGTTGACTATTAGATATGGGGTTATCGAAGATTTGGAATTGGCGTTCGAAAATCATGCAGAAAATATAGCTGCCATCATATTGGAACCTATCCAGGGGGAAGCAGGGATTGTGGTCCCACCAAGGGACTATTTGTCCAAAGTTGCAAAGCTTTGCAAAAAATATAATGCCTTGTTGATCGTCGACGAGATCCAAACTGGTATAGGCAGAACAGGTAAGCTACTTTGTTCCGAACATTTTGACGTCAAGCCAGATATCTTATTGCTGGGCAAAGCCTTATCCGGTGGTGTATTACCGGTCTCTGCGGTTTTATCCTCCCGTGAAATCATGCTGTGTTTTACACCAGGGTCTCATGGTTCCACCTTCGGTGGTAACCCACTGGCCTCGAGCGTTGCCATCGCCGCATTAGAGGTCGTCAAAAGGGAAAACTTGGTTCAAAGAGCCGAGGAGTTGGGTGTCATTTTGAAAGACCAACTGCTAAAACTACAAGACATCTCTGGTGGTTGTATCTCTGAAGTCCGTGGGTTGGGCTTACTCACTGCAATTGTCATTGATCCAAGTAAATTCAATGGTCACACCGCATGGGATCTCTGCCTGAAGATGAAGGAGCACGGCGTCCTGGCTAAACCAACACATGATCATATTATTAGACTGGCACCACCTTTGGTCATCTCAAAGGAAGATTTGTTGAAAGGTGTTAATGCTATGGAAAGAGCAATCAATGAATTGCGTGCACAGGGAGAATTGGATCAATAAAAACCTAAAAAAAAAAAATAATAAAAAGAAATACGCAAAATTTTATTTCAAAATATACACAAATATAATATATATATATATATATATATGTAGTTATTGTAAAGATTATTATTTTTTTTTATAACATATCTATAATATTTTCAACGTATAGGTATATACACGTACATGGGTGTATATGTATGCATAGGTATTTGGGGGAAACAAAGGAGGGGACAGTATATATAGTGATATTAAATAAACTCTATTCTGCACTCTTGGAAAGTTTTAAATAATACATACAATTCTCTTTTTTTTTTATTATTATTACTTTATTTCATTTATTCAGCTCAATCTTCTTCTGGAGTAGTTATCAAAGTCACAGAATCACCACGAATGAACACCATCTCAGATTTCCTCTCGTTACTCTCCAATGTTCCATCGTCATTCAAATTATATATCGTCTCTGTAGCATCGCTAAGGACAATATTACAATGTGAGTCGAATGCTTGTAAAGTTCCTGTCATTGTGCGTGCCCCACGTAATTTCACATAGATTTTCTCATCCAAGTTTAGCTTTAATAGATCCAATGGTGTATTATCTGTCATTTCTCCTTAGGTTCTTGTACAGCTATCGATATATATATATATATATATTGTGTGTGTGTGTGTGTGTCTATTTGATATTTTAGATATTAGTTTGAGCATTTTGTTGTGCAAGTCGGTATACAGCTCGAACTCTCTTTTATCACACTTCCTATTTTCTTATTCTATTCTCTTCTTCTCTAGTTTTCAACATAAGTCCAGAGAACAGGAGTCGGTAATATTTTTGCAGAGAGAGAGAGAGAGAGAGAGAAAAGATAGAAAAAGAGAAAATACCACTCCAATACCCTAGCTTGGGTTTTAGGGATGGGTGGGTAAAACCGCCAAAAAAGCTGACAAACCCTAACGAATGCAAGAAACTCCATTTCATATGTACATTATTTCTCTGTTTTAATTTTTTATGTATATTTTTATCTGTAGAAGCAAAGTATTAAAAAGGTAATTAATTTTTTCTTTTATAATATATTATAAAAAGAGATGACTTTGAATCGACCTATGCTAATGTGGCTAACCAAAAGAATATATGTGTAACAGTATTGCATACCTATCCACAAGCACATATGCACGTATACTCTAGCATTGATTGACTCTGTTTTTTTTCCAATTTTATTTTGTATTACTTTAAGATGGGTGGGACTACTTCTAAGATCGTAGATGACTTATTAGAAGATACGAATTTCGATCGGGATGAGATAGAAAGGCTAAGGAAAAGGTTTATGAAATTAGATAGAGATTCATCTGGTTCAATAGACAAGAACGAATTCATGTCTATCCCTGGCGTCTCCTCAAACCCCTTGGCTACTCGTATAATGGAAGTGTTCGATACTGATAATTCAGGTGATGTGGATTTCCAAGAATTTATTACAGGACTATCAATATTCTCTGGCCGTGGTAGCAAAGACGAAAAACTTAATTTTGCATTTAAAATATATGACATTGATAAAGACGGTTATATATCGAATGGTGAACTGTTTATTGTATTGAAGATTATGGTGGGAAATAATTTAGATGATGACCAATTACAACAAATTGTTGATAGAACTATAGTAGAAAACGACAAAGATAACGATGGGAAGTTAAGTTTTGAAGAATTTAAAAATGCTATTGAAACTACTGAAGTGGCGAAGAGTTTAACTTTACAATACGACGTATAGATGCTGTTGTCTTTATACCTATACATATATGTATGTATGTATGTATGTACGTGAATATGATTGATTATCTTCTTGTTGCTGTTTTTAAACTTCGGATGAAATAATTGTTTCTACTATTTGTAATACTTTGTCTGTGGAACTTAGGTTCGAATCATCTGAAATAATGTCATGTTTAATGTAACTTGGATTTTCTAATTTTGTTTTAATTACTTTATCCAATTGAATCCTTAGTTGTTTGATTAATACTGCATTTTTACACCAGGTTCTAATTGGTAGCCAATTGTCTACAATAATTCCCGGAGAATGATTATGGTCATTAATATCATATAAGATTGGTCCACCAAATAATAATAATGATAATGTCGAAGTTGGAGTGATATCTCTTAAATATAATTTGTTGGTAAAAGATGATGTATTGTATAAAATGAATGGAAATTTTAAGATAGGGTTTCTATAGTTGTTATTATTATTGTATTTTTCACTGACATTAATGTTCATTATATCATCTAAAGATTTCATTTCATCAATATTAATTGAATTGGAATGAAATAAAATTGATGATGGATGTATAAAGGCTCTTGTGGAGGGCAAAGGCATATTTGTATCACAATTATTATTATTATTATTTTGGCCCTTCTCATCTTTGTGTAGATTGAGTAATTTATCCATATATTCTTCATTTCTTATCCAATATTTAATTAATTTTGCTTCGGGATCCTTCTCAATTGCACCAGATGATGTAGAGAGATATTTTGTGTTTGGCAACTCTACTCTTGCTACATGAGGATAATATGCACCTGTTAATATCGCTTCAATTAACTCTATTTTATCTTGATTTCTGTTGAATTCTTTAAAACTGGTATTTGGTTTATAATTAAATGGCAAAAACCCAATATCTTTTAAAATTGAGTAATATTGTGCTTGTGATGATAAAATTTCGTTGATTTTATTAAAAGATAAACAATTATCTTTCATAAATTGATGTTTCTTTGTTTTGTCATTGATCTCAAGATATTTCTGAATGATTTCTACTGAAGCTAATATATCACCTTTATTTTTATATGGTGATAGAATTTTTTTAATTTTCTCTCTATTTTCCACAAGATTAACAAATGGCAATCCTCCAATACTTAGTAATGATGTAATCAATACACCTATATCTGTAATACCGAATAATATACTATATATCAACAACTTTCCGTGTTTACTATCCATCACAGGCATTAATGATATAAATCTACCCAATTCAGTCAGAGAAAAATCTTCTGGATTTAACAACCCTATAGTTGACAACATCATTTCTGCTTTTTTAAGTGCTTCCAAAGGTGGACATTCCAAACTTGAGCCTAAAAATTTAGTGACATTTTTAATACCCATAGCCTTGACAGATAAATACAATGAGTCTAATGCCACACGTTGAATTTCAGGTGTTGGCATCTCTACCATATCTTCTTCATACAATCGTTTTGAGAATAATTTATATGATAGCCCTTCTCTTACTCTACCAGCACGACCTCTTCTTTGTTTAGCTTCTGCCTTTGAAATAAAAGATTCAATTAATCTCGTAGTATTGTCTTTAGGATTGTAAAACATCGTTTTGGCTCTTCCTGTATCAATTGTAGCAACACAGTCATCAATAGTTATAGATGTTTCAGCAATATTAGTTGATACAACAATTTTTCTTTTATTTGGGTATCTTTTAAACACTTTTTTTTGATCATCTGGTGATAAAGCAGAATGTAAAGGAAGAACTACAAAATTATTACCAGAGTTAGTATCCCTTAGCATTTTACAACATTTATCAATTTCTGCAATACCAGGTAAAAAGATAATGATTGATCCACTGTTACTCTCCAATTGTAATTTTTTATTCACATGTACGGTTACCTGACAGATTAAGTCATAATTGATTCTACCAGATCTGAAATAATATGAATCAGCATCAGGTTGAACATACACACTATCAGATGGAGAAAACTCATCATCAATATCTTCATCGTTAATAGCATCGTAATGCCCTTTAGTTTTATTATTTGAGGGTTTTCTAATAGTGAAATTTAATTCATTAATAATATCATCCAAATAATAATCTTTGATAGGAAACGTTCTACCTCTAATATGGCAAGTTCCTAGCTTGGGGAAATACTGTTTGAAAAGATTAACATTAACTGTGGCACTCATTAAAACAATCTTCAACCCGGGTATCTTTCCTAGTAAATTTTTTAATAATGTTACTACTAGATCAGTATCTAATGAACGCTCATGTACTTCATCAATCACTACAATGCAGTTGTTTAATAAAGATTTATCAGATTGCAAAATTCTAACCAACACACCAGTAGTCATGAATTTAATTCTTGTTCCTAACTTAGTCTTATTAACACCTCTAATAATATATCCTACTTCATCACCACATTCGACACAACGCTCATCAGATACACGTTCTGCTAAGCCAATTGCAGAGATTCTTCTAGGTTGGGTACATATGATATTGGTATTTTTTGAATTCTTAATTAATGAATCAAGTAAGAATTGGACAACTTGAGTAGATTTACCAGAACCTGTTTCACCTGTGATTAAAACCACATCCTCCTGTTCTACCAATCTGACAATGGTATCCTGCATTTCCCAGGCAGGTAACTGGCTTCTGACTAACTGCATTTCTTTGAATTCTTTTAATTGAATTCTTAAGTTATATTCATCTTTGGCACTCTTCAATTGTTCCTGATTTGAATGTGAATTAATAGAAGTGCGGTTAGTCGATAATTTTTTATTATTTTTGACTAAATTTGCTGTATTTTCATTATTAATGTTCGAAAGATATTCCTCTGGTAATAGTGGTCCTGGGTTATTAATAATATTTTTGATATTTTCTTGTAACCATTCGAAGATAGTAAAAATACACATATCACCAACAAAATTATGTTCTAAAATATATTCCAGTAATTTGGTTAATATTTGTTTTTTAATGTAATTGGGTAATTTTAAAGTTTTATCAAAGGTAGATACGATAATGCCTGGTAAAGAATTTGGATAGTTATCAGATCTATAAACTTTAACTTTTAACTTCAAAGTTGAATCTAATATAATTGTATAATTAGAATCAGGAACTATATTCTCAATTGAATCACCGTAGATGCTTTGTAAGCTTTCTAATTCCTGATTCCAACACTCAATGGATTCCTTTTCACTTATCCTTTCAAGTTTTGGAATACAAAATTGTTGTTGATCAATTAGGGATTCTGTTAATAGACGTGCAGCTTCGTTTTCATTTTTTCCGCATTGCTCTAGAGCATATAAGACTTCATCTTCAGATGCACCGCACTCACACAATCTTTCCACACTCATTCTGGTAGTCAATGGGAGAGACGATATTTCAATCTTATTCTTTGAATCTTCTTTCCGTTTATGGAAAAATAAAGGTAAATCATCTTCTGGTAAATTAAATAATAAGAATGAAAGTGGATCTTTATAGTTCATGGCCTCATTTACATGTGTTTCTCTGAAATTGAAAGAAAGTAGCTTCTGCCTAAGGGCCAAGTTTTTATTTTGATCCATCCTGTTATTTAAGTCACGAGCAGAATTCCAATCAATTATACCCTTCAAGGATGATTCAATCAATTGTCTAGTCGATTCATCTAAGTCAATAAAAGTAGCCTTTTCCCATACTTTTTTTGGAAATTTTATGATATCTGTATTTGATGTCTTATTATTAGAGGAGGGTTTTGTAATTTTTTCAACTTTCTTAGGCGTTGTCTTTGTTAATTCATCTTTATGGTTCCTCGCATTATCATCATTAACTAAATTTGTAGATGATATAAAGATAGGGGCTTTTTGTTCCTTCATCTGTTGATTATTTTTTGCATCTCTTTCCTTTAGTCTTTGTTGTTCTAACTTTCTATCTTCCAATAACATCACAAATGGTTCAGAGTTAAAAATACGATTTGCGTGATATTCATTGTCTTCACTTATCAACTTTTTTCTATAATCAGCTAATGCATACCATACTTGTCTATGGTTTGGAGGTAACATCATTTGTAAATTTGTGTTATATGCAAGACGACAAAGGGCAACTGTAGCAGCATAATGTCTTGCTTCATTAGTAGTCTCTTGTGGAGTTAAAACACCTTCCTGTTTTATTTTATTATAAGTTGGATCGTTCATTCTAACAGTCAACAATTCTTTAGTCTTTGGATCTGTATAGGATAATATAGCGATAGCCAGCATACCTTTATCACCGATCTTTTTCATATCATACTCCACTTTACCCCACTTTCTTTTTTGACAAAATTCATGTAACAAAGTATGTGGTAATTTGCCCGTCCAACTGGAAGAAGAAGTGACTTTAGCCCTCTGTGCTTGTTGTTTGGCACGCTGTGCTGCTTTTGGATCAAAAGGCTCCTCATCTTGAGACATTTTAGATTTTTTACCCTTCTTTTTGGAATTTGAGTCTTCATTTTTAGTAGATACTGGGGTGGATGATTTCTTTCCCTTCTTAGCCATCTTTATCGTATAAATATTATAATAACACTTCAGCAAATCCTAATCCAGATTAAATAAAGAAAAAGAGAGAGATAAAAAAAGAAAAAAGACAAAAACAAAATTTAGCAAGTATGGCAATCCACTGAATTAGCACATCTAGTTGATTCTACTAGTATTGCAATGTGTCCTTTGTTATCTCTTAGACCACTAGAACTGCTAACACCAACCACTCACTGTGTTGTTACTTTCGCTAACTTAACAAACAAGCAAGTAATCCAATGTTATGTATCAACTTTATTCTATTTTTTTTTTTTTTTTGAGTGTTTTTATTTTTACCGCCCATCTTCAGTTTTTTTTTTTTTAACAGCGGGGAAGAATATTTCTTCAAAAGGTTACCCTCATGTTGGGTTGAAAAATTTCTTGATCGTTAAGATTCAATAGAGGTTGGTGAACATGATGGTGCTACGATGATGAGTTCTTGTAGATTTATTGGAATGGATTAGGAAGAGGAGAAAGAGAGAGTAAAGGGGAAGGGGAGGATAGTTTGATACTGTTGTTTTTGTCCTCCTTTATCTTGAATTACCAGTAGGTGAGAATGGTAATGTGAATATAAAATAAAATAAAAATAGAGAGACCCTTAACATTCATATTAATAGATAGTTGCTTTATCATTTGCTTCAATATAACATACATACATACATACATACACATATAAGGTGGACACACAATGACTGAAAACGTTTTGAATTTATTAAGAGATCATTTGATAAAAAATGAAAAAATAAAACTTTTAAATGAAAACAATGAAGTTGTTGATGATATCACAAAGGCAAAATATGCTGTTTTGGTTAAGGATGATGGTGACGATAATAATGCTGGTGAAAATAAAGATTATAGTGAATTGGAAAAATTTGATTTATCAAAGGAAACCGATTTTTCAATAGACGGGAAGAATGTGGAATTAAGAGTCGTGATTCATTGTTATCTACATAAGGATTCAAGTAGTACTGACTATTTAGCAGATTGTCAAAACAAAAACCTGATTAACGTTTCTTTCCTTCAAAGAAATGATTTGAATGGATGGTTAAGTGGTCAAATTGAAACATCACAATATTTGGAATCCACTAATAATAACAATAGTACTAATGATGAGAATAATACTAAGGATAATGATAATGATAACAACGGTACCAATAGAACTAAGGATGAGGGTAATAATAAGAATAATAATAATAACTTATATAAAGATAATACAGAATCCGGAAATAATCAATCTACAGAGATCAAAACAAGACAATCTTTAAAAGATAACTCAGAAGAAGATAATATTTCCAAGGATATTGAATCAGATTCATTATTAACTGAAGCATTGCAACATGAAAGAAAACTATTAGATCACAATTCAGGTTTGAGAGGTACAAAATCTATTGATTTTGGCTATCTGATTAAAGATGTAGAATTGAAATTGATTCAAAATATTAAATCCTCGTTACGTAACAAATCAGGCCGTCATGGATATATCTCGAAGAATTTGCCTTTGAATCCACGTAAAAAATCTATTCAACATAAGGATCCGATCATTTTGATACCATCAGCTGCATCATCAATCATTACCATATCCAATATCAAACCATTCTTAAAGGAATGTAAATATATTAATCCGCGTGAGTTATCTTCATCTCTAAAAGATGACTTAGTAACTATCGAAAAGAAATTCGATAAGATACATAAACCAATCAGATTTCTTGTGGTTAACAATACTAGGATGTTTACGAAGCCAGAATATTGGGATAGAGTGGTGGCGGTTTTCACTACTGGTCATGTATGGCAATTCAATAATTATCAATGGAATACACCACAAGAATTGTTTCAACATTGTAAAGGTTATTATTTCTACTTCAATGGTGACGCTATACCACAACATGTTCAACAATGGAATGTTGAAAAAGTTGAACTGGATAGAAATAGAAGATTTAAAGATGTAGAAATTGTTCGTTATTTTTGGAACAATCTAGAACAAGAGTTATTGAATAGAGGATATCATTAATCGATTAATAAACCAGTATATATATATGTGTGTGTGTAGATATGTATATGTGTATGTATATGTGTATGTGGTATATTAGATAAGATAGAAATCTTCATAACAGAAAATTAAATATTGGTAGGGTATAAGTTTAATATAAGCTGGAAAACAGATTTGTATAATAATATATTCCACTTAAATCTTCATCAATGACCAGAAGACCATTATTGATACAAGATTGAAGAATTTCTTCTATAATAGAAACAGTCCAAACAGAATACAGATTGTTACTATCATTACTGTTTGAGGTATTTTCCTCTTCTTCTAAATTAGATTTTTTTTGATCTGCCAAATCATTTAAAAGTTGAGTGATTTTTAAAATATCTAAACCTGGATTCTTCGATAAAAGTTGGAGAATTTGTCCTTTAATAAAATCAAATGAATCGTTGGTAGCTAAACACAGGATTCTTTTATTTAAAGTGATCAGTTTTAAATCATTTAAACCTAATTTAGGGAATCTTTGACATGCTTCTTTCAATTCCTGTGGAGATATTAAACCAGTACCTATTCGCATTGCTTTATTGTACATTGCATAGAAATCTATAAGTGGAATTAATACATTATTATTAACATCATTATCTTTAAATTCTAACATAGCAAAATCATAAATTTCTCTTGATAATTCATTAAGAAATGAATCTTGATTTAAGAACTTGTCACGATCGATAGTTAAATTAGTTTCGATTAGATTATTTGAAATTTGTTTTTTTTCATTCGATAAATTTTTGTTTTGTGATTTATATAAATCTTCAATGGAGTTCGCTAATGACATTAACTTATTTAAATCTTGTAGAGCATTATTGAACAGAATATCATTATTCAATAGTTGAGTCTCTTTATATCTTTCTAACCCATTAATTCCCATAAATTCAATATTACCAGTAAGCATGGGAGTGGTAGGAGTAACAGTTGGAACAATAGTCTTTTTTTGTGTGACCGATATACCATTAATACTTGCCAAATTTTGATTGAAATGTCCATTATCAAGTTTTAAATCATGAAGAGCCTTTTTGGTAGCTTCAAAAAATAAAGATCCATCAGTTTTTCTAAAACTGATTTGAATATATTTAGGTCTATCTAATAATAAATGTATTTTTGTGTTATTGTCATTGGAAAGTGAAGAAGAAAAAGAAGAAGAAGAAGAAGAAGGTAACTTTTCTTTAAGTTGAGGCAATTTTGTGTCACACATCTCACAATATTTTATGGAAATATGATTAAGAAATGTACATTTGGGACAAGGTAACTTATTATCATCTTTATTAATATCAGTAGTTGGGATACTATTATTAAAATGATATCTTACTGACTCCTTTGTCATATTATAATCCATTTGTATACCACAATTATTGCATATTGGAAGATCAGTTGAATTCAATGTAATTTTACCATTAGATACGTTATTAGCTGAACATATAGGACATATCCATTCAGTAATAAAACCAGTTGAAGTAGAATATGAAGAAGAAGAAGAAGAAGAAGGAGGAGAATGAGATGAGGAGGAGGATGATGAAATATTGAGAAAGTTTGATTGATTATGAATTTGATTATTTTTATTTGATACTAGAAATATTATTAATCTGGAAGATCTTTTTAAAAATCGAGATTGATAATCAATTGAATCGATATCATTTAAATCTAGAGAAACGGAAGAATCCAAAGGTGAAAGATTATCTACATAAATTAATCTTTTATTGGTTAAAAAGATTCTACCATTTTGTTTTCCTTTAATTCTCTGATTATTTTGGTATAAGCCAACAGAATCATTAATTATTATATCATGTTCATCATTTAATAAGACGGGTCTACCAGAATTTTTTATTTGAACAGGTTGAAAATATGTCATATGAGTAAAATCATTTAATTAGATGCAGAATGGATCGATAATTGGTATGAGCCATATATAGAAAAATATATTTATATGTGTTTAATTAGATTTGTTTACTCTTGTGGGAACTGTTAAACAAGTTAGTAGAGGTATGACTCTACAAATAGGAAATATGTAGATAACCTATGGAAACACGTATACTCAATCAAATGAACATGCATTAACTTACATGCTGTTTTCCTTCCTACCTTTTTAAGACTTAAAAGCAAGATTAATAAAGTAGATAAGAAAATAAAAAAAGAAAAGAAAAAAGAAAAAAGTCAAAAAATGGATACTAAAACGAATCGAACCCTCGTACAGGTTGACGTGTGTGGGGATGTACGGGTGGACGTGGAAAGTGTGAAAGTCACTGTTAACGAAACAGATTAAAAAAAAGAAACCAAAAGTGGAGGCAATTTCTTTCCAGAAGAGGTCTTTTTTTTTTATTTTAAAAAAAAGATTTTGTTTCGGTGTGAAATTTCACCACGCACAGCTTCTCCGATATTTCTTTCTCGAACTGTTTTCCTAGAATGGAAATTTTTTACCCGGTTTTGGTCTGAGTCCCCAAGCCTTTGGCGGGGCGGGGCAGAGATAGCAGGGGGGAGTGTTTTTTATTTTTATTTTTTTTTTTTTGTTTGAGACAATTTCTCAATCACTCCACTGTACACTTTTTGATTTCTCTTCTGCTTGTTTTCGCTGTGGGTTCGAGAAATAGTTTCTGTATTCGGTTAGACAGCCAAGCCTACTTTCTTCATCTAGTAGGTTTTAAAATAAACTTTGTCATTGTATTTATTGGCATTGCAATCAATAATTATTACGTATTTCTAACTGGTTATACAAGTAAAGTGTGTCTATATATAGTACAGGCACACGTTTCTATATATATATGCATATGTGTGTGACATAAGCTTATGATGCCAGGGATCTATGCCCTTTAGCTATTGTATTGTTTTAATCTAGTCACTTGTTTCTCTTCTATGAATATATATATATATATATATATATATCGACTTCATTTTTTTTTTTTGCATTATGGGATGCTTTCTCATATTGATATACGTACTTCTATATTCTTTGTTTTTTTCCTTTGTAGATGATTCAAACCTTCATCTTATCAATATATTTACATAAGTAGATGCATATATAGCTGTACTATTATTTCGATTAGCTAGTGGAATCTTCAATTATTATCAATCTCAAAATACATACATACACACACACATATATATATATATATATACGCATCACACTTTGAATATTATTGTCACTATTCATTAGTTTATTTCATTCATACTCAAAGGGAAAAAGATATAAAAACAAAGATGTCAAACGCATTTACTTTATTATTGACAGCATTCTTCTCCTTTTCTGCATTTATCTTATCAATTATTGGTTGTGCAGGCTCAACAAAGAATTATTATCCAATAAATCAAATCTATACGTCACAGATCGACCTAACGGATGTCTCAATAGATACAGTCATATCCTCATCAGCAGCTTCTGAGATCAGTTTTCCAGGTTATATCAACCTTGGACTTTGGTCCTACTGTATAGAGGCAACAAACAAAACGGTAACTAGTTGTACTTCCCCTAAAGGTATCCAAAAATTTAATCTAAAAGAATTGTTGTACGACAATATAGAGAACAATCCAATATTGAACGCCATCGACACGGCTTCGATCCTTTTGCCCGAAGATATTCAAAATAAGATGCCCTATTTCAACAGTTTGATTAAATGTATGTTTATCACACTATTAATAGGTATCGTTTTATCCTTTTTAAATACAATAGTCTGTATCGTTAGGTGGATTATACATTTCAGGTTTATTCAGGTTATCGGTATCTTTATATCATTTTTATCGTTTGCCTCGTTATTAGTTAGTGCAAGTTCCTGTGTTGCTGCATTAGTTATCATCTACAGAATATTAGACGACAACGATTCTTATGGAATAAAATTGAACTATGGTCGCATTTACTTAGGTATTGTTTGGGGTGGTGTCTTAGCTGCTTTATTCAACTTTATTACTTGGTGTCTTGTTAGATCTTCTAGACGTCCACAAGTTATTTACACGTCTGAACCTATTGAAAAGAAACCACTCATATATTAATTGATTTTTTTTTTTTTGTTTTTTGCTTCTTTAACTTTACATATATGCTAGTCTGTGGAGAGTTAAATGTTAATAGGGAAATATCCATAGAGGAGTGTTATGTTTCATACATGATTATTTAAAATCGTTTACAATTGTTATTGCTTGGATTTTTAATACCTATTTTTTAGTAAGGTTTATTTGAAACAGATAAAAACAAAGGGTTACAAGATTCTATCTTAACGATAATTTCTGCCCATATTGTATGTAAGTCACATAATCTAGTATAATAATGTTTCATAAAAAGTTAGGTATATTACTATTTATAAAAAAACAAGTCCTTATCTTTTGTATCTCTGCATGGTTTGTTGGAAATACATGATCATATATCCAATATTATGACAGAAAATCACTAAATTTTGTTTTAAAACAACTTTCAAAAGTAATTGATAAGAGGATGGGAGGAGATTCTCACGTTGAAACGTATGTAGTTAACGATTGAAGTGATGGTACGGATATTTTCGAAGTAATAGGAACTGACTTTATTAATACCAGAAGAAATTTGATTATTTCTATTAACAAATGTCTAGTACAAGCTAAGACAATAAAGAATATCTGATTTCTTATAAAAAGTCCGAATAATCAGTTTTTTTTTATACATAATGCAGTATTCTACTTGCTAAGTATGGGTATTTCTTCAATTGTATCTGAATTGTTGTACTCTCAGCTAAAGAAAGCAACTGAACCCGATAAATACTTATTGTCTGTTCAAAGCTTGACAGGTATTTAGATGACCAAACTTTTCAGTAAATAATTGTCATTTGAATGGGTTTCACAGCCCATGAGGAGGTTATTGAAAAGTAATTTTTGAACTATATGTCATATACGTACTATTGAATTATTCTTTTTTTTTCTCTCTAGGAAAGTTTTGCCGTTTAAAATCCACAGACCCCAATAGTATGATATTCACTAGAATTTCCAATTTGTTGAAGTTTTCTTCTTCTTAAACCTACTTCAAGATTCTTCAAATCATGTGATTTGAATGAAAACCTCCCAGACTGTTCATGCATTTAGACCATTATAGTTTTATATTACATATAAGCCAATGGTGCTCATTATATCCCTTAATTAATTATTATAAACTACTATATATGTCCATATATACATATATTATTTTTAGTATAAATGAATATTGTTGATTTGTTTGTGGAGATTCTTTTTTGTTCATTAAACTTTTTGTTCAGATGTTATCATATGGTCTTTACTGACTTTAGAAGAAGCATCAGATGCGGTCTCAGTGGAAGCTTCAACTATAACCTTCTCCTCCTTTTCAATAAATGGTAATGTACCATGATGGGTGCCTCTCCAATGTCCTAGCCACATTAGACCAACTATCATTGAAGTGACAAAAGAAAGGGAGAATGCACACCATGAAAGACCATAGTATGCACTACCTGTAGTATAGATAACGTTGAATTTATCTCTATAAGTACCAGACTTAATAATTGTGATCATACATGCAACAATAGTGGAAGCTAACCCAGAGAATAATGAACAGAATAAAGATAAAAGTAATAATCCGAACCATCCCAAATGGGACAAAGCAAATTCGTTATGTTTGATAAACATAAAGATAAAGAAACATAAGATAAAGAATGAGGAAATAATGAATAAAATGTTGCAGGCAAGAACTGCTTTGATGGCTGGAACATACATATATTCCTTTTTCAATAAATGACCTTCTAAATATAGATCATCGGCGGTGATATTTAATGCCTTTAGATAAGGTTCGAAATCAGATTCAGTTAGTGCTTTATAGATAATACTTCTAAAATCTAAGTTTTGAACAGCATGGGATTTAGAACAATATGTTACTTCACCTTCAGCATTGATATAACATAAAGTGAAGATCGATAATCTAAATGCAGAGGGAATTTTCAAATCTTCGACAACCAATGGAGTAATATTATATAGTTCTTCATTAGTTGGAATAGAAGCAGTAGAAGCATTCTTTAAAAGACCCAATAATGGAGTGAATTCAGCAAGATTAGAGACAGCATATGATGTAACGTTTAATAAAGCGCTGAAACTAGCTGCCGGATCTTTGGAAGTTTGTAAGATATTGAATAAGTATGGGATATATTGATTATTTGAAGTGTCAGTAAGTAAAATACCTTGTAAAGTTTCTAAAGTATCGACGTTACTAGATGCATCATTACTGTTGTTCAAAATATTGTACAAGGTAGTTAATTCACTAGTGACATTAGTATTACCAACAGCAGACACTAAACTAGTTAAAGAACTTAATAAGAGGGTCTTGTTATTGGCATCGTTGTATAAATCAGTAATAGTGGACAATACTTTCTTTGTAGTGGTGGAGGATGTTAGATTAGCTTCTAAAATGGAATTTAGATAACCTAGAGTGGTATTAGCATCCTTGGCAGAAGTTAAGATATTTTCCAAAGCTAATCCAGATGCAGCTAAATTGGCTGGTAAAGAAGATAAACTTGTAAAAATATTAGTGATATTGGAACCAGCGTTAATAGCACTTTGCAATGTGGCAAACAATGTTTCTGCCATGGTTGTTGGAATAGTTGCATTCATTAAAGTAGTTAAACCTAAAAATGATGCAGTAGCATTATTAGAATTTTGTAATAATTCAAAAGCTGGCTCTAATGGAATCATATCAGCAAGAGATAGATTAGATAAAGTCACCAAACTGCCAGTGGTATTAACAGGATCAGAGGAATCCTTTAGTAAAGTAAATGCAGTATTTTCTAAATTCACCATTTGGGTAGAATTGTAGTCCAAGACTTGGTCTAATAAAGTTTGTAAATAATCGACAGTATCATTACTGTTCTTGGAGGTAGATAGCAAACTGTTGAAACCCTCTAATTCAGTTTTAGTGTTACCCACTTGGCTGGTTAAGACTAAAGGAGTCAGGTTCATGATAGAACTTAAAGCAGTCGTTGTATTTTCACAGTTAATCAAAAGGGTTAAAAATGGTAATAAGACAGAGGTTTGAGAAATGTTTCTCATGGCAGAGAAAACTAAATCTTTGTCAACACCTGGTGCTAAAAGAGCAGCACCTAAAACTTCCAACACCGGAGTAAAAACAGGTATGACTTTAGAAACATTGATGTGAGATATAGATGCATCACCGAAATACACATTAGTAATTGGTTTGTAATTAGATGTGGACCCTGCTGTTGCAATACAAACAAATATAAAACCTGCAAATGTAAATAGGATAGATATCCCTAACAGTATTCTTTTATTAAAGATCATTTTTTGATTCTTTATCGAATGGGACTAATCGGTCTCTAATGTGTTGAAAGTTTAGGAATATTGATATTTATGTATAAATTGAAGTATGTGCTATATGGTTATTGGGCAAAGTAAAAAAAATAAACAAACATGAACGGTCAAGAAAGCTGAATGATAACAACTACGTATAACAAAGAAAGTACGAGGCCCACTAGTGTACTATTAGTGCTATAAATTATTGCATGTATATATATGTTAATTCTCATATTTTCAAAAAGTAAAAAAATTTAATACTATCATTACAAAATTGTACTTATTTTCCACTACGCTCTCTGGTTAACGAATTGAGATTACTTTTTGATCTCTTTCATAAAAGGTTATATTGTTGTTAGAATGTTGAATCAGAGCAACTTTTAAAAGAAAAATAGATCAATTGCTCGAAGATGTTGTCAACAAGATACAAATTAGACTTTAATTATTGAATTTTGGAATGCTAAAAATTTTTTTTTTGGTTGGGAAAAAAACAAAGGGCTGTATTATGTTGGGCTATTATATTTCACAGTAAACGAACTTTAAAATAGAAGCGTATAATAACAAAATTTTTGTAACACAAAAACTCGTTGGAATAATGAACAATACCTAACTGTTTTATTGCATTGTTTAAGCAAACACTCATCGAAATTTATATAATAGCTTTTCCAAAAATAAACAATAGTGTATTGTAGAGCGATTCTACTTTTCTCAACAAATTTTTATGTTTTTTCGAAGTAACATTAATTAATTGTTCAAAGAAACAAAAAAAGAAAAGAAAAGGAATCTTGATTTTTTTATATAAGAGAAGCCTATATTAAAAAATGTTACTTCGCTGTATCGGATAAATTTGGAGGTACCTGTTAGTGCCATTGAATTTTACAGTGTGGACTGTTATGAATGGGAAGGTACCGATTAGTTGACGTTTTGTAGGTGTGGTTTCTTTTTCCATCGTAACCGTAAACAACCTTGGAAGAGATGGGATTGCTGCTTGTATCTTTTCTTCTATGCATCGCATTTTAAAAACTAGTCAGCACTTCATGGAATATTTGCAAAACAGAAAGGAAGATAATGTTCAGATAGAAAGTATAATAAATACAATTACTAGTATTATCAGTATGGATTGTGGAGGGGGTAGGTGCGGTACATCTTAATAGCTACAGTTGTCATTTTCGGGAAGGAAGTACGAACAGTTATCCCTAGCTCCAAATATCTTTGATTTCTTGTAACTTTAACTGTAGGTATTTTAATAGTTATAACGCATGACAAGATCTAAACACTTTACTCTTAGTAATGGGAGGTTCTATGTAAAAATTCCCTTGCTACACTTGTTTTGGGTTAAAGAAATTATAATATTAACTACATATATTCAAAACACAGTTAAGTTAAGTGTTTTGTTTGATATAACCAAATGGTGAATATGTAAAGGTTCACCATGAGTATACTCTTTGTACTGTTTCTATTTCAGTAAGTAAATTATTTTTCTTGTTTTTTTTTTTGGTACTTCTTTGATAATAACTGTAATTGTATTCAATCCCGTTCAACTAATATATGTAGATTTATAAAAAGTATATCATTTCAAGTCCTAAGTTAGCTTGTTTGAATATTTATATCAGTACTAATAATTCTTTTGCCAAAACGATTGAATATGAAAAGAAGAAAGATATAAGAGTTGTCGTAGAAAAATGGATGAATTATCTCAATTAGTATAAATATAAACACTCTTACTTAGGCTCTATATAAAACTAATTAATAACTCTGATATAGACTTATAACTTGTTCTTCTTGAACTTAATCGTTGTATGATATTAAAAGGTAACTCTTAATATCAAAACTAAGACACACTTAAATAAAATGATTACTCCCTGTATATTCCCTCAATAATCAAAGGCCTCTCATCAAGATCTGATATGATTATCATTCCCTGGAAATCACGGGTTAGAATATTTCTTAGACAAACTTGTCGAGGAGTATCTAATCTCGAGAAATACCAACTCAGTGATGAGGGAGATTCTGAAGTTAAACTTGGACTATCCGGAGGATGCTGATAACTTCTTATCACAATGGCACGCCATGTTTGCAAGTAAATCTGCAAATGAGATAGGTGTTAGCCTTGCTTCGAGTCTAATGAGTGAAGCCAATGCCGCTCATATTGAGACAGACCAATTAGTTAGGATAGTCACACAAGTTGCTGCTTGAGTTTCGAAGTATTCCAAAGCTAGAAGAAACCAAACAAGAATAGAAGGAACAAAATTTCTTAATGTGAGCAGTAATGGGTTTACGCATAAGACTCAAATGTTAGATTAACACCTATTTTTCATTTGCTGGTATGTTCACAAAACAAGCGTGCCATTATGATAAAAAATTATCAGCATCTTCGGGATAATCCAAATTTAACTTTAGAATCTCCTTCATCACTAAGTGAGAATTCCTCAAAGTTTGATACTTTTCGACAATTTTGTCTTAGAAAAATTCTAGCGACATGATTTCCAGGGTTCCTAGTATGGCCCATGGTAACAAAACGGTTCCATATTGCTCCCTTGATTACCCTTCTTACTAGATTAACAGCATCTTGACCTTTGAAAGGATAATTACCAGCTAAAGCTAACACATCATCTCTCCAATCCTCAATAGATTAACTAATTGAAGTGACAGAAGAAATAACACCAGCATCCACAACACGGCTCCACGCTAAATTCATTGCAGCTTCTGCTTCAGAGGTAGTGTTATCTTTTCCTTCGGGATCAGACTTTGAGCTAGCAGCATGATGTTCCCTTTTTGTAAAGAGCTAATAAAGCTTTGTACACTTGCAGTGTTGGATTATGTTTAGTCAAGTCAGTAATTGTGAAGATCCTCTTCAGTTGTTTACCCCTTAAAAAAATAATCAAAACGTAAACCAAGTATTAGCAAAATGATTGAGGAATGTCGACATTAGCTACACCATTTTATGGTTGTCTATCAGTACTGTCAATATCTATACCTTCAACTGATTCCTCCGTCCAAGGGAGAGAAGTTTCCTCAGTCGTTGATGAGACCGTAGTAGAAGCACTAACATTGTCAGTAGTTAGAGTAGTATTTTCACTAGTGGTTGATTTAACCAAACAAAATTATTATCAGACGGATCGATCATGATGTAATAATAAACAAGTAAATTTTGTAAATATTGAATAAAAAACATAATGTATTTAGATCTTCTAACCTTGAATACGTCCACCAAAATGTTAGAGTTGTTGTAAATAAGTGGACGAATTATATCAATTAGTAGGTATAAACACTTGTACTTGGACTGTACCTAAAAAAAATTAATAACCCTGATGTAGTATCATAACGTGTTGTTATTGTTGTTGTTGTTTTTGTTCTTCTTGAACTTGGTCGTTGTATGATATCTCTTAATATCAATACTAAGACATACTTAAATAAGATAATAATTACCCCTTGTATATTCCCTCAATAATCAAAGGGTTCTCTTATCAAGGTCTGATAATGATTGTTACTCCCTGGAATTCCTCCAATCAGGTTCAATACCGTATACTAACCACTGGGCACATGGCTGTACTAATCCTCCACCCAGACACTCAGGTGTTACCCGAAGGATTGCATATCTACTGGACTTCCATTTTTATGTTCCTTACAAAAGAAAAATATTACGATCGTAAGTCAAGTATTATAACAAGAGGTTTAATCATAGACAGAAATATTTATGTCATCATTAATCTTACATAAAATTGAAACTGATTTCAATTGACTTATTCCTCGATGCATTTTATAATTAGTCAACTCAGTTGTGTAGCAATACATATGTTTAGAGAATGTATTAGTAGAGAATGTGTAGTACGTAGAAATTAATTTCATAAAGCATAAATAAAATATATATTTAGTTGTTGATTATCCGTGCCTTATTGTAAGATTAATTAACTTCAGGTTATATAAAGGACTTTTTACTAATATCAAAGAAGGCAAAAAAAATAAAAGAAATTACATAAAACAACATTTAACTTATTTTTTTGTAAATTTGATGATATACATCTTTAAGGGTTGATAAATATTACTTTGGATAGTTTTGTCAAGAACCCACTCTGCATATTAGGGTTAAATTTCATTTTTTCTTTTTTTCTTTTAGGTGAACAGAACAACTACATGTTAAAAAGTCAAAAAAAAAATTTCTTTTACTAGCCCAGAAATTCAAACTTTAAATTTGCACATGGTGAATTAATTTCCCTAAATAGCAAAATCTGAAATAGTCAGAAAAATTAGAAAAAGCGACCAAAGCCTTCAAAATGGGAGTTTATATTGTTGTTGTTCTTGTTGTTATTTTCGCATTGTTCCTACAAAATTTTATTTATTTATCAACAAGCAGCATGTGAAAAATAAAATGTTGGAGACAGCAAAAAGAAAAGAGGTTGGAAGAAACGTTTTTTATTAGAACCATATTTTATTATTAGACATTGGAAATATTAAGTAGAAAAAAAGATTTGTATATATGACAAGGTGACTTTTAAAGTTAGGATCTTGATTATTTAACTACTCGGGGTAAAGTTATCACTTGGTAAAGCAGATATTGGGCTCTAACTTATTATAGATCAACATGAAAAATATAGGAGTATGTTCAGTGGATACGTAGACAAGAAGAGCTAGAAGTGGTATGATCTGCTATTACCTGACATTCAGAATTTTGTCCGAAGGGATGATAATTTAAGATTTATTCCCAATTAAAGACACTCTATATGTGTTTGTATGTCTACTTATATATATATAATTTGAATTAGTAACGTACGTAGGGATGTACAAATTAAAGTCATTGGTCTAGCTGTACTATAAAAATAAAGTGATGTCATATCACCACTTGATAACCAATGTAGACTTAATTCAGATATTCTATAGATGACTACTACTGTCTAAATTATTCACATGTATAAGTTCACAGTTAATAAAGAAAAATATCCCAGATTCCTTTTTTTTTTTTGTTTCTCTGTCAGAAAATCAGCAAAAATGAAAATAAAACCAACAAAAAAAAAAAAAAAGAAAGAAAGAAGGAAAATATGTGTGTGTACAACACAAACATTAAGAAATTCTTACAACCAAAAAGTTCACGTAAACACTTTTTAAAGAAAAAAACAAAAAAAGGCGAAAAAAAATTTTCTTGTGTATAAAAATTTTGAACGTGCATGTGAAAAATTTAGTCGCCATGTGCTTCAAATCCGCTGTTTTTTTTTTTCCCTCGAGACGTATCTGTTTGTTTAGTATTGAGAAAGATAATACACTATTTGATTACAGTAGAAAAATGTTTTATGTTCACATTCGCAACGTATATACAAATTAATAGACATTGAATAATTACTGTTGTTTAATTATTAGGAAATATGTTTTTTTTTTTTTTTGGTTTTATGGCGTAAGTTTTATCTGGCTGTTGATGTCGTTCTTGCACTTTTGTTTCTTGGCTAATTCAACTGGTTTTTTTTTCTCTATAAGGCTTCTTCTACAAGTAAACTTTGGTTGTTTCTTTGTTTGTCTGTTCCTTTGTATTCCGCAATCTTATAAAAAGACAAACTTCTTTCGACTTATTGATAAGTATATATATTTTTATATAAGTACATCTTGCTATACTTTGTCTCTGTGTGTGTCTGTGTCTGTGTATTCCTCAATAACGTTTCGTTTGTTTGCCTTCTTTCGACAATTCTTTCGGTTTGTATTGTCATCAAAATAATTCTTCTTTCTACATTTAAAAGGACGAAACACTCTAAGTCATATTGCCTTTTTTTGAAATATATATTCTTTTTCATTTGTTATATTATCATTACCTGTTAAGCCACGTACACACATTAATAAAACTTTTTCTTTGTGGTAGTTTATTTATTTTAAAAAAGAGGTTAGACAATCTTTATTATAGCTAATTATACAAAGCATTATAGAGTCTTTTATTTTTTTTTTTAGACATTACAACCTATTTACATTCACATACAAACACCCATAAATATAAATATATACATTAATATATATATATAACTAGTAAGAAAGAAAGAAACAAAGAAAGAAAGAATCATACAAATATACCCCTTCTAAAATGACAACAAGATCTTTAACTTTAACTCACGGTTCCATTGAACATAAATTATCTGTTCCAAACGTTTCCTTCTTTGCTGCATTTCAATTACAAGAACAATTCAAAAAGACCCTACCAGATCCAACAGAAGGGTTCGCTGCTGATGATGAACCTTCTTCTTCTGCTGAACTTCTAGGGAAGTTTTTAGCCTATATCTCTTCTTTAATAACACCAGAAACAAAAACACAGTTTGATGAAGTCTTAAATGTCGCTTTACAAGAATTTGAAAATAGTTATTTACAAGGTAATGATATTCACACTTTTGCCGCTAAACTTTTGCAAGATAATGAATCTACCACATTACCAAAAGTTAAAGAATTGATAAAAAATTTCTTAACTGCTACATTTATCTCTACTGGTAAAGTTGCTATCGCTAAATCTAAATCTGCTTTAATAAAATCTGTCGAAAATAAGGAATCTGAACTCGTTGCAATCTTTGGTGGTCAAGGTAACACAGATGATTATTTTGAAGAATTAAGAGAATTGTATACTGTCTATAGTGTTTTAATTTCTGATATTATTCATGCTTCTCACGATACATTAAATGAATTAATCAAATCCACACCAGGTGCTGAAAAAGTCTTTACTCAAGGTTTTGATCTATTGGAATGGTTGGAGACACCATCAAAGACACCTGATGTCGATTACTTATTATCTATCCCAATCTCATGTCCATTAATTGGTGTCATTCAATTAGTCCATTATGCAGTCACAGCAAAATTATTGGATTTTACACCTGGCCAATTAAGAGACCATTTAGCTGGTGCTACTGGTCATTCTCAAGGTTTGGTAACTGCTATCGCCATTGCAGAAGCTGATTCATGGGATTCATTTTATACCATTATGAAGAAAGCAATTTCATTATTATTCTTTATCGGTGTACGTTGTGATTTAGCTTATCCAAACACTTCTTTACCACCTTCTATTGTCAAGGACTCTGTTGAAAATGGTGAAGGTACTCCATCTCCAATGTTAACTATCTCCAATTTATCTCAAGAACAAGTCCAGAGTTACATTGATGAGACTAATTCTCATTTACCAAAGGAAAAACATGTTGTTATCTCTCTTATTAATGGTGCTAGAAATTTGGTTGTTTCTGGTCCACCACAATCCTTATACGGGTTGAATTTGGTCCTAAGAAAGGCTAAAGCTCCAGCTGGCTTGGATCAAGCAAGAATCCCATACAGTGAAAGAAAATTGAAGTTCTTCAATAGATTCTTACCAATCACCTCTCCATTCCACTCTCCATTATTAAGTCCAGCCAATGACGCTATCCTTTCAGATTTAACAAATCAAGGAATCGATTTCAAACAATCTGACATTAAGATTCCAGTTTATGACACCTTTGATGGTCAAGACTTAAGAAAATATCAAGGTTCTTTGGCTGCTAGAGTCGTTGATTGTATCATCAATTTACCTGTCAAATGGGAAACTGCTTGTCAATTTTCTGCTTCTCACATCCTTGATTTCGGTCCAGGTGGTGCTTCTGGTTTAGGTGTTTTAACTCATCGTAATAAAGACGGTACTGGTGTTCGTGTCATCGTAGCTGGTTCTTTAGATTTGAACCCAGAAGATGATTATGGCTTCAAACAAGAAATTTTTGATATCTCTACATCTGGCTTAAAGAGAAACCAAGATTGGTTACAGGAATTCCATCCAAGATTGGTCAAGAATAAAAATGGTAAAATCTACGTTGATACAAAGTTTTCTAGGTTAATTGGTAGAGCGCCATTGTTAGTCCCAGGTATGACTCCTACTACTGTCTCTCCAGAATTTGTTGCGGCAACTATTAACGCTGGGTATCAAATTGAATTAGCAGGTGGTGGTTACTTTGCAGCAGAAGGCATGACTAAAGCTGTTGATGAAATTATCTCACAAATTAAACCAGGTTACAGCTTATCTATCAACTTAATTTACGTCAATCCAAGAATGTTACAATGGGGTATTCCATTGATTAAGGAATTAAGAGATAAAGGTTATCCAATTGCTGGTCTCACTATTGGTGCTGGTGTTCCATCTCTTGAAGTTGCTACTGAATATATTGAAACTTTAGGTTTGACTTACTTAGGTTTGAAACCAGGTTCAATCGACGCTATTTCTCAAGTTATTAATATCGCTAAAGCACATCCAAAATTCCCAATTCTTTTACAGTGGACTGGTGGTAGAGCTGGTGGTCATCATTCTTATGAAGATTTCCATGCTAATATATTACAAATGTATTCAAAGATTAGAAGACAATCTAACATTATATTAATAGCTGGTTCTGGTTTCGGTTCTGCTGAAGACACTTACCCATACTTAACTGGTGAATGGTCTACCAAGTTTGACTACCCACCAATGCCATTTGACGGTTTCTTATTTGGTTCTAGAGTTATGATTGCTAAAGAAGCTAAGACTTCTCATGCTGCTAAGCAAGCTATTGTTGATTGTTCTGGTGTCCCAGATTCTGAGTGGGAAAACACTTACAAGAAACCAACTGGTGGTATCTTAACTGTACGTTCTGAAATGGGTGAACCAATTCATAAAATTGCAACACGTTGTGTTATCTTCTGGAAGGAAATGGATGACACTATTTTCAACCTACCAAAGAATAAATTACAACCAGCTTTAGATGCTAAGAGAGACTACATCATCAAGAAATTAAATGCAGACACTCATAAGCCATGGTTTGCTACTGTTAATGGTGAAATTCGTGACATTACTCAAATGACATATGAAGAGGTTGCTAAGAGGTTAGTTGAATTAATGTTTATTAGAAAGACCAACTCATGGATTGATGTCACTTTAAGAAACTTTACTGGTGATTTCTTACGTCGTGTTGAAGAACGTTTTACTGATAAGAAGACTACTTCAGTTATTCAATCATACACTATTTTGAATGAACCAGAAAAGGCTTTAGATGCTGTCTTTAACGCTTACCCAGCTGCTAAGGAACAATATATGAATGCCCAAGATGTTGATCACTTCTTAAACATGTGTGAAAACCCATTCCAAAAACCAGTTCCATTTGTTCCAATTCTTGATCATAGATTTGAATTCTTCTTTAAGAAAGATTCCTTATGGCAATCAGAGCATATTGAAGCTGTTATTGATGAAGATGTTCAAAGAACTTGTATTTTACATGGTCCTGTTGCTGCAGAATTTACCAAGAAAATTGATGAACCAATTAAAGATATCATGGACAGTATCCACGAAGGTCATATTGAAAGATTAGTTAAGGATTATTATAACAATGACAAGTCTTCTATTCCAACTATAGAATATATCGGTGGTGGGGAACCAGTTATAACTGATATTGAAAAATCTGAGCAAAAGCTTGTTTTCCAAGCCCATACTAACACCTGTCCAATTGAATGGTTCAAACTATTAGCTGGTAATAAGAAAGATTGGAGATATGCTTTTTTCACAACTGAAAGATTTGTTCAAGGTAAGTTATACACTGATAACGCTGCTAAGAAGGTTTTCAAGCCATGCCATCGTATGATTGTTGAAATTGAGAATCCAAATGACCCTTCTTCTACTGTTGTCACTTTAACTGAGCGTGTTCAAGGTGAACAAAAGAAAACTGCTACCTTAAGACTTATTAAAGATAACATTATTGAAATGAACTTAATTGAAAATAGAACCATGGATGGTACTCCAGTTGTCTTACCATTGCTTTACACTTATAACACGGATGATGGTTTTGCTCCAATCTCTGAAGTTATGGAAGATCGTAACAAACGTATCAAGGAAATGTACTGGAAGCTATGGATTAATGAACCATTTAACTTAGACTTTGATCCAAGAAAAATCATCAAGGGTTCTGACTTTATAATTACAGCAGATGCTATTGCTGAGTTTACCCATGCAATCGGTAACAACTGTGAAGACTTCGTCGCTAGACCAGGCAGAAAGTTACTTGCACCAATGGATTTTGCAATTGTTGTTGGTTGGAGAGCAATTATTAAAGCTATTTTCCCAGAAACTGTTGATGGTGACTTATTGAAGTTGGTACACTTATCTAATGGTTACAGAATGATTCCAGGTGCATCTCCATTACAAGAGGGTGATAATATTTCTACTTCTGCCATTATTAAGTCTGTTGTTAATCAACCAACTGGTAAGATTGTCGAAGTTGTCGGAACTTTATCCAGAGAAGGAAAGCCAGTCATGGAAGTTGTATCCTCTTTCTTCTACAGAGGTGTCTACAATGATTTCCAAAACACATTCCAAAGAATTACTGAACCAGTCTACCAAATGCAAGTTAAGTCTGCTAAGGATGTTGCTGTTCTACGTTCTAAAGAATGGTTCCAATTAGATGATGAAGATATTGATTTATTAGGAAAAACTTTGACATTTGAAACTGAAACTGAAGTCACATTTAAGAATGCCACTGTTTTCTCCTCTGTTCAATGTACTGGTCCTATTAAGTTAGAATTGCCTACTAAGGAAAATGTTGAAATTGGTGTAGTCGATTATTCTGCTGCTGAGTCTTATGGTAATCCAGTTGTTGATTTCTTAAAGAGAAATGGTTCTACTTTGGAACAGAAAGTTAATTTAGAGAATGCTATTCCAATTGCTGTTTTGGATACACAATCACCAAGTACTAACGAAACTTACGGTAGAATTTCCGGTGATTTGAACCCAATTCATGTTTCTCGTCACTTTGCTAACTATGCTGATTTACCAGGTACTATTACCCATGGTATGTACTCCTCTGCCGCTATTCGTGCTTTAATTGAAAACTGTGCCGCTGATGGTGTGTCATCTAGAGTTCGTGCTTACAATTGTCAATTCCAAAACATGGTTTTACCAAATACCCCATTAAAGACCAGTATCCAGCACATTGGTATGATCAATGGTAGAAAATTGATTAAGTTTGAAACTAGGAATGATGCAGATGTTGTTGTTTTAAGTGGTGAAGCTGAAGTTGAACAACCAGTCTCTACATTCGTTTTCACAGGTCAAGGGTCTCAAGAACAAGGTATGGGTATGGATTTATATGAAAAATCTGCAGTCGCTAGAAATGTGTGGGATAGAGCTGACAACCACTTCAAAGAGACATATGGTTTCTCTATTTTAGATATTGTTAGAAATAATCCAAAGGAATTGACAATTTATTTTGGTGGTGAAAAGGGTAGAAAGATCAGAGAAAACTACACTTCCATGATTTTTGAAACTATTGTTGGTAACGAAATTAAGACAGAAAAGATTTTCAAAGAAATCACAGAAGACACTTATTCTTATACCTTCAAGTCACCAAATGGTTTACTTTCAGCTACTCAATTTACTCAACCTGCTTTAACTTTAATGGAAAAAGCTGCCTTTGAAGATTTGAGATCTAAAGGTTTGATTCCAGCTGATGCTGCTTTTGCTGGTCATTCTTTAGGTGAATATGCTGCTTTATGTTCTTTAGCTGACATTATGTCTATTGAATCTTTAGTTGAAGTTGTTTTCTATAGAGGTATGACTATGCAAGTTGCAGTTCCAAGAGATGAACAAGGTAGATCTAATTATGGTATGGTTGCTGTCAACCCAGGTAGAGTTTCTCCTACCTTCAATCAAGAAGCCTTGATGTTTGTTGTCGAAAAAGTTGCCAAAAGAACTGGATGGTTATTAGAAGTTGTTAATCACAATGTTGAAAATCAACAATATGTTGCTGCTGGTGATTTAAGAGCATTAGATACTTTATCCAACACTTTGAACTTAATCAAAATGCAAAAGATTGACATTGTTAAATTGAGGGAATCAATGTCATTAGAAGAAGTTGAATCTCATTTATTTGAAATCATTGATGAAATCTCGAAGAGATCATTGGCTAAGGCGCAACCAATTGAATTAGAAAGAGGTTTTGCTTGTATACCATTACGTGGTATTTCTGTTCCATTCCATTCTTCTTACCTAAAGAGCGGTGTTAAACCATTCAAGAACTTCTTAAATAAGAATATCATTAAGGAAAATGTTAAAGCAGACAAATTAATTGGTAAGTATATTCCAAACTTAACTGCTAAGCCATTTGAATTAACCAAGGAATACTTCCAAGATGTTTACAATTTGACAGGATCTGACCGTATTAAGGCAATTCTTGACAACTGGGAATCTTATCAAAACTAGGTAAATATGTAGTCAAATTCTCCCTTTAAAGAAAAATGAAAATATCTATAATTTATATAAGCACTTATTATGTATGTACAATATTTGATGTATATTGAATTTAAAAAAAATAATAGATAGTATTTGTATGTCTGTAATAAGCTATTATGGTTTTAAATGATAGTTTCCATTCATAAAAAGTAGCGCTATTTAATGAAACAATAATAAGTAGTGTGTTAAGGAGTTAAGTAGGATCATTATTTCGTAGGAGGCGTATATTATATGCAGAATTTTATAAATCAGATATATATTCCGGTTTGTTGTAAAATTGACTGATGCGACAGATTTTGAATATAAAGAAGAACACTTGTTATTATTTCAGAGTTGCAACATTATTTTTTTATAATGAAATATTGATATAACAGAAATATGTTCATTAAAAAGAATACTGAGCTTGGATTGGCATTAAAATGGATGCTGTCAAGATGGGTATATATATGGACATAAACATCTATTATTAATCATTCAATAATGTGAAAAGTTAAATCAGAGAATGAATTAATCCAAGGTTTATCCTTTAAATGTTGTCCATTGTTAAAATTGGTTAGAATCTTACAATCATGAAAATAAGAATCAATTAAAGAATAATCAATACATGGTTCTTCAAAAATGTATTTATTGTTTCTATTTCTTCTATTTTTTTTCTTGGAAACTTTTGTGGTGAACCCATCATCTTTGTATAGATTTTCTCCATTAATATTGTTTGCTTTTCCAGTTCCATTCTGTGAAGAGTCTAATACATTGATTAATTTACTTAAAATAGGATATTTTCTATTTAATTGCAAAGCAGTATACCTATCTGTATGTTGAATTATGTTATTCGCCAAAAAATACTTTGGTCTTTCTTTAACTATAACGCTTTCTGTAAGATCTAAAGGAGCATGCGGAAGAAAGAATAAAGTAGAATCACTTTCAAAATGTTCAGGTGGTAAGGTTTCGTCAATTGACCAAAATGAACCTTTTTTTTTAATAAAATCTTCATCCTGACTTGTGAATAGAGGATCATAGATTGAAACAAGGAGAGAAGAAATGCCACTAGTACATTCAAAATAGTCGATAATTTCCAATAACAACGCCAATTGATACCTGGCTGGAAAATCTTCAGTAAAGCTACCAATGGCTAAACATCGTATTGCTTTAATTGAACCTGAGATACTATGCAACTGTGTTTTCAAATCTTGGAACATTAACGAATCTTTTATGATATATCTGCATTCATTCAACTTCGAGGAAAAATCCACTGGTTTTAACTTATTTCTATTCTTTTTCGTGGTGGTAAAGGACATGTCTATGTTGAAGGTCTAGCATATAATATAGTAACAGTATTTTAATTTCTCAGAGATGATACTCCCTTATCAACATTTTGAATGCTAGGATGGTCTTTATAAATTAACGGTTATTCCTCTCTATACTTTGAGTTTAATTTTTTTTTCTTTTGAATTTTTCACTTTACTTTGGATTTTTTATTTTCCACAAATATTCTTGTGCATAAACATATTTTTTGTGTATAATGAGTACCATTATAAAGTGTCACAAATCTTTCAAGAAGATGACAGATACCTCGAAGTTATTACAGATGATATTTTACAATAAAAATATTATATTTTTTTTCCAACATACAGGGGGGATAATTAGCTATGAAATTTTATAATTAAAATTTTGGGTCCTGGCTAGTTATAAATAATTTTGAAGTAAGATAGAATACCTATCATGGTCATTGGGGGATATGATTATTAGTAATAGCCTATCAGACGTAATTTATATGTTTACTGTTGACAATTAACATTGAACCATGTCTAGATTGTATTAAATTGTATACAAATAGACTGTGTTATAATATATTTTTCTTGAAGATTCGGCATTAATTTAACAGGTAATAGAACACATGTTTGACTACTTTTCTTGTAATTTCAATGTTCTTTACTACTAGGATTGGTTATTTATTAACCTCTTGTAAAGATGGATAGTAATAATTAGCTAGGTGAACTCTCATATTACTCTCCCTGTTTAGTAATACTTTTAATTGTTAGATAGATTAAAATAAGAGAAAATATTTATGATTTATACAGTATTAAATTTCTACATGCATATATAAGGTGCTTTGGTTTTTGTTTCATTTTTTTTTTTTTGCAGTTTAAGAGTAGACATTTTTAAAAGATCAGTTGATTGGTAAAAGCTATTTGTGTTCTTTCCATGATTTAAACAACATATTATTAAAGAAATTCCATTAACCAGATGCAATTCTTTTTCTTATTGCATTAATCAAAGAATAAAAGGTATATGTAGGATTTCTTTTTTTCGTCTGAGCTCTATGGAACTTCATAAATTTTTTTATTTATTTGCTTCATTGTTTATTTTGTTATATTAATAAAATGTTGTTCTGATGTTACACTGGAACAATCAAAGTGCTGGAAATATCGGACAAGTGTACACACTCACATACAAGTATGATTGAATATAAATCAATAGGCATTATTAATATTAAATCCGATAAAATACAAGCTTGTACGTGACTACATTAAAGTAAGATTGTTTGTTCCAATAATACAAATATATAAAGAACAAACATCAGAAGGAAAAGAATCAGTAATTATGATTTATCCCTGAATATTTTAAACAATATATTTATTTATATATTATTTATTTTATGTACATATATAAAGAAATTGAAGAATTGTAATAATAAATATATACCAATAATTTGAATTTAATCATGACCACTAATAAGTAAATTCTAGGTGCTTCTTCTTATGATGGTAGGTTGACTAGAAACGCTAGAAAAACTAGCGTGTGATCCTTCCAGGGACACTGGCTTATCTGATACTACTAAACAAGCCAGTCTAAAAGCTTCCACTGCCAACGACATATCATTACCAAATATAGTGGTCTAATTTAATTCTAATGATGATATCAATGAAGATTAGGAGCTCATGGGGATATAAATAACCCATCCGTGAACCAAACATCCATCAGTTCTTCCACACCTAATGTAACCATCCACCGCCATACTTCACATTACACTAATTCACCTCCTAATCCATCACCATCAGATAATCATCATACTAATTATTCTATTCTTTACCTAATACTACTAATCATAACCAGACTATATATCAACCTTCAATTCCATTATCTACTAATGTACCATATCATATAAATCATCCATACATTATACTATCCACCTACCTATATGAATATTACCCATCTTCTGCAGAAGTCTACTTACCACAACACATCTATGAAACTGTTAATCATCATACTTATCACCAGTCTGCTCACTATCCCTATTCTTATCCATCCAATACTGCCAGAGCCATTCAGAAAATTTTTTCACAAATGAAAATCTTACCAAAAATTTTACCACTGCGTACACGAATTTACTTTTTTTGACACACGTGGTCTAAAAGATTTGATTCCCAACCATAAAGGTCATACATTAAGGAACCAACACCAGTAGAACAACACTACATTACTTATACTTTTTTCCACGGCATACCTAGCTTCTATTATCCAGAATGGTTCAATAACTGGAGAACCATATGTCAATAAATGCTATTTCTAGTATAATGAGGTAGAAACAACTGTCTCTAATAATATCAAGCCACCAATGTATCCAAGTAAATTCAAAACATTACATCCACCTCAGAATGAGACAATACCAAACTTCTCCTACCAATACCAATTGGGTGGTACTATGATCAACTCCTCTCCCTCACAACAATACTTTCCATCAACAACCATACAACTATTCTTATTACTATTGAACCAACACGTCAATACACCCAAATATTATTATAGAAAACTGTTTATCATACAGTGATAATTTATATATATCTTCAAACAAAACCATTTTAATGAATTCCATTGGGTGGTATAATTTAGACAGCAAGAAAGATTGAGCATATTAAAAGATAAAAACTTAAAGTGGATTGGTCAAATTAAAAATATCAAGGTATTTATATTTTTGAAATAAGGTTAAACAAGTATAAAGATTTTGGTAAATTTTACAGTTATTCAAAGATCACCAATTTTATAATACATGGTTATGATAAATTAAAAAATCGTATATTTGATTACCCTAGTTTAGAAGAAAAAAACATATGTATGATTTAGAACAAAGGATGATGAATATCCCTTTAAAAATATATGAAATTCTAGTACTATAACAAATATATTACTACAAGCTATAATATGAAACGAAATTCGGTTATGTTTTAATTAAATATTAATATAATTGAACAAGATCATATAATTATATGGAATGAGTATTACGATTGGAAAGAAAGTTGAAACAAAAAATATTATGAAATTATTAATACATTATTGAGATAGTTAACCAAAATTTAATGTTACAATTTCAAGGTTAACTAAGATATAGATATGTTAATGTATTGATTTATGGGTGGTATGCTGGAAATATCGGACAAGTGTAACTCATACAAGTATGATTGAATATAAATCAATAGGTTTTATTTATCCGTAAATACAGCTGTACGTGATAATTAAAGTAAGATGTTTGTTCCAATAATACAAATATATAAAAACAAAATCAGAAGGAAAAGAATCAGTAATTATGATTTATCCTGAAGATTTTAAACAACTTATTTTATTTATATATATTTTATTTTATGTACACTATATAAAGAAATTGAAGAATTGTAATAATAAAATATATACCAATAACTTTGACATTTAATCATGACCACTAACTACAGTAACATTCTAGGTGCTTCTTCTTATGACAAAGAATCAGATTTATAAATATCTATATATATAATAGGTTGGTTAAATCCCTTTTTGAATATAAAAGATATCTTTTAAGGAAGTTTTTACCTCTTAATTCTCTTTATAGAATCGCTATAATTGTAATTTTTTTTCTGTAAATTTTTTATGTTTGTGTCTAAAACTTTACATTAAACTCATTTCTTACTAACACACAGAGGGGTGAAAAAATAAACAAATACAAAAAGAGTAGTCTATTACATATATATAAAAGATTATCTCAAATAATAGTTGATTTTAATTTGTTAACCAATTACATAATTCTTGCTTTCCTTACTATTGATCTTGTTTATTAGGTAAAACTTAGTAAATACAACATGCTTAATAAGACTAATACTTACCTCTGGTACTCTCTCAATAATCAAGAGAATCTTAAACAGGTTTTTCAGTAAGTGACTACCAATATTTATCCGACGATCATTCTTTCGAACAAACTCATAACTCGAGCCCAGAGTTTCAGCTGTTCCAACTCGTCCATCTCGACATTTAGCATTACCCATAGAATATGTCTTTCAGGATTTCCAATTGAGACTTCTTATAATAATGTCAACCACCCATTACCAATAAAATTGGAACAATTCACAATTCGTTATTTCTTTCTATTTAAGTAAAAAATAATCAACAAATTTCTTTTCTTACTATTTTCAATGGAAAAATTGGGACTCCAATATACATTTTATGGAGGTCCTAATACTTTTCTTATCTATACTTCACAAAATTTGAGTTCTTATCTCTATAAATTTTTTCCAATATATATTTGATTCATTTTATTTCGTCCATAGCCTTATAATTGGTTTTGAAATACCAATAATAATATCTAAATATACCAGAAAATAATGTTTCTAATAGAAGTTCAAAATATTAATAATTACACAAGTCAATATTGATATATACAGAGAGGTAGACATTGCTGCACAATAAAATGAAATACAAAAGAGTTTAGATGATACAATATTCAAACAGAGTTAGTTTAGTAGTGAACTCATCCTATATGTTGAACAAACTCTTTTTTTCTCTTTCAATAAAAATACTGATGCCCTTCATCAATATAAACAAATAATGACTGCAATATTACTATCCATCTAAAACTATACGAAGAGAAAATAAAAAAAGTTAACACAGTAACTAAGTGCAGGCTATTGGTGAAATAACCTCAATATCTTTTAACATTAAATCATATACATGTGTATATATGATACGACATGAAATTACACGAATAAACAAACTATTTTATGTAGGAATATATAACATATATCAGAGTTCTACTATTATTTCAATTAGATTTCTCTAATTTATCATCAATTGACACTGTGGAAGATGATTGGGATAACGTCAAAAATGGTGTACTTGGTGTGGAATCATCCCCTTCCACCTCAGATTTGCTAGTCTCTCTCTTTAATTTATTCTTTTTAATTTTATGAAACGTTAAATGAGGACTAGTAATATTCACAGGTGTGAATTTTGATGGCATTTTCACCCTGGTGAATTTATTTCTTAGTTTTTGTTGCACATAGTCCATATCTAAATGCTTCGTTAAGGATAACTTTGGAATGCAACTAATATAATGTCTTTCATCCAATTGTACATCTAATGGATCTTGTGTATGGCAACCAGGTGACATCTTCAATCTGATTGCATGTGATTTTTGACCTGACGAATCTGTGCTTTCATATAACTCGAAATTTATTTGTGCTAAATAATCAAATTCCGGTAATGCATTCCTGGCAATTCTCATTGGAATACCTGATTCATAAATAATGTTCAAAAGCGTATAAATATGAGACTCCTTGGTGAAGTATGCTACACAAGCAGGCGCTTCTTTATTCTTCATATCGTCTATATCGTTTAGGATCTGTTTAGCTAGTGGTAAAGATGTCAATAACCCAATATCTAATTTCTCTGAATCTTTAATACCATATTCCTTTGGACAAATAAAATCAAATAAAACTTTAGCCAATTTATAAAGTTCTCTCAATTGTTTAAATTTACGCTCAGCAAATGCAGAATTTTCTTGGCTCATCTTATTACTTTCTAAAACCCAACCAAGAGAACCAACGCTCGTTTTGCTGGAGCTTGAACTAGTAGAATTATTTTGACTTTCCACAATCTTAAAGTTGTTCTTTGCCAAAATATTGATAGGATATCTATCCACTAAGGAGTGAGTATCTAAGTCACTGTCAATTAGTTCGGAACATCCATGGGGATCAAAAATATTTTCCAAGAATTCCCGATTATGTAGTGCATCATACTTCATCGTATCGTACAATTCAGATATTTTTGAGGGGTCTACTTTTTCAACACTATGAAATTCTTTGAATAACTTATCCCACCTTTCTTTAAATAGGATAGGGTCCTCACCACAACACCATCTTAATTGCATCTTATTCACATCTCTTGTTGAAAAATTATAATCCAATATCTTTTTATGATAATTCATCAATTCTACAACTCTTTTAATCACCAAATATGGTTCTGGCATCTCTGCAGGCCATGTAAATTGGGATGGAGCTTCTTTACCTTCTCTCAATAACGGCTTCAATTTTTTCTTTACTTTATCCATCAAATCCTTTGCAGCGTTACTGTCATCCAATAAATCTTTTCTTATACTAATTTCATCATTACCAAGCTCATCTGCACCAAATAGAGCAGATGCCCAAAACTGGGCCGATAATAAGACTCTTCTTTCAGAGGAGGAAAATATTTTAATATTTTGTAAAATACTTTTGTTTAATAAGTCGAAGTCTTGACGCATTTGTTCACCTAATTCAGTGGCTTGATAATGAGCAGAATGTGTTGGTTCACCACCCCACTTCAAAATAAATTGCACTTTTTCGACCTCATTTTCGTTATTAAGAACAGGTTTTAGTTGAATTTTAGTTCCAGGGAAATCAATCTTCTTCAGTAATGTTGTATATAATAATTTAACTTTCACAGGATCCTCTGCTTGCTCTTCTAACGCAATATTTAAAGCTTGCGCTACGATTTGCAAATCATTTACATTTCTAATGACTACCTCTTCTTTATGACCCTTCAACAAAGATATGAATATTGGAGATGTAAAAGAATGTTTAATTTTTTGTTTTGGTGTTCTATCAGCATGACGAATCACTGTAACCAGTCCCTTAAAGACCCATTTTTGACTCTTTTCTTCTCTTATCTGAGGCATAGTACGTTTTACAAGATCTATTTTCTTTTTGGCTTGTAGAAATGTTTCTCTCAAAATTTTTGCTGCAGAATCATAATAGGAAGTATTATCCTTTACAAAGGAGAATCCATTTACATCAATAACATAACTTTTCCCGGAAACTCTCAACAGATCAAACCCACAAATCATTTGAGAGAAAGTTTTAGATACAAGTTGTGCCATATATTTTTCCTCATCAGAGAGCTGTGTAACATAACGAACCTCCTTACCATGTGTATTTCTTCTAACTATACCATCTACAACAGGGGATTTTCTTGTTTCTGCATGACAGAAGTTTTCACCAACTGTGTAAGCTTTAACATCTTCAAAGTTATCCGTATCCATAAATTCTTCATAAATATACGAACCATCGGTTCTTGGATACAATAATGTAGGGTCAAATTCAGATGATTTATTACCAACTTTTCTAAATAATCTACGACCACCACCGCCATTCTTTGAGTGATAATATATAAAAATATTATGATCCTCACCGTCGACTGGTTTTTCAACAAATGGTTTAGTCATTATTTTCCCGTCAACTTCCAACGTATCATCATCAATCATTCTCCAATGGGGTTCTTCAATGGGTTCCAACACAACACCTTTTTCTGATAACATCTTTCTCAGATCCTCGTTAGCACGAGGACCACCATCTCTGCTAATCTCAAGTCTTGGTGCAGTAGGTACTTTTGCTGCTTCCAATAACCTCAAACATAATCTTCTGTCCCATAACACTTTTTGCATAACGAGATCGTTTATAATAAATGGTTTCCTTAGTTTAGCATATGCTATAGCTTTATCTAAAGGAAACCCAGTGGAAAAAAACGAAATCAAGAAATCACAGGTAGGCCAATTTTCTACCGGTTCATCTAGGATAACTTTGTCACCGAAGATAATTGTCTCAAATTCCCCATGTTCCATTAATCTATTCAAAATATGACGCATCGGCTTTGAAAGTACTTTTGCATCCATAGCACATACACCAATTTTTCCAATTTTAGGTAACATAGCTCTGGAGTGACTAGTTGAAGATTTCCTGGAAGAAGATGTAGAAGTGAAACTCGAACCAGCTAAAGTACTGGAGGAAACAGGAGCAGGAGTGTTCAGTCCTGATGTACTAACAGATACAGACGATGTTTCACTATTACTTCCTTCGAATGTTATTGAAGAGTGACACTGTGGATCAGACGAAATGGAGTTTCTTCTGGCAGTTTCTATTAGTTTTAAATTCTCTAAGGTGACATTACAAGCTTGATCCACCAAGTGGTTATCATCAACAGAATTTAATGACCCTCCTTCACTTAAACTTCTATGGAACCTGCAGTCTTTATTTATATCGTCTAGTTGAAATTCACTGCTAGAAACAACTGCTGGAGGTAATTTTAACGACATATTTTCACTTGTAGAAGTTTTTGGATTAAAACCTTCTAAGATAGGAGCAATGGATTCCATTGCCTTTTGAGTACTTCTATTTAAAATCAGTGGAGATATTGATGTTGATTCCACATTTCTATTATTCTCGACATTAGCAAACTCTCCAACTTTCTCTTTTGGAATATCAATCCCAATAACCTTTTTTTTGAATCCACCATTGAATTTTAAGACAAACTGAAAAGATATATTTCACAATAAAGCGTTTAATAATATTAAAAACACACCAACCAACTAACAAATCTCAGGGTTATAAATCTTCTTCTTCTTATTACAAGGGTATTTTGTATGTTATTATTATTATCAACTCTCTTTATTTATTAAGTTCAGCTACCTCACAAAAAGAAAATAATATTTTCTTTATTACTTCCTCCTTGATAAGATATCACTCCAGTACTAACTATTAGCTAGCTACCTAAAAATAAGATGACTTGTGTTTTAAAAACAGGTTCTCTCCACTATCTCGAGCTATGTGCAATCTTAGTCTAGCAATACTTAACCATTTTTTTTTTTTGAACTTGTGGAATTTCCTTATTTTTCTGCCGTTGGGATGCACGTGACTTTGTGAAATTTGAAAAATTTTTGCGATGAGATTCATTAAAGTAACTAAAATAAAAGAAATGCTTTCTATATAGTGTCTAAATACACATACACAGTAGTATTATTGATTTACGTCTATTACCCCTCTTGTTTGGTTTACCAGTTTTATTTCAAGACAACAAAGAATTAGTGAATTTCAAAATTTACAAAGAGATAGAACCAATTTTAACTACGCTGTTCTGTTTGGAAAGTCTGTTTAGTCTAAAGATACGATGACCGAATTGACTAAGAGAAGGAAAGTAGACCCACCAAAATCTGTTTATTCCTCTAAGATTTTTGCTCCCTTCAGAGTTGTTGGTAATGTTAGTAATGGAACGCCATTTGCAGTGGGTACTCTAGGTTCAACCTTTTACATTGTTACTAGTGTTGGGAAATCTTTTCAAATTTATGATGCAAACACTTTGCATCTTTTATTTGTCTCTGCTAAAGAAACTGATTCTGAAATTACAGCTTTAGCCGCCCATTTTCATTATGTATATGTTGCATTTGGCAATAAAGTAGGGATCTATAAACGTGGTATACAAGAACATTTAATCACTCTAAACTCCACTAATGTCACTATAAGACATCTATCTGTCTTTGGTGATTATCTGTGTGCTGCAACTGATGATAATAATGTCTACATATACAAAAAGAACAGTTCCACAAGCGATAAATATGCAACTACCTTCTACACAAAATTCACAATTAACAATCTACAAGGCGGTGAAATTATCAGTTTAGCCCATTTAGCTACTTATTTAAATAAACTGGTAGTTGTCACCAAGTCGAACATCTTATTATATAATGTAAAAACTGGAAAATTACTGTATACGTCTGATGAGTTCCCTAATCAATTAACATGTGTTGAACCAGCCCCAGCTTTAGATATAATGGCATTAGGTACCTCCACAGGGGATATCATTATATTCAATCTAAGAAAGGGTAGAAAAACCCGTACTATTAAGATCTTACAATCTGCTGTCTCCTCTTTATCCTTTAGAACAGACGGTTTGCCACATTTATGTGTTGGTACCACTTTAGGTGATCTAATCTTCTATGATTTGGATCGTCGTTCTAGAATTCATGTTTTGAAAAATGTCCACAAAGAGACATTTGGTGGTGTTACTCGTGCATCTTTCTTAAACGGTCAACCAATTGTTGTTACCTCTGGTGGTGATAACACTTTGAAAGAATATGTGTTTGATCCATCTTTGTCTCAAACTGAAAGCGAAGTGGTCGTACAACCACCAAGATTCTTACGTTCTAGAGGTGGTCATTCGCAACCTCCATCATGTATTAAATTTGCTGATTCTGAGTCTCATTTCATTTTATCTGCTTCCAGAGACAGATCTCTATGGGGGTTTTCTTTAAGAAAAGATGCCCAAAGTCAAGAGCTTTCTCAAAGAGTGCATAAGAAACCAGACGGTGGTAGGATAGCCGGTAATGTAATGAAGGAGAAATTCCCTGAAATAATCTCAATAGCTATTGAAAATGCTAGATTAGGGGAATGGGAAAACATTATAACTGCCCATAAGGATGAAAAAATTGCTAGAACATGGGACATGAGATCAAAAAGAGTAGGTAGATGGATTTTTTCCACTAATGATGGGGGCTTTGTCAAATCTGTAGCGATCTCACAATGTGGCAATTTCGGTTTAGTTGGTTCATCTAATGGGTCTATATCTATCTATAATATGCAAAGTGGTATTTTAAGAAAACAATATAAATTACATAAAAGAGCAGTCACTGGGATTGCACTTGATGGCATGAACAGAAAGATGGTATCCTGTGGTCTTGATGGGTTGGTGGGGTTTTATGATTTCAACAAATCAACATTATTAGGTAAATTACAATTAGATGCACCAGTCACATCCATGGTCTATCATCGATCATCTGACTTATTTGCTCTTGCATTAGATGATTTATCGATAGTAGTAATTGATGTTGTGACACAAAGAGTAGTACGTAAATTATGGGGCCATAGTAATAGAATTACAGCATTTGATTTTTCACCAGATGGACGTTGGATTGTCTCTGCATCATTAGACTCCACTCTTAGGACATGGGATTTACCTACTGGTGGATGTATAGATGGGGTTAAATTGGATAGTGTGGCCACGGACTTAAAATTTTCACCAAATGGTGATCTATTGGCCACTACTCATGTCAATGGAAACGGTATCAGCATTTGGACTAACAGATCTCAATTTAAAGCAATCTCCACAAGAATAGTCAACGAGGAAGAATTTTCTAAAGCTATTCTACCAACTGCCTCAATTGAAGGGAACAGTTCGATGCTTGCTGGTGCATTAGGTAGTGATGAAAATGATGAGGATAATGAACATGAATTATCTAACGTTTATCATTCCTTAGAACAAATTAATAAGAATTTAATCACTTTATCTTTAGGTGCAAGAAACAAAATGAACACCTTATTAAATTTGAATGTAATTAAACAAAGATCTAGGCCTACTGAACCACCGAAGAAACCAGAAAATAACACTCCGTTCTTTTTACAATTGCGTGGTGATAAAGTTGGAGATGAAGCTTCGCAAAGGGAAGGTGTTGTCTATGAGACACCAGAAGAGATTCAGAGAAGAGAAGCTGACGCTCAAAATAAGGAAAATGCAAAGGAGCTGTTACAAAAATTCAAACCTTCTGGTCGTGTTGGTTTTGAATCTAAATTTACTAGATTACTGAGAGAAGGTCATGAATCCAGGGATTATACAGAATTTTTAAGCAATTTAATAGGGTTACCACCAAATTCAGTAGATTTAGAGATCAGATCACTTAATTCCTTTGAACCATATGATGAAATAGTATGGTTTATTGAATCTATTACTCAAGGTTTGAAGTCAAACAAGAATTTTGAATTATATGAAGCCTTTATGAGCCTTCTTTTAAAAGCTCATGGTGATGTGATTCATATGAATAATAAGAATAAGGACATTTCTCAAGCTTTAAGAGAATGGGATCAATATCATAAAAATAATGATAGACTGGATGACCTGGTCAAATATTGTTCTGCTGTTATCAGTTTTGTCTCAAGTGTATAAGGGGAAACACCAGTTAAAAATATGGGATAGACCATTATAATATTCATGAATAGCTATAGAGAATAAGAGTGTATCATTTATATAAAATAATCAAATATGTATTTTTATAATCAAACCATATGTGTGTGTATGTGCATGTGTGCATGCGTGTTTAACTGTCGTGTATGAAAGGGTCCTCTTAACTCCTCTGTATATAATGGTATAAACATATAAACTGATTTCTTCAAATATATATATATATATTTTTTATTTTTTTGAAGGAATGAATTAAAAGACTACTTAAATGATCGGTGACAATGTTAGTAGTAGTAGTAATAGAATGACTGCAGATATACCTAAATGGTATCTACATATGGTAACAGAAGTGATAACAACAAAGTTACTCTATATCTGAATATTAAGATAGAAGGAGCCAGAGTGTGCATTGGTTATGGGTAACTGAGAATGCAATCAAATAACAAGACATTAAGTTATCTAGTTGATAAGATCACTCATTCAAAGACTCCCACTGAAATCTCGAAAACATTAAAAGAAATTGGAGAGAATAATGATTATATTCAGGAGGTCCAATTAAAGAAACTTATGAAACTTCATGATCAAACGTTTAAAACAAAATGTGTTGATTCTTTAGCAGAAACGTATGAACATTTTGCCTTCTACATGGAAAAGGATAGTAACATTCAAACCGAAGCAGCTGTAGTAGATAGAGAATTAAGAATAATTGAACAAACTTTACAAATAATCAAATCTAATCAAAAAGACTAATTTTCCTATATATCTGTATGTATATATATTTATTATTAATAAAATATGCAAAAAAAAAAAAAAAACTAAAAACACAAAAGACATAGAATTAACCTTAAACTTTTGAAGCATTATCCCAAGTTTTAGTTTCCATCCATCCAGAATTAATTACTTTTATCGCATCTTCTAAATTTAATGGTTCACGAAGGGGTTTGTCATCAATCACCAATTTTTTATACACTCTATAATAGTATTGTTCTGGGATAGATTTGAATATGTCTCTGTTATGTTCTTTAGATGGATCAGTGTTTGTGATATTTTCAGTCCAGAGTTTTCTTCTTGTCTCCCATATAATCTCTGCATGATAGAACGTTCCATTGATCTCACTTCGAAGTTTTTCACATTCCTTAACTGAATCATAATTATCAAATGTTATTTTATGAGTGTCAACACCAACATCAATATCGACACCACCATCACCATCATTATTATAGCCACTATCTTCAGTATTATATGAATTGATATTAAGATCGGTAGTTCTTCTTTTATCATCATTTCCTTCAATTCTTAAAGGGATGGATATAGATTGTTTAGATATGTCTATATACTTATTTGAATTTGACGGCTCTCCATCATTTAATGATTGACTATCCTTGCCTTTCTTCTTGTTTTTTCTCTTATCGCTATTGTCATTACTGTTATCACTATTATTAACATTAAAAAGTGCCTCTATCCTTCTGTCGTCAGAGATAGAGATATCATTTTCATCTAAATTATTCAACGCTTCTTCAGAGATTCTTCTCAGTATAAGTTTCCATCTTCGAATAATATTATGAATGTTTGATTTCAGACTTTTTTTCTTCACATCCGTATTTGGAACACACATACTTTTCAAACCTTGAGTAACCCTACGTATAATATATGCATATATCCTTTTGAGGTCTTCCTCGAAAGAAATAAAAAATGACAGGTGATAGATAAAAAAAAAAAATTAGGATATTTTCGAGATATGACTATGGAACAGAGATGATGGTAAACCTTGCCACATTACTCATAGCACAATCACATAATATAAGATACATTTCAGTGGTCACTTTTATTTAATGGTGGTAGGCTAGGTTTTCATCTTGGTATAAATAAACTCATCTCAGTAAGAGAAAATGAAAATTTTTCTTTGATTTCTTTTTTTTTTCTTTTTTTCTCTTTTGCCATTGCCGTTCGGTTTCGGGGTTTACCACAAATATGACCAAAAAAAAGAAAAATATAAGAAAGTCTTTCCATTTCTCTCGAAAACATGAGTGAAGTGTGAGGCGTGTGTGTATTAATTCTTAGTATTAGTGTGTTTGATGAACTTGTTCAGTGGGTGTGTCAGTTGTTAGATGTGTGTCATAGAGGTCTGGAAGAATCCATCACAGCTCTTCTGTCCACTTTCTGTACGGTACGTCAACTTTGGAACCGAACCCTTCTTGACCATATCTTGAAAATTCAAAGTTTTTCTCTAACCAAATAATTAAGTCAATCATACTCGGCAATGACATGATTTGTTTCAGATACCTTCTCATAACTTGCATACTCTCCATCATACAATAAACGTGATGTAATATCAATTGTACCGGCAGCCCACCGATCTCAATACAATAGTAAATAAATCGTTCAAGGCAACCCCATGGGCATTTATTGTAACCTGCAAATAAGGCAGGATTGCTCAATAATCCTCTAGCAGACATCACACCATGACAACCTGTAAAAGAATGTATCCTTTCCATGTCGGCTACTGTGAAACAATCACCGTTAGCTACAATAGGTACATTCTTCCCCTTTAATCCATCCACAATATATTTTATCGCATCTAAATCCACTGGTTGAGACGATCTTGTACTTTTCAGCCTACCATGCACAGTTATCCAATCTACACCCGCATCACATAACCTTTCACAAAGTCTTAAAGTTCTCGAGGGTCTAGCATGTTCATGGATCCGAATTTTCATCTCTAATCTTAGCCGATCACCGTATTTAGATTTAACTTTTTCTACCATATCCACCATCAAATCTTCATTATATATCAATGCACATCCAATCCCTTCTCTAACTTGTTCCTTTATAGGACAACCACAATTCACACTAATCCCATCCACAAAAGGACATATCATTTCAATGACTCTTAAAAGATCTGTGGTGTTGTTGACTCCAACTTGAGCCACCACTGGTGAATCGTCCACGTTTGTAGTAAAATCAGAGATCCTTGCGTTCCTATTTCTAACAAATTCACGCGCAAGAATCATCGGTGTATATGTAATGTCCGTGTTGTAATAGTGACATAACTGTCTAAACGGTAATTTGGAGTATCTAACCATTGGACCTGAAATGGTTGCTGGTCTACCATGTGTCTGTAACCTTGTCTTAATAATATGTAGTGGATCATTCGCAACAGTTAAAGGTTTAGGTTCCAACATTTTATCACTGGATATATAACCTTTCATTATGCACAACTCTACTCCTATTCAATCCATTCTTTTGGACACGTGGGTAATGTCTACTAACGTTTACTTTACATAATGCAACAAAGTTCACTTAATTCATTAATTTCTTCTCTTTCTGTATTATCATACATGTGAAAAAATTTGATCATTTTTCTTTTATTTTTTTTTTCAGTTGATATTTCCTTTTTATATGACAACATCACCAAAATTCATCACTATAAAGAAGCTATTACACATAAACATACATATAGCCAGTATCCTTACTCATATGCACAGATAATTGTCGATACAGTTATTCTACTGATTTAGAATTCGATCTCATCGTAAGGATTTTATAGAAACAATAAAGTCCCATCAATAAAAATAAGATCAATAAAATAAAATGTACGATGGTAACACCAATCGCATATGTGATCCATGAATGGGTTAACATAAAGTTCCGTATACCTTGTTCATATATTGTTTTGAATTGTAGAATAGAAGACTCAGGTTCAAATGTCAAACGTTTCATTATATTCACATTAATGTTATCGTTAATTGAATCGGTTAACAGGTCTGTCTTAGGCACAGTAAACGTAGAGATCGAATCAAATTGGATATGAACACTCTTTGCCCATGTAGGAATCTTAACTGTATCCTTTATTGAAAATTTGTTTAACCAATGATCATGATATGAGTCCATAAATGAACGTTTGGTTCCTGAAAGCAAATATCTAGTATGATCTGTGATTTCTCCATTTGGTAGCAACTGATCCCCTCTAAATGACTGATATGCTGATGCCAAGAAAAGACTTGATTCACTTGTATCCTTATTTGAACAAATTACTGGCATTTTAACTTGATACAACAATTGGTTTGTGGGATCATTGTTTATCCAAATTTTAATCTTTACAGTGTCTAATATCTCCATATTACTTTTATATTTAATATTTGAATAGAACCTATGTTGACAATAGAATCCAATCTTCATATCCAATGAATAATCTACACTTGAACGCAAAGGGATCAATTGTGGCATCCCACTATGTAGTACTTGAGGCAACGGACTAAAATCATATCTAATAAAAGACTGTTCAAATTTATAATTCTGCGGTGTGACCAATGTATTTAGTGGGACTGTTTGAATAGAATCCAATGATATTAATCTGTTATATAAATCATTGAATATTATACATGAAAGTGGAAAAATAACAATTAATTGGAATATAAATATGATAAAAATATATGTGTACCATTGCAATATATGAAATGGACTTGAAAGGTTAATCTTCATTATCCTATTCGATTGTTTAATTATATCTAGTGATGTCTTTTACCTAATAAATGAATAAATAATAAATAAAAGTACAAGTTGTCACTAACTTACAAAAATAATTGGAATGATTATAAACTGCGCTACTATCTATTAAATCTCTGATATGTGTCTTGTCTCCTCTTTTCTCTCTCTCTAATTAATTGACACAATGTACTATGTAGAGATACTATTCTTGTTCTTAATAGTCAGTCCCTCTTTTTTAACAGTTTTTCCCACATCCAGAAATTAGTCTTCTGTCTTTTCTTTCTTCCAGTAAATAAACATCTAAATAGACATACATATACATGCTTATTCTCATCTAATAAAAGATAATATTAAAAGCTACAAACAATTAGAAACCACACAATATCATACTCACTCAGAGGAGTAGTTTGGTACGTAGTAGCCAATATATTTTATCACGATCTTTAAGTTATCAATAAATATGTCTGGTAATATTCATATATTTATCAAAATGAACCTATCTACATACCCACAAAACCATAAATAGTTCTCTATTAAGCGTTACAAAATAATTAATATAATACAAATAAAATATAAATCTTTTTATCATCATAATAATGTTTTTTTTTGACTTGAACTTGAGTATAGTAATAAACATAACTACTAATGTATTGTAACAAAAAAAAAAGAGGGAAAGGAATCTTAATTATATGACATCAAACTTCGGGAGTTTAAAAGATAGAAATTAAACAAAACAATAGTCCTATTATTCGTCTTATTTTAAGACTTAATGAGTTGAATGACCTCTATGATACTTTAGTCCATTTAAATTCTTATACCGCTTACCACAAACTTCACAACGATATGGTTTATCCTTTTCATACCCCAATCCTTCAGGGTATGGCTCATTAGAATCAGGATCCAAAACAGTAAATGTACCATCTGGATTTTCCAACAGTTTTTGATTTTGATGTCCGTGTAACCTATGGTATTTCAAACCATTTTGGTTCTTATAAGTCTTTTCGCATCCAATGACTGGACATTTAAATGGTTTATGTTCTTCATGATCCATAACATACAATCTTCTTGCTGGGTCATCGATGAAATTTACTCTATTTCCATCGTTGTTCATATCATCGTTATCCATATCATCGTCGTTATTTGAATGTAAGTTAGACAATGGATCTTGATGAGTCATGACAGACGTTTCATTATGAATCGTATCCTCCATGAATGCTTGGCTGTTGCTGATACCGTCTAGAACGTCGTGGCCATGATTATTAATATTATTATTGCTAGTATTGTTATTACCAATATTATGTGTATTGGTATTATCATTCAAATGAATCTGTGGCATAGAGAATGAATCTATAAGTAAATTATTAAGACTGTCAGAATTTTCTATTAAAATGTTATGAAAATTATGACCGCTATTTGTAGTCACATCCAAAGAATTGACCGATTCTTTTAAATTATGAAAAGAGTTATTATTTTTATTCATAGTCATATTACTATTATTACTGTTACCGCTTCCACTAATAATATTAATATTATTATGATTATTATTATTGCTATTATTGTCCACACTCCTAATATGAGAGTCCATGTCAATATCATTACCACCACCATCATTTTCCACCTCCATTTCATTATCATGATGTGAATCAGCATCCATGACACCAAGGTCGTGACTCAGATCTAAATGAGTTGAATCGGATCCTATATTTAAAGGACCTTGAGTAATAACAGAAGATGGGACCGAACTACTTCTTAAATTTTGATTAGAACCCACATTGTTAGTCGAATTATGCGATGTACGATTGGGTATCCTATTAATACCATGATTGCCAGAAGGGTCAAACTCCATACCCAGTAAATCATTATTTACCAAACCTATATCCATACCGGTTCCCATTATAGAAGTATTACTGTTACTATTACTATTATTATTATGTATTCCAGTATTTTCACCACCACCACCAGTGGTACTACCACTGTTGCTGTGGTTACTATTATCTTTATTATTTAGTTTGGCACCTTTGCTAGTAGTAAAATCTGCATTACTTCGCACAGTCATATCTCTATTTTTATCCTCATCAAAAGCAAAATTACTCACATTATTTTTACTTTTCGGTAGGATTGTAGAACTACCGTGAAGATTTTCATTTCTAACCGTATTATTATTATTATTATTGTATAGGTTATTATTTGATAATGAGGAGTTCCGATGATTATTCTTTGATTTCAGTTGTTCTTGTAAACCACTTTTCTGCTGTTTAGTATATTGTTGTTTTAAATAATTATTCTGTTTTTTAATCCCATAATTCAAATAATTGTAACTGACCTGATTCCCATTATTAAAACCGCTATTATAACCGATACCTCCAATATGAGCTTCTTCATAGTGTCTTAATAGATCATGTAAACCAGGCAACGATAATCCACAACATGAATAGTCTCTACAGAACTGAGTCTCCAAATAAGGTAAATACGTACTTGTTGTGGTTGGTGGTGAATTTAAATGTAACACATCGGAATGATCTGACGCATTCAATGAAAAATTAGAATAAGAATCGATTTTATGGTTGTTATTTTTATTAGAATCAAGGTCAATGTCTTTGTTATCGGTGTTAGTAGTAGTAGTAGTACTGTTATTACTGTTATTATTGTTAGTATGATCATATGAGTTTTCCATCTTTATTGGTTTGCTAGGGTTATTCAGTTTATTAATTGTAGATAATCGTCTATAAGAGATGGAGTTTCTATTAGCATGATACATCTTTGAGTGACTAGTGTAATTGGAATTAGAAGTCGTGTGATTCTCCATCATAGTCCCCATGACATTATTGTAACTGTTACTATTACTATTATTACTATTGTTGTTGTTATTAAATCCACGCAACATAACTTCATCTCTTAACCATGAACCGATAGTGAGAGACCCCCAAGAGACACCACCTACCCCCTGCGAATGAGCAATTGAATCTTTTCTTATCTTATTTAAATCCATAGAATTTCCCATACTATGATTAATATCATTGCTCTGGCTATTATTATTATTATTATTACTACTACTACTGTTGTTATTGTTGTTGTTGTTATTATTTATAGGAAGTGTAGACGTCGGACTGATACTCAATGCAATATTTGTATTATTGAAGTGTTTGTTAATACTACTGTTACAGTCCTTGTTATTGGTATTATTGTTATTGTTATTATTATTATTATTATGACTATCGTTTTTATGAGATATGAAGATTGCAGGTGTGCCTGTAGTAACTGCACTAACAGCAGCAGGAGTATTTGTAGTAGTAGAAGGTGTCAGAGAAGTAGTATTATCTGCAGTAGGAGGGGAATTAGTAGTAATATTTTTATTTGATGTCAACGTAGTAGTAAAATCCATATTGTTATCACTCACACACACACACACACACACACACACGTACACGTAGGGAACCCAAAAAAAAAAGAAATACACAGAGCTGATTATATAGTGTATATATATATATATATATATCAATCAAATAGGTGAGTTAACTAAGAAACTAGGGAATTTGTTCAAAGGTAATAAATAAGACCCAATAACAAAAGACAAAGTATCCAACTCTATGAACAAGAGATTAGCTGAAACAGAACTTTACTCAGCAGTCACATATTTGACATTCTCACCAAAGAGAACCAACTGGTCTCTAGCGAGCACAACACAAAACAAGCTTTATTGAACAGAGAACATAAACTCAAATTCCAACTCCACACTGTATTTTTTCCTCTTTTAACAAAATGTACGTTGTTTAGTAATAATAATGATCATTACCATAATAATAATAATAATAATAATATTCGTAAGTTATCATATAATAATGATAAATGGCCCACACAAATGTAACTCTGTACGACACACACACACAGAGGGAGAGAACAATAGGCGTCGTCTAAAACAATGCCCTCTCCCAAATACCAAAAAAGGAAAAAAAAAAGAAAAGAAACACAGGGGGGGCAAGAGGTGTGGGTGTAGAACGAAATTCTGGAAAGACTCAACACCCAGACATCTGGGCGGGTAACCTTGTGTGCGATTCGTTTTTTTTTTTTTCCATCTGCAAGCAAAAATTCTTCGATGAGATAAAGCTCGAGAGAGAGAGAGAAGAGAAGAGGTATGTTTCAACTAATGCAAAGAATATCTGCAGGCACCTTTCATCTCTAGAACCTTTGTCATTTCACTGTGAACTTGATATCTTTCTTGTTAAAACACACCTATTCTTCATTCCTCCTTGACACTTACAAAGACATTTTACCCTAAGTACACACACACACATATATATATATATATATATAAAGAGAGGTAGAGAGGCAGAGAGATTACCATATAGAGTGAGTCAGAATGAAGAGAGATCCAGATGCAGCTGAACCTTCTACCATTGAAAAAAGACAATGTCTTCCTAAGGGGGTAGCTCATTTAAAACCACAGTATATTATTAAAGATCCCTTCTCTGGTAACAATAACAATAGCAACCATAATAATAATAGTCATAATGATAATGTTGTTGTGATTGGTGAGGAGGACGAAGAAGATGCGTCTTCAGAAAGGTTCAGTCAATTGAATGATTCCCTGAATGGATCCAAAAAAAAATCACGTAGGGGTAGTAAGAAACAGAGGGGACAAAATAAGAACCGTGACAATAGACAACTGAAAGAAACGAACAGAAATAAATATGTGATTTGTCCAAAACTGTTGTATGGTGAAGATGTTTCGAATTGTCCATTCGGCGAATCATGTAGATTCAATCATGACATCAAATTGTATCTAGATAATAAGAGTCCAGAGATCGATTGTAATCAGATCTTTGAAAAAGTCTTCCTCGCATTTACCAGAAACTCACCAAGTGGAGAAATCACCATGGGATGTCCTGTCTTCAACTCTCTTGGATATTGTCCAATGGGGTTTAAATGTAGGTTTCTATCTCATCATTTAAACAGAGAGAATTTAACTTTAATTAAGAATGACACTTTCTCACTCGATGAAGTTATGAAATACTGTCCCATCTACGAAATCAACAAAGAATTCAATCATATTACCTACGATCAAAAACAAGATCTAGTTAAACGCAGGTTCCCATTTTCAAGGAGCGACTATATCCTTGAAATTATAGATGCCATGCAACAAGAGAATCGTGATGCAATGAACATCAACGAAAACGACAAAAAAAATGATCCAATGGACCAAAAATCACCACAAATGATTCAAAGGGAGATTGAATTGCAAAAAATGAGAGATAAGCAGAAGGAGCTTTACTTGAAATATAAAGACACGAGATATTTTGCATCAGAGAAACAAAAATTGGATTATAAAGGGAAGAAGATCCTGTCCCCACTGACCACAGTGGGTAATTTACCATTCCGTAGATTGATGAAGAAGTTTGGTTGTGATGTGACATACAGTGAAATGGCATTAAGTGTTCCGTTAATCCAAGGTACCAATTCTGAATGGGCGCTACCGAAATGCCATATCAGTGAAAGAGGTGGGTTTGGTGTTCAGATTGCATGTAGTAAAGTGTGGCAAGCATCTAAAGCTGCAGAAGTGTTATCCAAATATTGTCATGACAGTAACAAGATGCAACCATTTACTTTGAATGAGATAAATTTGAATGCAGGTTGTCCTATTGACTTATTGTATAGACAGGGGTCAGGTAGTGCATTGTTAGATAACCCAGCCAGATTAATAAGATGTTTGAATAGTATGAATTATGTCTCCGGAGATATACCGATCACCGTGAAGATTAGAACAGGTACTAAAGATGGCAATCCAATAGCCACTTCGTTAGTTAAAAGACTAGTGTATGAAACAGACGTGTCTGGTATTATATTACACGGCAGATCACGGCAACAGAGATACACGAAATTAGCTGATTGGGACTATATCAAGAAAGTCGCTATTCAATTGCGTGAGGAAGAGATTAGATATAACGAAGACACCCAAAGTTCGTTAGATAAACATGGAAGGGACAACGGAACAAGAATCCAATTTATTGGTAACGGAGATGTCAACAATTGGGAAGATTGGTACGATTATATTGAAAAGATACCTGAGATGGATAGTATAATGGTGGCAAGGGGTGCGTTGATTAAACCATGGATCTGGGAAGAGATAGATTCAAAACAATATCTGGATAAATCGAGTACTGAAAGAATGGAGATTTTATCGGACTACATTAGATATGCAATGGAACATTGGGGTACGGATGAATACGGTATATCACAGTGTAGAAGATATTTCTGTGAGTTCATGTCATTTTTCCATAGATATATACCAATGGGTATATGTGAAAGATATCCAGTTAAGTTGAATGAAAGACCACCATATTGGCAAGGCAGAGATGAATTAGAGACCAAGTTGGGGTCTGTTAATGTGCAAGATTGGATCAAGTTAAGTGAATACTTTTTAGGACCAGTTGAACCGGATTTCAATTTTACACCAAAACATAAATCCAACTCGTATTCTTCTCAAGCCACAACCACAACAGCGTGAAAAAAACAAAACAAAACAAAACAGACACGACACGTCAACAAAAAAACAAAACGAAAAGAAATGTTTTCTGTTTTCTGTTTTCCGTTTTTGTCTTTGGGCGACGGGTAAAAGACAAAAAGCATTAAATAATGAGAAAATGGGAGAGACAAGTGAAAGAAACAAAGAAGAAATGGACAAAGAAAAAAAAAAAAGAAAAAAGAAAAACAAACAAAGACGATAACGACGACGACGACGACGAAGAAGAAAATGCCGACGCCAAAAACTGGGCGGCAACAGCAGGAGGAGGGTTCAGTGGGAAAAAAAAAATAAAAAAGAAAATGGAATTGTTAAATAAAAAAAAAAATTTATATATAAATGTATAAAAGAAACAACAAAATTTTGGCGATTATTCGCATAGACTGCTTTTTTTTTTGTTTCTTTTTAACCCACCCTCCGTTTCCATCTTCCAATTTCCATTTTCCAATTCGTTTCCGTTTCCCAGTGCTACTCCCGTTTCTCTCTCTCTCTCTCTCCTTCATACCTTTCCCATTTCCTCCCATTTCCTCTTCCGTCTTCCTGTTAGTTGGTCAGATTGTACGTAGTGTACCTTTTTCTTCTGTGGTGGTTGTTTGTAGGTTTTTTGGGGGCTTGCTCCTTTTTCGTTTTCTTTTTCATTTTCTTTAGTACGTGGTTTAGGTTAGGTCTTTTTTTCCCGTTCTTCTGGTTCTCCTATCCTTGATTACTTTCCTCTTTTTCGTTAGGGCTTGTTTTAATCTGTCTCTTATATTTCCTCTCTTTTTAATTGCGTGTGTAATATGTTTATATATATATACATACATTTATATATATACTTGTGTACATAACGTACACGCATATTTGTTATTGTATACACAAGTCTTCCTTATATCTTTTTGATCTTTTAAATAGACTACCACTTTTACTGCAGTCTGTTATAGTTCTCTCTTTTCTCTCTCCCTCCCACAACAAGACCTTTGCCACTCCTTCTATCTAACAGCAACGATATTAGTTCGGTTTCCATATATTTCTGCTGGTCACTATCATTGTTATTATCTATATATCTATACGTATAATTACATATTTTTATTTTTTATTTTATTTTTTTTTTGTTTACATATTTGCATACATATACATATACATATATTAGATCACTGCATAATAACACAGTAATATTTTTTTCCCAATTACATTTATAAAGACAATTTATTTCCCATTTTTTTTTTTTTTTGCCATCCCTTTTGGTTATTGTGAAAAGGAGAGAACTAGAAAAATAAAGAAAAAAAAAAAAGAAAGAAAGAAAAAATTCACATTGATTAATAGCAATAATATGGAATCTCCACAACCACTCTCACCTAAGAAGGTAGAAAACATCACAGCAGTAACAACGGCAGCAACTAGTAATACTACTACTGCCCCTACTGCCACTGCCCCTATGAACATGAATACTCCTGTTCAAACGCCGAGTAGCGAAGATGATACAAATTCAAATGAAAAGACTGTTGAAGAGTCAAATAATAGTACTTCTCCCACAACTGCTGGTTCTGTGGATCAAAACATTTCACCAGATTTAAAAGATTTGGATTCGCCACAAGAAGATAATAACAATAACAATAACAATAAAAAAGAGGAAGATTCCCATAATAACCCAATGCCAAATAATATAGATAATGAGAGTGAACAACCAAATCAAAATCTGGAAACCTCAAATAACAATATAAGTGACAAGATTACAAAGGATGGAGTAGATTCTTCAAATGAAACAGATAAAGATAAAGCCACCATCACAGAATATACATCTAATGATGATAATAATAATAATATTCCTATAATCGATCCTGCCACTACTAAGCCCGCCCCTCCTCCTCCACCAGAACCTGATATGGATAATCTACCAAAGGATCCTATTCCTGATCACCAAAAGAGACATGCTTTAATGGCTATAAAAGCAGTGAAAAGACTAAAGGATGCCAAACCATTTTTACTTCCTGTGGACACCGTCGCTTTAAATATTCCCTTTTATTATAACTACATTAAACGCCCAATGGATTTGTCTACAATCGAAAAGAAGTTAAATGTTAACGCCTACGCTACACCAGAAGAAATTACTGATGATTTTGATAGAATGGTAAATAATTCAATAATTTTTAATGGTGCAACATCGGTCATTTCTCGAATGGCAAGAAATATTCAAGCAGCTTTTGAAAAGCATATGCTAAATATGCCTGCAAAGGATGCCATTATTATGGATAAAAGTTCAAGATCTAATAGAAAAACTGGTACTTCTTCAAATGACTCTAATACCACTACTACATAATAATAATAATAGTACCACCACCACTACTACTAAAACCGTTGGTAAAGGTAGAAGAAGAAGTAGAAACACCGTAGATCCTGACCAACCAGTAGTCATTAGACGTGCGCCAACACACAATGGTAGACCAAAGAGGCAGATTCACCCTCCAAAATCCAAAGATATCTATCCAATCGAGAATAAAAAACCTAAATCCAAAAAATTACAACAAGCCATGAAATTTTGTGGTTCTGTCTTAAGAGAATTAATGTCAAAGAAACATTCAAGTTTCAACTACCCGTTTTTGGAACCGGTTGATCCTGTGGCAATGAATATTCCCACATATTTTGATTATGTGAAACATCCAATGGATTTAGGTACAATGCAAAATAAATTATCAAACTGGGAATACCAATCTCTGGAAGACTTTGAAAAGGATATGAAGTTGGTGTTTAGTAATTGTTATGCATTTAATCCTGATGGCACTATCGTCAATATGATGGGTCATCGTCTAGAAGAAGTGTTTAATTCTAAATGGGCAGATAGACCGATTTTTACAAATTACAATGATGATGAACATGAAAATGATAAAAACAGTAGCAATAATTTTACTAATCATAACCATAATGATAATGATGTCTTATATGATGACAGTGATAATGAGAGATATGACGACGATGAGCACATTGATGAAACTGCAATTACAAACCCAGCTATCCAGTATTTAGAGGAACAGCTAGCTAGAATGAAAGTTGAATTGCAAGAATTGAAAAGACAGGAAATCGAAAGAATTAGAAAAGAAAGAAGGTTATTGAGAGCACAGAGTAATACTGCTAAATACCAACAAAGGTCAACAAATAGAAGGCGGATGAATAACAAAAGAAGCGGGGGTCCAAATAAGTCTAGTAAATTAAACCGTGATAAAAAGAGATTAAAGACTGTTGTAACCTATGACATGAAGAAATGTATTACAGAACACATTAACGATCTTTCCTCAACTAATTTGGAGAAAGTTATTAAAATAATTATGCCAAATAATGTTGGCCAAGAAGAAGTGGAGTTAGACTTGGACACATTGGATAATGACACCATCTTAACGTTATACAACACATTTTTCAGACAATTCGATGAATCTGCCAACAACAATGGTAATCCCAATAATCTAAGTGATTATAATGATCATAGAGACTATTCACCATTATCTCCAAATTCTACTATAAATAATAAAAAGAGGAAATCAAAACAGTTAAGTCAAGAAGAAGAGTCAAGACAGATTGAAAAAATTAAAAACAAATTAGCATATTTGGAACATGCTTCTCCATTAAGTTCTAATGGTTCACCAACTAATATGAAAACAAATCCTCTAAATAAGGCATCTCTATCTCTATCCACATCATCCTCTTCTTCAAGTGACGATGATGATGACGAAAGTGAAAGTGAAGAGGAATGAAAATATTACCATAATACACAAATTGGAATATTTTATTTCATTCTTTGATTGTTTCTTCTCTTCTTTGAATCTAGTGTGAAACGGTGTATATGGGTACATATATGCGCCATATCATCCTGTATCCTGTTCAAATCGTTTCCTATTATTATCATATACTCCTGTTATAATTAATTAATTACTAATTTTTAAATAGAGACTGCATGTAGTGTAACATTAAAATTTGAACGACCTTTAATTGCAACATTTGCAAATTATCTATAAAAAAAAAGAAAAATTATAACAGATGCAAATTAACGCCGGAGACACACTATATACATGTTTATACATTTTTATTGTAATTATACATACCATTATCTATATTTATAAACATATTTCTATGTACAATTAATTTTATTATAACATTTTCAATGATCACGATCACTTTTTTTCTTTCTTCTCTTTTAACGTACACAAGGATAACAGAATCCCCTCCCAACATAAAGAAATCATCTCATTTTCATATGTCTTCAATGGTATAACAATATTGAATCCTTAACGTCACAATACTTGTTTTTGTATTTACCTTATTATATATATTACAAATTCGTCTCCTTCTTATCCAATTTTCTGTCTCTCCTTCTTTTTAATGTCTTTGCGCTACAGTTACCACCTGTTTTTTATTTTTATTTTTTTTTTCTTGTTTTGTTTCAAAAGCAACGGGACAGACTTGAAAATAAGAAATGAAATAAAACTATACGATTACAATTTTAAAAGTAACTGATGGTAACCTTCTTATTAGTACTAATATTTTCCATTCAGTTATTCCTTATACCCGAAGTAAATACAAAACCATTAATATTTTGATAAATTCAAAGAAGTAAGACAGAAATGGCTCTATCTGAGAAATCTCTTGAGGAGCTGTATCAATCTTTGAAACAAATCACAAATGACCCTACTATTGAATTGTTTGAAGATAAATTAACAAAAGTAGATCTATCTGATAATTCTAAAACAAGAGTACAAATTAATAATGAACTGAAAAAAGAGTACTTGACTCCTACTAATATTTTACCGTGGTCCATATTGGATGTGGTTCAACAAGTTCCAGAGATGAACTCAGAAGATTATGATTATAAAGAGTTTTTAACTATACCACAACCAATTGCACGTACTGCTTACTATTTTAAAAGAAAAGGTATTGAAGGTAAGATTCATGATTTTAAAGAAGAGGTAACACTAAGAGAAATTGCGAATGCCAATGCATCTAATTCTTTATCCCTGACTAGGAGTGTCAATCATCATGGAAACACTATCAGAGGTAGTACTCAACAATTACCTTTCACACCAGGTGGGTTATCTATGCAATCAAGTAATTTAGACAATTCCACAAAATTGTTACATAAAGACCAAGATGGATTATTTGATATCCCTGATGGATTATCGAGAGGGATTATTCCTCATTTAAACGAATCCATATTACCAGATGATTCTCATTTTATAGACTTATCAGTAAATGATGATGAATTTCAGCAATTGAATCAAATAGACAATTCTAAAGAGATTGAAGAAGAGATTATTGATAGAAGATTACAAGCTGAAGAATTAACAAATTCAAAATTATCGGATGCCATCTCTAAATTATCTTCAAATAATATCAGTAAAGAAGAAAAGAAGTTACCAACTTTAGAAAGTCAAGATAAAGCTTTTGAAGATATCGATGCTTTGCTACCGGCAGATATTGATTTCGGTAGGTCTATTAATGCCAATAAAAATATAATGAAAAGAAAAGAATGGGCACATGTTGTTGACTTGAATCATAAGATCACTAATTTTGAAGAATTGGTTCCTAATCCAGCTAGAACATGGCCTTTTGAATTAGATACGTTCCAGAAGGAAGCCATTTATCATCTAGAACAAGGTGATTCTGTCTTTGTCGCCGCACATACCTCTGCTGGGAAGACTGTCGTAGCTGAATATGCCATCTCTATGGCCAAAAGAAATATGACCAAAACAATCTATACATCTCCAATAAAAGCTTTATCAAATCAAAAATTTAGAGATTTTAAAGAAACTTTCGAAGACCTTGATGTTGGTTTAATCACTGGTGATGTTCAAATCAATCCTGAAGCAAATTGTTTAATTATGACAACAGAAATCTTAAGGTCCATGTTGTATCGTGGTGCAGATTTAATTAGGGATGTAGAGTTTGTCATCTTTGATGAAGTCCATTATGTTAATGATCAGGACCGTGGTGTTGTTTGGGAAGAAGTTATTATTATGTTACCACAACATGTTAAATTTATTCTACTGTCCGCTACAGTACCAAATACGTATGAATTTGCTAGTTGGATTGGTAGAACTAAACAAAAGAACATATATGTCATATCTACACCAAAAAGACCAGTTCCATTGGAGATTAATATTTGGACCAAGAATGAATTAATACCAGTTATTACTCCGGATAGGGAATTTTTAGAGGCAAACTTTAAGAAACATAAAGACTTGTTGAGCGGAGATAAACTTGTTGCTGTAAATGGGAAGAGTACAAAAGAGGCTTCTAAAGGCAGTTCTCGTGGTGGACGCGGAGGAACAGCTCGTGGAGGGTCACGTGGTGGAGCACGCAGTGGAAACCGTGGAGGTAGTCGTGGAGCAGGTGCCGTTGGTTCAAATAAGAGCCAATTTTTCAGGAGGAGTGGTCCTTCTAAGAAGACTTGGTCTACATTAGTGAATTATTTAAGAAAACAAGACCTATTACCTATGGTTGTTTTTGTTTTTAGTAAGAAGAGGTGTGAAGAATATGCTGATTGGCTAGAAGGTATCAATTTCTGTAACAATAGAGAAAAGTCCCAAATTTACATGTTTATTGAAAAATCTATCACTCGTTTAAAGAAGGACGATAGGGAACTACCTCAAATTTTAAAAATTAGATCTCTGTTGGAAAGAGGTATAGCTGTACATCATGGTGGGCTTTTACCAATTGTAAAAGAGTTAATTGAAATCTTATTCGCAAAAGGTTTCATAAAAGTGTTGTTTGCTACTGAAACTTTTGCTATGGGTTTAAACTTGCCTACTAGAACAGTTGTCTTCAGTGAAATTCAGAAGCATGATGGTAATGGATTGAGAGATTTAACACCAGGCGAATTCACTCAGATGGCAGGTAGAGCTGGTCGTAGAGGGTTAGATAAAACTGGGACTGTTATTGTGATGTCTTATACAGAACCCTTAGCAAGAGTTTCATTTAAGGAAGTCACCCTTGGTGTTCCAACTAAATTAGAATCTCAATTCAGGTTGACGTATAATATGATATTAAATCTTTTAAGAATAGAAGCATTAAAAGTCGAAGAAATGATTAAATATTCTTTTAGTGAAAACACCAACCAAACCTCCCACCCAGAATATGAAAAGAAGATAAAGGCATTAGAAGAAGAATTGGAACAGGTACGAAATGAAACATGCAATAGTTGTGATAGAGATATTGAAAGACTTTTAGATGTTACAGTTAGATTAAAACAAAATACTGTTGATATAATGACAGAATTAACCGATACCCCAGAAATCTTCAAAGTTTTAAAGATTGGAAGATTAGTAGTATACAGAGATGAAGAGGAAAAACATAGACTTGGTTTTGTGTTTAGAAATGATACCAAAACCATGACATGCCGTGTTTTATGTTTTACAGAACCGAATACATTACCAAATGGTGAACCAAATTATCTTCCATATCTAGGAAAGTTTTCATCTTACTGTAAAGCCAATTTTGAAAAATTCAAACCTACAGAACCATTATTTTATAACATACCTTTGATATCTATTGAATATATCACTGCATATGTTTTAAAAGTTCAATTTAAGTCATTCTTGAAAAAGGAACCAGATGCGTTAGAAGAGTTTGACAAAGAGGTATCTAATGTTATCAAGAGTTCTTTGAAATTAAGAGAAAGAAAATTTGACATTAAGGGTAACCTACAGCTACATCAAAACATCTTAGAGAGAGAAAATATAATGAGACAATTAATTTCTTTAGAATCATATGAATGTCCGAGATTAGCATCTCATTTTATCCCTGAATATAAGAAATACAAATTAGAAAGCGAAATCAAGCAATTAAATCATTTAATGTCTGATGAAAATTTGAATTTATTGCCTGATTATGAACGAAGATTGCAAGTTCTTAAGTCTACTGGATTTATTGATAAGCATAACACTGTCCTTTTAAAAGGTAGAGTTGCTTGTGAAATAAATTCTGGTTATGAATTGGTTTTAACTGAGTTAATTTTAGATAATTTCTTAGGTGATTTCGAACCTGAAGAAATTGTAGCATTATTATCAGCTTTTGTTTACGAAGGGAGAACCAGAGAAGATGAACCACCTATTGCCACGCCAAGGTTAGTAAAAGGTAAAAAACGTATAGTTGAGATCTATCAAAAGATGTTATCAGTCTATGAAACACATCAAGTTCCATTAACTCAAGAAGAAGCAGAATTCTTGGAAAAGAAAAGATTTGCGTTAATGAATGTTGTTTATGAATGGGCACGTGGTCTTTCGTTCAAAGAAATTATGGAGATTAGTCCAGAAGCAGAAGGTACCGTTGTTCGAGTCATTACATGGTTAGATGAAATATGCCGTGAAGTGAAGACTGCATCTATTATTATAGGTAATTCAACACTTCATATGAAGATGAGTAAAGCTCAAGAATTGATTAAGAGAGACATAGTTTTTGCTGCTAGTTTGTATTTATAGAAAAAAGTCATTGATCCATTGGGAACTTTAGAAATGTTGTTATCGTTATTACCATAATACTATCTGCTCAGTCATACTTATCTTTTTTTGTTAGAGACACGTGTATTAGGAAATAACTATTTGTTATTGCAAGGAGGAAGAAAATTAATTCAACATGAATACTACATTTGGGGCATATAAATCAGTAGTTAACATGGTATATATATATATATATATATATATATATATATATTTCCCTAGAAAGAAGAATTTGTATCAATGTATACTTACCAGCTTTGTACATAATATTTTCGATCAACAACTTAATTAAAATATCCTTTAATGGAAATATTGAAAATTTTATAGATGATCTTTAAAAAATTGAGATGAGTATCTGTCATTTGTTAAAGAAACAAACACAGTTGATTATTGTTAATAGACATGCAAGTACCATATAGATAGATCTGTTCATAGAGAAACTTTATATATTATTATTGAAGCAAAGGGTATAAATATTCGATTGTGATATTTTTAAAGACTTTTATTAATTTAAATGGCTCCCAAATCAAGTACATCTAAAAAATCACCAAACTCCAGCTCGAAGAATGATTCTACAAACCCCAAACCAAAGGTTAAGATTCCAACAGAATATATTGTTCGTCCTTTGAACACTAAAGGTGATAATAAACTTACATGTTATGCCATAATAAATCCAACTATTTTAAAAAACTTAGATATTCCACCCGGCTCTATCTGTCTAATCAATAAAATTGGGTGTAATGGAATTGCTGTTCAGGCCAAGGTAGCTGACGATGAAAGTCATCCTTCTAATGTTATATTACTATCTGCACCAGTAAGAGCTGTAGGAAATATATTATTAGGTGATCGTATTGAGATTAAAAAATTGACCTCTCAACCAACTTATGCCTCTACTATTAGTATTGGATCTCTACAAGGTTCTTTAGTTGAACAGGGTATTAATCTTAAACAAATTGAAAAACTTTTAGATGATTGTGGGATTATCATGCCTGGCATGATCTTTAAGGATTTCAGTGTAAATGACTCTAGTGAAGCAACAAAAAAAGTAGATCTGTTCATTGCCGATGTTGCAGACAATAGGTTACCAAATATATCAAAAATAACTTTGCAAGATAATGAAGAATCAGATATGTTTTATTTGTCACCACCTGTTTTGTTTAAAAAGGGCTCCACAAATGTTATTTTAGTTTCCTCCACAACAGTCAGTTCTAAATATAATTTACCAGAACATCACGATTATAGAAATGTTGGTGGGTTAAACAAAGAAATTGAGATTTTACAAAATACTATAGAATTACCATTGAATCAGCCTACGTTATTCAGTGACTTTGGCGTTACCCCACCTCGGGGCATCTTGTTACATGGCCCACCTGGAACAGGTAAGACGATGTTATTAAGATGTGTAGCTAACTCTATTGACGCCCATGTATTGACAATTAATGGTCCATCTATTGTTTCAAAATATCTTGGAGAAACAGAAGCTGCTTTAAGAGATATATTTAATGAAGCACAGAGATACCAGCCCTCCATGATTTTTATTGATGAAGTGGACTCCCTAGCACCAAATAGAGCCAATGATGATTCTGGTGAAATTGAGAGTAGAGTTGTAGCAACTTTGTTAACATTAATGGATGGTATGGGTGCCTCTGGAAGGGTCGTAGTAATAGCAGCAACAAATAGACCCAATTCGGTAGATCCAGCATTAAGAAGACCAGGAAGATTTGATCAAGAAATTGAAATTGGAATCCCTGATGTTGATTCCAGATTGGACATTCTATTGAAACAGTTTGGTAAAATGTCTGCAGAACGTCATACTTTGACCAACGATGATATCAAGTTGATTGCTTCCAAGACACATGGTTATGTAGGTGCAGATTTATCTGCGTTATGTAGAGAATCTGTGATGAAAACGATCCAACGTGGAATGAAGGGAGGTAAAAATTTGTCTGAAACTTCTCTAAAAATAACAATTAATGATGTAGAGAATGCTATGTTAGAAATTAGACCTAGTGCAATGAGAGAGATCTACCTTGAAATGCCTAAAGTTTACTGGTCTGATATTGGTGGCCAGGAGGAATTAAAGAGAAAGATGAAAGAAATGATTCAGTTACCTTTAGAAGCATCAGAAACTTTTGCTAAGTTGGGAGTATCTGCACCAAAAGGTGTTTTGTTATATGGTCCACCAGGTTGTTCTAAAACTTTGACTGCAAAAGCATTGGCCACTGAATCCGGTGTCAATTTTCTTGCTGTTAAAGGTCCTGAAATCTTTAACAAATATGTTGGTGAATCAGAGAAGGCAATTAGAGAGATATTTAGAAAGGCACGTGCAGCCTCTCCAAGTATTATCTTTTTTGATGAAATTGATGCTTTATCACCGGATAGAGACAGTGGAGGCTCCACCTCTGCAGCTAATCATGTCTTGACTACTTTATTAAATGAAATTGATGGTGTGGAAGAATTGAATGGGGTAGTAATAGTGGCAGCTACTAATAGACCAGATGAGATTGACCCTGCTTTGTTAAGACCTGGAAGATTAGATAGACATATCTATGTGGCCCCTCCTGATTTTGAGGCAAGACTTCAAATATTAAAGAATTGTACTAAAAAATTTAATATTAAACAGACTGGTGTTGATCTCGAAGATCTAGCTAAACGTACTGAAGGTTGTTCAGGTGCAGAAGTTGTATTGTTATGTCAAGAAGCCGGCTTGGCTGCCATTATGGAAAATCTTGAAACTACAGATGTGAAAGCCAAACATTTTGAAAGTGCATTAGGAGGAATATCAAAGGGAATTACTCCAGAGATGCTTGATTATTATAAGGAATTTGCATCAAGAAGTGGTATGAAAGCATAATAAACATCTTATAATTACGATGAACACGTAATTTATTTTTAATTAGTGCATCTATGTAAAATAAAACTTTGCACGACTAACACTAGTATATATCTATATTATATAGAGTACCTCTTCACCTCTTAATGTATCCTTGATGCAATCTTATGTAATTTTACTGAGCTAATTTTTAACATACAAATTTTGAGAGTTTATTCAAACTCTAAAATATTCAATGATGATTGATTCTTTGATTTGCTTCATTCATTCACTTGTGCTATATTCTATATAAAAACCTATTTGACAATGTTTGTTAAGTTAATAATAGTACGTGTTCTTAAAGTTTGGTTAGAAAACTATAAACGAAAAAGAAAAAAAGATGAAGAAGAAGCAGAACAAGACACTCTGAAGTGATTGAACATTACGAATGATACATAGAAAGTATATAGGATACTCTAAGTTCTTGTTGTAATAGTTAATTTTTGAAGATGTTATGAGTTTTTACAAGCAGAGGGAACAACACTAAAGGAATATACACAAACAATGGATAGAAATTGGAATACAAGACAGTTTAAGAATATTGCATCTTCAAGGTTAACGGAAATTTTATCGAGCATTAGTGCAGCAGATCAAATTCTAGTTATTCAACCAATACTTTTACCTTTAGTGAATGAAATATTGACATTTACTCAATTGAAAGATCAGACCCCAGTTAGAAAAATTGTCATACTCAATGAAATCCAAGTCATTGATGATTTAGAGACTATTTTGGAGGTTGAACCTAATATGGAATTAGTGTTTTTGATAGACGTTAAAGTAGATTTAATAGTCCCCTCAATACTTACTAAGATTCAGTCGAGATTTAGGATAGATAAACTGAATATCATTTATAGTACTTGGGAGGCTCAAGATGCAAATCGTTTAGAAGAATTACCTCATTTTATTAAGTCGCAGATACCGAGAAGTAAAATATATCCATGGTTTACATTACCCATTCCCCGTGTAGACGACGATTTATTATTGGTAAACGTATTATTCAATGATGATAATGATAGTTTGTATCATCCCAATAGACCTTCCATGAAACAATGCACACGATCTATTTTAAGAAACAATATGATAAATTGCATATTATCCTTATTACAGACTACTAATACGACAATAACTACTGCTGTCAGTATCGGCAATGAATCGACCATTTTACTGAACCAACTAAAGGATAGAATGGTTAGACAGGAAGATCAAAATGATCTATTTATTAAGTCCACTTTATATGGGAATAAATATGATATAAATTTGGAGACAGATTTAATAGTGATAGAGCGTGATGTGGATCCAATAACCCCATTATTGACCCAGTTGTCATATATAGGAATAATTGATGATTTCTTTAAATTTGATCATTCTTTATCATCATTAGAAAGTAAGAAAGATATAAAACTGAATTATGTAACTGATGATATTTGGCAAGAGATAAAGTATTGTAATTTTGGTACAATTGGACCCACTTTAAATAAGATGGCTAAGGAGCTTCAGAGTAAATATGATTCGAGACACACTGCAGAGACTGTAGGTGAAATCAAAAGTTTTGTAGAGTCCTTATCAACATTACAAGAGAACCAAAGACTTTTAAAGATGCATACGCTTCTATCGAGCGACGTTCTTGAAGAAGTAGAAACAAACCCCGAGTTACAATTTTCCAGAATCTTAGAGTTAGAACAAGATATATTATCAGATAATGTTCATTCGAATGAGCTTTATTTAAGATTAATGGATTTGATATATGAGAATGAGGTTCCAAGAGATAAAATACTAAAATTGATATCATTGATAGCACTCTGTAAACGTGGTATTAAAGATCGTGATTTTGAATCTTTAAAGACAGACTTAATAGATCGATTTGGGATTGACACTTTATTTATATTGCAAAGATTGCAAAAGATGAAATATCTGACCAATAAATCGAATGGCAATACACTTCTCTTGAAACGAGAATATAGAAATATCTCTAAATGGTTAGAGACATTGCCAATAGATGAAAACGAAAATAGTAATGCAGAAAATGAGGCGTCGAGTCCAACAAGTCTATCATTTGCGTTCTGTGGAGTGGTTCCCATAACAATAAGAATCATACAATTATTGTACGAACGTACGATCCTATCCAAAAGTTACTCATCTCAACAACCTTTTATATTATCGAAGGAACCTAGTCTAATAGCTACTAAAGAGCTATTTGAGAAAATATATGGTGATAAGATGATTAGTCAAGAATTAACACTAGTGTCGAAACCATCCAAAAAATTTCTAATTAAAAGTGATAATAGTAATATTAACAAAAAGACCCACCCACGTTCTGATATATCATTAATAGTGTTTATTGGTGGTATTACATTAGGGGAAGTTGCGATAATCAAACATTTGCAAGAATGTCTACGTATAAAGGGAATCTATAAAAGATTTATCATTATTGCTGATGGAATCTTTAGACTGGTATCATAGAAGAATTAAACCAAATTATATCTCTACTCTATTCGATGCTTTATCTGCCAATACACAGTAATACACATATGTATTTTTGCGCATCTATTCAAAGCACTTTCTACCTCTTGGTTAGTGTTGGTGGGCAATTAATTACACTCAACTGGATATACAAATGCGTATAAACGTCAAGATCAGTTGATTGACCTCTTTGATGTATATAGACATAAGTATATACAAGAACAATTTACGTAATCTTTCTCAACCCGATATCACATAAAATCCTATTCATCCAATAATATTCTCTGTTACGGAGTTTTCGCAAGTAAAAAAAAAAAAACATAACTCGTGAAATTTTTCTGTTTTTGTTTATTTGGCCCATGAAGAAGAAGAACACAAAAAAAAAAAAAGATGGAAATATGAAGAGAATATAAATATGTGAAAAAAATATCGGGGGATACGAATCGCAGTCAATCACTGGACAGATACGTTAGAAATGGGAGGAGGTTTGGTTGGTTCGAGCGATTGGATTGCTCAGAGGATTCTTGTCCTGTGCTCACATAGTGTCTTGTGTAGCGTTTGTGCTGTTTGTTTGTTCTGCCGTTTTCTTTTCACATAATCCTACGTTTTCAAGGTGCTTATATATATGTTGTATCCTATTGACTGGAACAGTTTAATTGTCGGTTGACACTTGCGTTCCACTTGCTTCAAGATCCTTCCTTTAAGTCTTAAGGCTTTTCCCTTACGTCCTCTCCTTTCTTCCTGCGATAACTGTTTCCTGTGCGTTCTTTATACAAGGTTTTTCACAGTCTTGTAGAAACTGCCTGTATTTCTTACTATTCAGAAATAACATATTACCACTCTCCCAAAGAGGTTGAATTATAGACATATATCCCATATATAAGAACACACATCTGTAATAACAAGAGTCATGTTGAGCCAACAATTAGTTAGACTTTCTACAAGAAGATCCTTTGCCTCTACTGCTAGAAGCGCAGCCCACTTTAAAGAAGGTGTCTACTCTAATATACCATTCAAAGTACACAACAGAAAGATTCCATATGGTGTTGTACACTTCGGTTTCTTTGCTGTTGGCTTTGCTGTCCCATTTATATCCTGTTACGTTCAATTAAAGAAGAGCGGTAATATATAAATGATCACAAAATAAATTGATGATTGATTAATCAGTTTTTTATTCGTTAATGTTAAGTTTGGAACATATTCTTTTATGTATAACATTTTTTAAACATCGTTTCATTTGTTAATTTTTTTTTATTGCTGTTTTATTTAATTCTTTTTTATAATATATCTTTATTTGCCTCCTTAACTATATCTTTTTCGATTTGTCTATATATATATATATAAATATAAATATATCAGTCTAACATATACTTTAATAATATTATATTTCTCATTTTTGTGATGGTCATGGGCTCTCCAACTTATTTTTTTAGTTTTCCCTTCTCCTTCATTCTCTATGGTATTAAACATTTCTTTTTTTTTTCTGACAACACTGATCAATGTGCATTCGGTATTAATCTCTGGTGATATAATTCTGTAGTATTTTGAGAGAAGTTCGATGTGTAATATATACTCCATGAATAATATTAAAACACGTCATGTACACTATATTACACTTTTACTAGGTACCAGAAATCAATACTGTTGTTTCACTCTGAGTGAACCACTGTTGTTATTATTTATCTATAATTATTCGTTGATGTTTGACCCCTATGGAGTTGCTTTTTACCAATGCAATTATTATCTATCATATTTTTATTATTAGCAAAATTATTTGGTGAATCAATTTGAGATGTGACACTTCTTCTTTTTAAATATTGAGCTATTGTGGGTGAATTACCGGTTACTGGTTTTCTTTTACCAATTTTTAATTTTTCTAAAGATGTAGGAAAGCGTATTCGTCCTGATGCCAATGTACTATTCATTCTTTTCCTTTGAATTCCATCATCATGAATCTGTAAGTTATTATTTGTACTATTGGAGGGTAAATCCTTTTCAGGAGGTGTAATTAAGTTTGTTTTTTTGCCGTTAAACATAGAAATATTATTCTCACCATATTGCTTATTATTCTTAGCATAATAATTACTATATTTTTCGTTATTATTATTTGATCTAGGTGATAGTATACCAGTCTTAAATTGTCTTTGTTCTGGAGAAAATGTATTTTTTGTGGGGTGTAAAACATATTCAGAACTTGAGTTAAATTTATTGATTTGTGTAGATTCTGCTGCTATCAAATCATCATTTGACTTAGTACCGTTGGCACTACTGTTAGTACTAAACGTGTGATCATTCATTCTAAGGTTTCTCTTATTATTTGTATTTCTGTTCTTATATGAACTTAAGCCAACGGTATTGGCTCTTACATTCGTATTTCCCCGATTGTTGCTATATAGATTCCTATTATTCTTATTCTTTTCCTTTGGAGACCCTTGATATTGAAGGGATTTTTGATTATAGTGTCGTAGTACCTGAGATCGTTTAAGTTTGGAAACAAAGTTCTGTTGCTGTTGTTGTTCTTCGTTGTAATCATCACTGTCTATAGTCAAATCGACAGTTGGTGGTGGTTGCGTGTGCATGTAAGAATTTTCACTATTTAAACCGAAACTTGTATTAGATTTTTTATTAAGAAATGGAGATGTCTTATATTTCGATCCATTCAAATAATCATCCACAATTGGAGTCTTATTTTTAGTTGTAGCGGAAATAGTTCTGGTAAGGGATTGTACTGAACCTTCCAAATATTGGATTTTTTGTTTTAATAATGGAATTTTATCAAGCTCATTTTTAGCTTGATACAGTAATTGTTGTTGTCTTGCCACTTTTTCTCGTAATTTGATACAGTGGGCTTGATAATAGTGGACCTGTTCATTTAAACCGTTAATTTGAAATATTGAGATATTATATATATTCTCTATTAGAGTAGGTAAAGGTTGAAAAAATAATTTAACATCGTTGGGTAATACTTGTTGTTTAATCAATCGGATAGTCGATATATCATTTGTTTTACAAATTGGACAGATGTTATCTACAGGTAAGTGTTTGTCACACAAGATATGTGCACATGAAGTCAAAATTAGTGGATTACCTGTAGCTGCTCTTTGATGGCATATTGAACAAAAGACAAAGTTTTTATCGAATATTGTATCTGACATTGTGTTTTTACCTATTTACTTTGATGGTCTTCTTCTAGATCTTTAAAACGTTACCAGTACCAACAATATAATTTGGAAATAGTTATTAATTTATTTTTTTTTATTGTATTTACAGGTTGTTTCTACTTACCAATATATAACTTAGTAGTTAGCAACAAATGGTTACTGAATATATATTTGTGCGTGTTACTATGTTGCTTCTTAATTGACTTGAAGATACAAGGTTTAATTATAATTAGCCGCCCAAAGGATTGTCGAGTTAAAAACAAAAAAAAAAAAATACAAAGAAAACTAAACAGACGATGGAAAAGAATCGAAGAACGATGTCAGAATACTATAGTTAAAGACATGTATCTAAGAACAAGTGGTGCAGAACTTCAGAGGAAAGTATAAACTCGTTCCACACAACCTGAGAATAAAAATGTTACTGGAAATATTAATGTGCTATGATATTGGAGAGAACTATTGGATCTTGCAGTTGCTTAATAAATATGTGCATAAATTTGCGGAGGAAATTGTGATTTAAATTCTTTGTATACTTATTTGTTTCAATTTTTGTTTTTGTTACTGCTGTTTGTCATTTTCATCTCTTTTTGTAATGATCTGACACATTTCCACATTGTATCTCTCTCTTCAGTGTGGATATTCGATACACCACCACTAGCCATCCAACGAATTTTTAAATTTTGATCTACCAATAATATATATCCGGTCAGAGTGTTATTAATATTTAATTGATCTCTAATTATAAATGGTAATTGATCTTTATAAGCGAAGAAATAATTTCTTTGACGTTGTTCAGACATATTGGACCTTAACTTAGGGAAAGATAACTTTGTAATTAAGGACTTTATTCTATTTTCGACCCAGGTGATCTCAATTAACTGTGTATTATTTTCAGTATCCGAGGTATTTGACAAAGATTCAAGGGTATAAGGGTCTTTGAAAAATTGAGAGGATAATTGTTCACCTATATCATTACTAAAGATCCTCACAATATTTAATTTCCCTTTCATTTTATCCTCGATTGATATTTGTTTGGATTCTCCTTTTTTCAACGATCTTCCTACTATATGTGGGAAGTACAAGGATTTATCCTCACGCCAATAGGATTTTGGTGAGATGAAAAGTTTACCATTTGTCTTTCTGAAAGTATATACATCATACATCCCCGATTTACTCATTTCTAATGTTAGTTCTTTGGTTCTTCTTTGTGTCTTTTCTTCATCGAATAAATCTCTAAATGAATTACCTTTAGAATATGGCACTTTTGAATTTGGTGGTTGAGGTAGACCTACTGGTCTAATTAATTGTTCGACCACATGTTCTCTCTTTTGTGATGCTTCGATCACTGGTTTTAAAAATTTATCAAAAAACAGAGTTTTTGATGAATGGAAAAATGTCCTCTTCAGATAGAGATTGTTCATGATTTAGTCTTTTTAATTATTACTGTTAATATTATTAGTATAAAATTGTTATAATTCTCATGATGAGTGATTGTTAAAGAGAAGTTACATATTTTATATTGCGTTATAGACTCGTTGTTTTGTTGATTGTTATAGATATGCTCCAAAATGTGGAAAACCTGTTACTTTAAAGAAATTGAAAAAAAAAAAATTAAGGAAGAAGGAAAATTGAGGTTAAAGATTTTGTCTAAAGCCGCATCTTTCAATGTCCTAGTTTTTCAATCAATAAATTTTGGAGAAGCACCTTTTAATATATTATATATGGTTTCAGATAAGATTACCAAAAAACAAAAAGGATGAGAGAATTTATGTCAAAAACGAAGAATTTAGTTCTCCTTCTTTTTTTTTGTTATCATTTTTGACATACAACCATACCATAATAACTAGAATAGATTATATTGTGTTTAGTCCATAGTTGAATATTAAAAAAGAAACTCAATCTAGTACACTTTCACGGTTTTGAAAGGATTAAGGAATGGGGAATCCAGCAGATATTGAATTATATTTAATACCTCCGGAAAATGGTGAATTTTATAGTGGAGATGAAAATATATCAGGGACATTAAAGCTTAAATTGACTAAAGCATTACCTATTAAAAAAATCACAGTCCACTTAAAGGGCATAACAGAAACCCAAACTAAAGTTAACACAGACTATATGATGTCACAAAACGGAATGTTAACACCTGTACAAGATAATAGATCGTATCATAGAGTGTTGGATTTAGAGAAAAGGCTGTTCCCACCAGATAATGTTTGGGATGCTTTGGAAGGTTCATCAAAACCTTTTAAGATACATCCAGGAGAATACAGTTATGAATTTTCATTTCCAGCATTAAGGGGTATGAGACCTAGGTGTTTAAAACATCATACAAGAAATATGATATGTTTTTTGAAAAAGAGAGATACTAGATTACCACCTTCATTCAATTTGAAATGGAAAGAACTAAATAAAATTGATAATTTGGATTTGTTTTTTTATTCATTTGGTAAAATATTTTATATTGTGGAAGTAAATATTGAAATGGGGAAACCCAAAATATGGTTTAAACCGTTTGATAAGATATTACGGGAAACAAAGTCAATTGAATATATACCGACAGTAAAAGATATCACATACCCAGATAATGGTACTGAAAAGGAGAATAATGATACTATTAACAGCAATAAGAGTAGTCGAAACTCAGTATCTAGAACCACACATACCACAAGGAATACTTCAACACTGGAGGGTAAGGTTTTAAATCTTTCGAATACTTCAGACAATTCTAGATCATCATCAAATAGGCAACCTAATAATGTTAGTGGTTCTCTTACGCCAAATGATCTCGATAGAGATAATAATCATAATACCAATAGTAATGGTGAGATAGTTACTGTAAACACTAATAAATATAAACTTTATCAATCAACATATAAACTGAATTTACTTGAAGGTGTACAAGAAATGAATAATAGCAATATATCCATAGAAAATTCAATGTGGGTAGAAGTAAGAAGTAAAAATGATGGGTTTAAGCAGATATTTAGAAATGATCCTTTATTTAGAAGAAACAGCAATAAATTTGATCGTATCTTTTTGACTTGTAAAGGGAGCTTATCAGTAATTAAAAAATTGTCAATTAAACCAATCCGTGTTCAATTGAACTTAATTGAAAATGCAACGTATTTATCGAAAGGGGTAGCAAATGAAAATTTTTCATCGTTAAGGTTAGTGGAGTTAAATTTAGAAGCTCCTTTAATATCGGATATTTTTGATATTAAAGATTTGAAACCAAGAATCAGTTCAAATCTATTGAATACAATTGATGAGAATAAATATATCGGTAAATCCGATTGTGAAATCAAACTAAGGGAGCATCCACAATTGCGTAGATTATTATTTAATGAAGAAGATTATAAACATCGTGGTAATAGACTTTATAGTTTTAAGACATGTACGATACGACGGACTTTCTATTTGGAATTGTTAATTGATTGGAGTATCGAGGGAGTAATTAAACAGACAGAAGTGAGGATAGATCCTATTCAGATATACTGTCAAACAAGGAACAGTAATGGAAATGGTTCTAATTTTGGTACATTATCATTGAATAGAGATGATGTTGATTTCTTGCCTAGATATATTGAACCGCCAGTGTATAATGAAATCCCCGATAATTTGGTGATAAATGAGGATACCCAAAACAAAAACAATAATAATGATAATAAAAATGAGAACATTGGTGTAGCTGAATAAGGTAGTTGTATAAATTCATATTAGTAATTTTACACATTTTAATTGCTTGTATTGTTTTGAATTTTTCTATTTATTTAGTTTTTTTATATATTTTGTTTATGCAATCACAATTTGTTGAAGATTCTATATCTAAACTTAAACATTAAATATTGAAAAACACAAACTTAAAAAAAAAAAAACATATAAAGATAAAATAATTTCATAATAAACAATCTATCACCAAAAAAGTAATATATATTTAAAATTAAAAATCTATTACTTTTTATTGAACACCCTAGATAACAAAAATAAGAATCCTACTTACATATATAAATAATAAATAACCAAAACTATAAAATACATAAAAAAAACATCTATGTGTTTAATGATGTATAAGCTAAAAGTTCTGAGTAAAAAAAAAAAAGAAAAAGAAAAAACAAAAATCAAGAAGAAAACCAAAATATTAAAAAAGGATCATACGAAAAAATAGGTCAAAAACTGAAATGAAATAAATCAGATATTAAAGAAGTCAGAAGAACGAAATAAAATCAAATCAATAAGGCGGCCACAGCTGCAACAACGAAAGAGTTGCCAGCTTGTAAAAAGTTACCGGCACCAGATTGAATTTCAGAAACGGTAGCTATGGAAGAAGAAGAAGAAGAAGAAGAGATAGTAGAAGTAGCAGCGGTGGTAGTAATGGAGGAAATAGAAGAGGAGGCAGAGGTAGAGGTAGAAGAAGTGGATGACTCAGAGGAAGTTGTTTCAACAGTAGTAGAGGAAGAAGAAGAAGTTCTGGAGGTTGAGGTGGTAGTAGAAGAAGCGACGACAGAGGAAGAAGAAGAAGAAGAAGAAGTGGAGCTAGCAGAAGTAGAAGAAGCAGAGGAGGATGAACTAGATTGACTAACAGAAGCGTTTTGATCAGAGCATGAAGATTTGAATGCAGAATAAGCAGCATCAGCATCACCGTTTGGACAAATAGAGTCTAAACAACTCTTGACAGAAGAACCTTCATTGGAACATATACAAGTAACGTCATTTAAACTATTGCAGCTAGATGAAGATTTAGTGACTTGAGCTACACAAGCTAATAAACATGCTGGTGGTGTAGCCAAAACTTCGTTGGACAAAAGAGCTAATGATAAAACAGTGGATAAAACAGTAGAAGAAAGCATGATGCGATAATATCCTATAATTATTGTTATTATTAGTATTTATTTAATGTAAAAAAAACTGATCTTTTTGATCTATCCTTAGAAGTGTATTAATTGATTAGCGAGGGGATCCAGAAAGAGAACAAAGCGCCACTAAGAAAATAAGTAAGTATAATGTGTATACAACTTTTGTACTTAAGCCAATTTAACAGAGAGTAAAACTACCAAAGTCAGAATTACAAACTGTTTCACAAGGATTGCATATAATGAACAAAAGTTTGTTGTTTGTTTTTCTTTTTAAATAAATAAAAAGTGTCTAGTTCCCATTTTCTTGCTCGAGGACCAAAACAGAAACAAAAAGAAATACAACAGAAAGAAGAGACTGTTTTTGTTTTTTTGTTTTCTTGTTTTTTTTGTTCTCTGTTTTCCTGTTTTGTTTTCCTCGAGGTCATGTGAACCAGTTGCTATTAATAGCAGTACAGGTCTTACCGGATTAGGAATGACACACAATTTCCAGAAAGAAACAAGAGCTTGGAAAACTGCTTTTTAACAAAAGAATTCAAACAACACTGGCGCAGGACGGGGGAAGAGGGCTGAATGAATATTACATTGAAGACTTTATACAATGTATACACACATACATATATATATATATATATTAGATGTGGTTCCTATTTACAGTGTTTTACAAATGAGTACAATATTGCATGTTCACAGTTATAAATTATTAGCATTCCTAATAAAACACAACATATAAACAATAACCTTATGTATCATGTTGATGATTGTTGTCATCTTTTGTTTGTTCTAATAGAGCTGATTTAGTGAAATCGTCTGTTACTTTAATGGTTCCATCTGGATTAAAGTGTGGTAAATCAATGTCTTGTCTTAAATTACCATCCTTCCGTAACCTTTCAATAACTATTGGTTGGAAGAAATTCACTCCCATGTAAACACTAATTATACTAACTATCCCAACCGTTATAGCGTTGTGTCCTGTAACTCTACGCATATTTTTCCTAATCGACTTCTCTCTTCTTCTTGTATTAGATCTATATTACCTATACTACTTTCTGTCAGGATACATCTACACATATGTGTTCTCTCGAATATATATATACATATATAGATCTCTGTGTGTACACATTTATGTTTCATAAGGTTAACGAGGCCTTCTCGACAAAAACCCGAAAAATTACTATAATAACGAAAATTAAAAAAAAAAAAAATAAAAAAATGGTTGAACGTTGGTTTACTAAGCATGGAAGGAAAAATACCTTTTATATTCCAAAATAAGTCTCAAATATATATATATATATATACATATATATCATACACTACCAGATATAATATTATATTATATTTACTTGATAAGTATATTATAAACAGAGTAAAGGTGTTCAATTGACCCATTTCATACAACATCTTCCTTTTTTTTTCTTTCCCATCTTTCATTTTTCTTTCTTTCTTTCTTTTTTTTGTTATATTGTATGGTTTAATTATATTCATATCCTATATGAGTTTCTGTTTAATTAATACTGTACGAGCGTCATTTAAATATAATTTATCTATATATTTTACAGCAAGAAAAATGTCCAATTATAAAATCCTCGAATCTGACTTCTTAAAACCTGATCTAGATGACAGATCATATAGATACATTCAGTTACCGAATAATTTAAAAGCACTATTAATACATGATTCCACCACAGATAAAGCTGCTGCTGCTTTAGACGTTAACATTGGTGCCTTCGAAGACCCAGAAAATTTACCAGGTCTGGCTCATTTCTGTGAACATTTATTATTTATGGGTTCTAAAAAATTCCCTGATGAAAACGAATATTCAAGTTATTTAAGTAAGCATGGAGGTTCTTCTAATGCTTATACTGGCGCACAAAATACCAATTATTACTTCGAAATCAACCATCAACATTTGTATGGTGCATTGGATAGATTCTCTGGGTTTTTCACTGGTCCCTTATTTAACAAGAATTCTACTGACAAAGAAATTAATGCTGTTGACTCAGAGAATAAGAAAAATTTACAGAATGATTTATGGAGATTATATCAATTAGATAAATCTTTGACTAACTCCAAACATCCCTACCATAAATTTTCTACAGGTAATTTAATCACTTTAGGCGAAAATCCTAAAAAATTAGGGTTAGATATCAGAGATGAATTATTAAAATTTTACGATAAGTCATATTCTGCAAATTTAATGAAACTTTGTATCTTAGGTAGAGAAGATTTGGATACTTTATCCGATTGGGCCTATACGTTATTCAAAGATGTCAAAACCACCAACCGTAGTTTGCCGGAATACAATGCACCAATACTTGAACCTTCGCATCTTCAAAAGATTATCCAAGTTAAACCTGTTAAAGAATTAAAGAAATTGGAGATCACGTTCGTAGTACCTGATTGTGACCAACACTGGAAATCACAACCACCTCATATCTTATCCCATTTAATTGGTCATGAGGGTTCTGGATCATTATTGGCACATTTGAAAGAATTGGGATATGCTAACGAATTATCTGCTGGTGGACATACTGTATCTAAAGATAATGCTTTTTTTTCAATTGATATCGATTTAACTAAATCTGGCTTGGAAAATTATACTAAAGTGATATATAATGTCTTCCAATACATTGAAATGTTAAAGACGGAACTACCTAAAGATTGGGTGTTTAACGAATTGCAAGAAATTTCAAATGCTTGTTTCAAATTCAAACAGAAGGGGAACCCTCTAATACAGTGTCCATTTTAGCTAAAGCTTTGGAGAAAGAGTATATCCCAGTTAATAGAATCCTAAGTACCAATTTATTAACTGAAAATGAACCCGATATGATCATTAAATATGTTAATTCCATGACTCTGGAAAATTCTAGAATTACCTTAATATCTAGAGAAATTGAGACCGATTGCAAAGAAAAATGGTATGGTACAGATTATAAAATTATTGATTACCCTGAGCCATTGGTGAAAAAGATCAGGAATGTTGGATTAAATGACAATTTGAAGTTACCACGCCAAAATGAATTTATAGCTACAAACTTTGATGTTGATAAGAACAAAGATCCAGCATTACCAAAAGAACCTTTAGAGGAACCATTATTAGTTCAAAATAACAATTTTGGTAAAATTTGGTACAAGAAAGATGATAGATTCTGGCAACCAAGAGGTTACATCTACATCTCTTTAAAATTACCTAACACAAACTCATGCCTTTTAAATAGCATGCTTTCCACTTTATATGTTCAGTTAGTCAATGACTCATTAAAAGATTTACAATATGATGCATCTTGTGCCAATTCGCATGTCTCATTTTCAAAAACTAATCAAGGTTTAGATTTAACAATATATGGGTTTAATGATAAATTATACACAATATTACAAGAATTCTTGTATGGCATCAAACATTTCACACCAAAGGAGATTCGTTTCAATATTTTCAAAGACAAAACAATACAGAACCTTCAAAATTTAATGTACGAAGTTCCATATTCTCAAATGTCCCAATTTTATAATGCAATAATCAATGAAAGATCATGGACTATTGAAGATAAATTAAATGTAGTTAAAAATTTGACTTTTGAGCAATTAACAAAATTTATTCCAAATATGTTTGAAGAAGTATATTCGGAGATTTTAGTTCATGGAAACTTCAAATATAATGAAGTTAAGGATATTGAAAATATTATTGGGTCAATCTTCAAAGGAAGGCAATCATTAGATACACAAGGTCAAAATCGAAGATTAAGATCGTATTTAATACCCAAGAGATCAACATACAGATATGAAACTGTATTAAAGGATAAGAAAAATGTGAATTCTTGTATTCAACACGTTGTTCAGGTCGATGTTTACAGTGAAGAATTATCTGCAAAGAGTGGATTATTTGCACAAATGCTTCATGAACCATGTTTTGATACATTAAGGACTAAAGAACAATTAGGTTACGTGGTTTTCAGTTCGAGTCTAAACAACCACGGTACTTCCAACATTCGTATCTTAGTACAATCAGAACATACCACTCCATATTTAGAATGGAGAATTGACACCTTTTACCAACATTTTGGTGAAACTTTAAAAACCATGAGTGAAAATGATTTTAATAAACATAAGGATGCCTTATGCAAAAGTCTTTTACAAAAATATAAAAATATGAATGAAGAAAGCTCACGTTATGCAGCTGCCATATATTTAGGTGATTATAATTTTACTCATCGTCAAAGAAAAGCTGCATTAGTAGCCAAATTAACAAAAGATGAAATGATTGAATTCTTCAACACCTATATAATTGGACCCGACGCTGCTAAGATAGTTATACATTTACAATCTCAAGTGCAAGCAAAGAGTATTGATGAAAATGAGTTGGATTCCTCTAAGTATCCTTCTGGTGAATTAATTGAAGATATCGGTGAATTTAAATCTAAACTATGCACTGCACCAATCCGTCAACCAATTAAAACTTTTCATTTGTACGAGGAACAAGATTCTATGTAGACTATAAGAATGTATATGTATGCGCAAATCCAAAATACGTAAAAGAATTTTTTTGTACACATAAAAGAAATGAACTTAAGAATATTTTATTTATCATACGTTAAAAATATTATAAGTAGAAAAAGAAAATAAGTAGGGTTGATAAGAGCTGTGGAGTATAATCGACATTCCATGCCCATCCCTGATTATGATATATATAGTATAAATTCATAATAAGTACACGGACATCGAACTTCCTATTTGACCATAGTTGATCTGGGAAACGAGCACTTCAATTATTTTGAAGGACTGGCAATTAGCAACTGTTTGATGACAGGATAGCCAATTGTGGCATTGTTTCCGGTGTTATTTTGATTCGGTTTCTTTTGCATTGAACAAACGGAAACAAACAGAATGTAAAGTGAGTAATTGAATAGATGCTTTTGCTGGAGAAAAATTTCTGTTCTTTATATACTAAAATATTTAAATTTTGTTCGATCTAAAATAAAAAAAAAAGTGAAACAGAAAGAACAACTGAAAAAAAAACAATCGAGTCAAATTCCGGGTAAAATTTCTTGGAAATCAAATTAGGTTTAGTTTGAGAAGAACAACTCTAAACCTATCGTTTGATCTTGCAGAAAGCAACCATAATATAGCCTGCCGTACAAAATTTGAAAGCCAATCCTTATGTCATAATAATATATTGCAAGCAAAGATGTAAGCCTTTAAAGTAGAAACATAATATAATATAAAATAATATAATATAATACTAATTAAATGGACCGATTAAACAGGATATGTATAAGCATACACAGATTTCTATTTAAAACTAAGTATGTAAAAAGTTAGAATAAAACAAATATAACTGAAATATAATATAAAAATTGTAATATTCAAATTAACTTTTTAACGGTACTTGTGGAAACCGATGTCACTAGCCTTTTCTCTGAAACATTGACGACAGATGTTCAAGTCGTACTTTCTGATTAAACCAGAGTGAGAAGCACAGACACGACATTGACGAGAACCTTTACCGTATCTTCTTGGGTGAGAGAACCAGACGTTTTCGTGAGCCATTTTGCTGTATAGAAACTAAAATATATCGTATAAGTAATAATAGCAGGAAAACCCATAATATAATAGTATCATAATATTATATCAGTATCCTTAATATTACACTTGAATAACTGATTGTTAGTACTCTGGATTCAACTTACTAGTAGACTCCCATAGGAATGTTATTAAACACATAAACTGATATTTTTCTTATCTTGTAACTTTATCAACACTTCATAATACCATTACGCTAACTCCAAAAGAAACATTGTTTATAATAATCTAGCTTTTTATATTCAAAATGTATGGATTATCCTCATCTTTCTATTCGCACGTCTTTTTTTATTACGAAACTAGTTAAAAAATATAAAAAACCACGTAAATACAAATTAATATTTAATTAAATGTCATTAATGCTTTTTCTTTACTTAATTGCTCATTCAAAACTTAATAACTTTAACCATTTTTCCTTCACCAACTCCAATGTACAAGTTTATGCCACTGAAAAATCCCTGGTTTGTGTCACAATATTGGTACATACATTATATTATAGTCTCTATATTTGGTTTACTTCAAGCGTATAAGAGTTATATTCTTAATAGCAAAGGATCCTTTATCATACAGAAGGTTACCATGCGTTTTAAGGTCCGTTTTAGACTGTATTTTTATTAACAACACCAAGGATATTAATTTTACCACTTCAATACATGATAATAGGTCTTACTTACTCAAGCTTTGGCTAGAAGCCAAACAGTTGTTAGTATGGCTATTCTCTCAGCACATGGATAGGTTAGCCTGTTTGCTTTGTGAGGATAAGAGAATAGCAAGTACTTCCCACTAAAGGGAAGTGCGGCCAGCGTCACCGTTACCAGCAGAGACATATTTGTTGCAATAGAAGCTAGGACAAAGACCCACTACCACCTCAGATTTACACTTTGGCCTGGTGGTTATCTCTGGCCCTCTGTAAGACAAACGCAGTCGAGTAAGCAACTGTAGCTGTCGCAGAAGAAGGAAAGGGACACACACTGTCGTGGGGGGCAAGAATAGTGGTAACAAAATTGCTGATGCATCTTCCAAGATGTCTCCTTCTCTCTTTCCCTAGGTAAAACCTTTCTCACCATGTTCTAAAAGCGTTCCCTCCCTTCTTCTTTCTGACCAGAAATAAACAAACAACCAGAAACAACAAACATTCTGTGCATTAGACAGTTGTCGGTGATTTATTTTAGGAAATTTGTCAAATAATAGAAAAACTGTATTTTTCCCAAAATAAAATGAAAATATTACATATGGGTGTACGGATGTCCATGCCGTCCAACACATGATGGAACAGACATGTATTGAAATTGCAAAAAAAAAAAAAATAGTAAAAAACAAAACGATGAGAGAAAATACTCAAAAAAATATATTCCAAATGTTTTGAAAATTTGACATGAGATGAGATGAGATGATATTTCAAAGAACATATTGGAAAAAGAGCCGACTATCTAAGAGTAAAAAAAATTACTTTTTGCGGATTAGTTTTGCATTAGAGTTGATAACCTCAGTCAACTTATTATTTGTTCTTTGTGTCAAGTCCACTTAGATAATATCTAAAAATGGCTGGTCATCATCACAGATCATCTTTTAAGAAGGCACATAAGGCCTTTAAGTCGAAGCATGCTTCGAAGGGCGCTTTAAAAAGACTACACAAGGGTAAAGTTGAGAGAGAAATTGCCAACAATAAGCCATTAAAAGGGGAATCTAAAGTGCAAAGACGTAACAAGGCAAAACAAATTAGGACACAAAAGATCCTTGCCTCTTTAGAAAATAGAAAACTGTTTGAAGGTGTTAATGGTGCTGAAAAGATTATTACTGTTGTTCCCTTAACTAACGATTGTAATCCACAGGATGTAATTGATAAAATATTCTCATCTGCTGATGTTCAACAGACTAGTGGAAATGAAATTATAGATACTGGAGAACCAAGTGTTAGGAATTATTATATCAAACAATATAAGACTAATTTGAAAATCATAATACCAGATTTAAATAATTTTATGGATATTTTAGATGCTGCTAAAATTGCAGATTATGTAGTCTTTCAATTAAGTGGTGTCTCTGAAGTAGAACAAGACGCAGGAGAACAGATTATACGTGCGCTAGAGTTACAAGGTATATCATCATACATTGGTGTTGTTTCTAATTTGTCTCAGGTCCATCCAAAGGAAAAATTTCAATTGGACGTTAAGCAATCGTTAGAAAGCTATTTCAAACATTTCTTCCCCGATGAAGATAGAATTTATAACTTGGAAAAACCTTCAGACTCTTTGATTGTTTTAAGAACTTTATGTCAAAAATTACCACGTCCAGTCAACTGGAGAGATTCGAGAGGTTATATGGTTGCCGATGAAATTGATTACAACGAAGTAAATGATCAATATTGTGAATTAATGATAAGAGGTACCGTTCGTGGTGTGGGCTTTAATGTTAATAGATTAGTTCATATTCCAAACCTAGGTGATTTCCAAATATCCAAAATTGAAAGATTAAAGGCGTCAACTAAACCAATTAAGAAAACCCAGAAGGATGGAAATAATATTGATGGAATTCTTTCAGATTTAGAAGAGACTAATCATTTTGAATCCAACGAAAATAGAGAAACGTTAGACGAATACGCACCAGAAGATATTGATTTTGAAGAATTCTCGGATGAGGAAGATTATGAATATGAAAAATTGACTTCTGCCAGATTTGACGATGGTGGATATTTACCAAGAAATGATGAAACTGAGAGAAGAGTTAAAGTTCCAAAGGGTACTTCGTCATACCAGGCAAAATGGTATTTAGAAGATGTTGTCAATCCAGGTGAAGAAGTCGCTGAGCAATATGGGGATGAACTTGACCAAAATGATAAAGATGACATAATGATGGATACAGAAGATATGAAACTTGAAAATAATTATAACCAACAACAAAATCTAGAAGGAGAAAATGAAGAAGAAGAAGAAGAAGAGGAAGTGTTTATTGATCTTTCACCAGAAGAGGAAGAACGTCAATTACAAGAATATAGGGCTTTAGAAAAGGAAGATCGTGAATTTCCTGATGAAATTGAATTGAACCCAGCCGAGTCTGGTATTCAAAGATTAAAAAGATATAGAGGTTTGAAAAATTTACATAACTGTATTTGGGATGTTGATGAAAGAGATCCAGAACGTCCTGGTGTATGGAAACGTTTACTTAGAATTGGTAATTATAAAAATATTAGAAACAGACTATTAAAAGAAGCCTTAGAAGACGCACAAGTTATTTCTGGGGATCGTGTGAAGATATACCTAAGTTTCCCAAAGAACCTATTGACAAAAATAATGTCACCACAATCACATGCAGTAACTATTTACGGTTTGTTACTACACGAACATAAGAACAGTGTTGTGAATTTTTCATTACAAAGATGGGAAGAATATGATAAACCAGTTCCAGCACAAGAACCAATAATAGTACAATATGGGATCAGGAGATTTACAATTAAACCTTTGTTCTCTGCAGACACCAACAGTTCAAACAATGTTCATAAATTTGAAAGATTCTTACATGCTGATACCCAGTCCATAGCCACTTGTATTGCTCCTGTTGATTTTACCCAATCTCCAGCTATTTTTTTTAAACCATCGCCCACAGAAAGAACCGGTATCGAACTAATAGGTCATGGTACATTTTTGAATGCTGACCACACCAGAATTATGGCGAAGAGAGCTATCCTTACCGGTCATCCATTCAGATTCCATAGAAATGTTGTCACTGTTCGTTACATGTTCTTCAATCCAGAAGATGTGGAATGGTTTAAATCCATTCCATTATTTACCAAGAGTGGAAGATCAGGATTTATCAAGGAGAAATTGGGTACACATGGTTACTTCAAAGCGAGATTCGATGCCAAGTTGTCTGCTCAAGATGTTGTAGCAATGTCTCTTTACAGACGTATGTGGCCAATGCCATCACTACCTTGGACTGGTGAATTTTAAAAAAAAAAAAAAGGTATGTAAAAGATAAATATAAGTTAAATATGTCCCCCCTTCCTCAAACCTTTGTATTATCGTACCAATTACTAGTTATTTTCTATAAGAGAAAATAAGAGTCTTATGCAATTAATTTTAAACCTGAATTATTATTACATTATTCAGTCACCAGTAAGTATCTCCAAAGCTAACAGGTGTTTTGAAAATCTTTAATAATCTACACTGCTAACTCCAACACCTTTTATTTCGTTATACTTTCAGATTTTTACACAAGCGTATGCACTTTCTGTATGATGATTAATCCTATGTAAAAATAAATCATCCATCCCGGAGACTTATGTTTGTTTCCGAAGGGGCAAATATTAATCCCGTGGGCGGAAGGCTATTGCGGCAATTGGCGGAATCAAGGCGGAGTTGTAGTAATCAATATTTTAAAATAATAACCACAACATTTTAAAAGGATAGAAACAAAATTACAACATGAAATAGAGTTATTAACATTCAACCTGATTTATTCTTCCCCTTTTTACTTGAAGAAGGAACAAGAAAACAAGCATATATTGTGAACTAATACTTATTCACTAAATTAACTGAATACGCAAAGAGAAATCTATTAGATTGTAAAATGAATAGTTCAATATTCACCTGTAACTCATGTGGGACTGAATTCAAAACAAGTGATTTACAAAGATATCACATGAAAACAGAATGGCATAGGTACAATTTAAAAAGAAGAATGGCTCAACTACCACCTATCACTTCAGATGAATTTGCTGAAAAATTACAAATGTCTAAGCAAGAACAAGAGGCTAATCCCGTTGATGAATTTGGCTTTGCTATGTTGAACCGTTCAAATGATTATTCTAAACATTCGAAAAAGAAACAATACCACAACCACCATAATCATAACCACCATGACTCTTATACTGATGAGGAATTATTGGGTGTATCCAATTCTAAAGTAAACATATCCCAAGATTATAAGCAAGATGAATTAGAATTGAAACGTATAGTATCTGAAACAGAATCTGTCAGTTCTGAATTCTCTCAATTAAGTTTTGATACCGAATATAATAATACGGATTTAGATGAGGATACAGTCTCTGAATATAGTTTTACCAGTGAATCTAATTTTGGCAGTGATTATTCCACAGAGGACAATGAAACTGATGATAATAAGTCTCAAGTTGGTGAAAGCGTAGATAATAGCTTAAGTCACACATGTTGTCTTTACTGTGGTATTGATAATAAAGAAGTGGAAAGAAATATAAGACATATGTTTCGTTCTCATGGGTTGTATATACCGGAACGTTCTTATTTAGTAGATTTACCTGGGCTATTAGATTTCTTAATCAACACTATTGTTGTTGACTATGCTTGTCTATGTTGTAATTATGTTGGGAAAAGTTTGAAAAGCATTAGAGATCATATGAATTCTAAGCGTCATTGTAGAATGCCGTATGAAACAAGTTTCGAGAAGGATATGTTTGCCCCTTTCTACGATTACTCTTCTTTAACGGAAAAACCCATTACAAAGCCCAAATCAACCAAAAAAATCCATTTCCAGGTAGATGAAGAAGAACCAAACAACCATGAATCTGATGATTATCTTCAATCTGATTCTAGAGGAACCTCATCAACACACAATAGAAAGATACCGTCAACCACTTCCCATCGTCCAATAAGAACAGCAACTGTCACAGCTCAAGATAGAAGAATGATTAGTGGTATTACGGAAAAACAATATAAAAGTGGATTGAAGAAGATGCAACAGTTAGAGAAAAGAGCACATGATGACTATCTACGTAAGACAGCGAAAAGGATCAATTTCCAACCTCATTATAGAGACGAATTACTTCAGTAAGTTTATTAACTATTGATGTACATACATATATACATATATATATATAGTATATATTTATAGTACTTATGAGTAGTAAATTATTCATGGGCTTTCTGTATTTTCCACCATTTATACTGCCTCTCTGATAAGATCTTATTTGACAAAATTCTATAATTCCTTGTATCAACCATCGTTTGGAAGATTTCCTTTAAATATTACCGAACTTGTATCATCAGATTCTGCAAAAGAATGATTCAGAGTATGAACCTCTGTTATTGCATTGGTAGCATTAGACATTAGTGGATTTATTGATTGGAAACTACGATTTTCGGATATATCCATAAAAGAAGATAATCCAGGAAGTTCTGAATCCTTAACAGTTTGTACTTCTACTGCCGCTTGTTCTTTATTCATAGCCTCATTGAAGTGATTTAACAATTCTTGATTTTTTAATTTATTCTGTGACACTGATCTTTGTGAAATATCAGAATCACTTACTGACCCAGATATATTTCTCTGTCTATAAAAACCTGTTGGATTGTTGTAAGGTTGTAAAGTCCATATATTTATAGAATTTAATCTTCTATTTAAAATATCAAAGGCTTTAGATTGGGGAAGAAGCATCAGTATCCCATACAGACATTTATAAAGACATTGTGATTTTTGTTGTTCTAAAAGTTGTAATCTCATTCTCGTAAAAACAGATGATTCAAACAATTGAACTAAGATATCTAACTGAACCAAATCATTCAATGATAGTTCATAATTGGCCAATTCTTGAATTACAGAGTAAACGAGTTCGTAATTTTCAGCTATTAACCCCAAACTTATAGCACTTACTGGATTGACGCACCATGTTTTAAACAGTAGAGTGAAAAATAAAGGATCATCACCACTTCTTAATTTTTTTCTTAGAGAAAACATTTCAGGTGCAGTTATCAGGTTTGTACTCAATATTTGAATCATCATTCTAACAAAGACAGTATCTTCATATGTATTTAAAATCAATGATATCACTCGAAAGATTCTCTCCGGAGACAGACTGGTACAAATTTTTCTCATGATATAGTTCGCTCTTGTTTTCAACAGATTGGAATCCCTTCCCAAAAAATTCAAGAAATCTTCCAAAAATTTCTTCAAATAAGAATCATTTGACTCCGAACATAATTTCTGTAATAAACTTAATGCCTTTTCAATTAGTCGACTATCTTTGTTGGACAACGAGTTTAACAAAGTCAAGAACATAGTATCGTTATGTGCCAAAATTTCATCGGGAGACTTTTGATATATGAGTGACAACCAGTCTAAACAGGCAATTTTGGCTTCCACTTTACTGTCAAAGAACTGTAAAGTAAGACTATTAACAATAGGTCCATATGCTATAGGTGTAGAATTTTGTTGTAGTTCATCATATTTATCACATAATATTAATAATTTATCGTTGACCATGCGTGCAATAGTCGAGACTTCACGATCTCTATCACATAATAATTTTAAAAGCAGGGACAAAATCTTCGTGTAAAATGGAATAAAATTACCAGGAGCGATCATTAGAATGGAATTTAACCATTGGAGTACCAAGATTTGAATATAAATCTCCGAAGATGCTAAATTATTGACTAAAATAGTTAAAATATCCGTAAAATCTAAATGAATGTCTTGGCCTGGAATATATTCCTCACCATTTCTAGACTCTATAAACTCGTCAGAAGTCTCTGTAGAAAGAATGTTATTCTCTTGGATAGCAGTTTCCATTTCGACTCTTAATGCTTGTAAATTATCATTTTGATCTTGTTCTAAGTTCATAAGCAAACGGTCAGTTTCACTGTTATTACTACGGGGATTACCATTTCTATTATTAACATTAGTAATCTCATCATTAATAGTAGTATTAGGACTGCCATTCCCAATAGAAAGTTTATTAAATGCATCTAATAATGACTTTTTCTTTTCCGCAATAAGGGAACCATCTTGTTTTTTAGAGACAACATTTTGTGTACAATTATCCTTTAACACCTCTATTTTTTTCTTCTGTTTATTCTTTAACTGTATTTGTAATTTAGCTATCCTATTAACTTCATGTAAAAGTGAATCTAACAACTCTTTTGTAATAGTTTTAACATCATTATGAGAATCATCCAAGAAAGTGAAAAGTCCACCGAGAAATGATGGTAGGTATGATATCAACTCTAACCCAGGGGCATTCAACAACACTCGAATCCAGTCGACTAAAAATATTCTTGTCTCTGGATTAATTGCATATATTCTTTCGCTTAACAGTGGAATAAATTTAGGCAAAGAAAATGCAAGATCGTTATTATCTTGTTGATAATTCTCCTGATAAACATTACCTGTCAGAGGATCTAAAGATGTGGCCATTGGTGTCTTTGAGGGATTGTTATTAACCACAGTTCTATAATTGGAAGCCCTTTCTGCTACAATATCCTTAATGAGCCTATTTAGTAATTCAGCAGCACCTTTAACGGAGCTTTCATTATCTGCAGTAATTTTACAAAGAACATCAAATATTTCATTAAAATAAGGTAAGATTTCACCCTTTGAGATCTTTGCGATATTATAAAGACTCTCACATGCATAGAATCTTACTTGATCGTTTTGATCACCAAAACATGTTAATACGGGAGGTAAGATTTTCCTTAAATATTGGCCTACTTCACTATTACCTAAAGCGATGGCCGTAGCTGCCAATCCCATAAGCCCCGCATTCCTAGCCATAGGTTGATGCAATGCATAAGTATAATCTCTGCATAGTTCATCTATTATTTTATCAATACGGTCATAATCATTGTCCAGAACACATTTTTTCACTAAATTCTCCAATTCTAAAGCAGTTGCTTTTCTCTTCTCATATATTTTATCGTTTAAACCCTTAATGATTGATTTCTCCATAGTATCTATCACTGTTACTATTACTGTCACTAATCTAATCCAATAAAGTATAATCTAATACACATTTATACAGCCCTATCTTACCAATCTTTCTCTCTTTGTTCTTTGATAGTAATATGCACGCTCCAGTATATGTAGTAATAACAACATATACACACAAAACACACACACATGTATATATATATATCAAATAGCTAGTGGTTCATATGTTCACCCACTGTCCTTTCCACAACACTTACCTCCCCCCATATACCAAGAAACGTTTATTCACCTTCTGCAGTTTCTTCCTTATCCATTCTCACTGCACACCCATGCACCCACCGCCATACAATCTCTCAGAATCGATTTTCACAGCCGCCGAGATAACAGTCCCTGTGTTTATTTATATATATATATATATATATCCATAGTAATATACGTAAGAAGTTAGAGAGATAGAGAGAGAGAAGGTTAGCAGCACACTTTAGAACAGGGCACAACATATACTGGACTTATATATTATACACACACATATATATGTATACCTACACAACTACAAGATATAGATTCAATAATGTTGTCTGAATTGCCACCAAATATAGTCCTATTGTTACTACAAATTATCTTAGCTCGTCAACAAGAGTTATGTAAATTAGACAAAACTTTAAAGCTGGAATATTTATTAGTTGATCCAATCCTGGATAATGATGTTCTACAAAAATTCATTAAACATCCTTTATTGAAGTTATATTCTCGGCCAGCACAGAATCTAACTTTAAGAAAATTGAGAACTTTAATTGCAGAGATCTTTGACAATGGATTCCAAATTAAATATGTAGATGATAATAACGTCGATTTCTCAGATATGTGCGATAGATACAATAAAGAGACTGTACCTAATGTGATATCACTTGCAAACTTCTACTATGAATACCGAATTGTTCAACTGGAGAAAAAACTTATACCCTGTGTCAAATCCGACTTAATACACAATCTGCTACAATCAACAGTATAGAATGCGTAAATAATCTGTATATATAAAGGTTTTATATGTTATATTCCACACCGATTATGAAGCATTCACAGATCCCACAATTAAAATAATAACCAGTAATATATTCTAAAAGATTCTAACAGTGCGGCTTTTATTTTCTTTCCGCACAAATCCGCCAGAAGCCGTGTAAGGTTCTTCTTTTTTTTGCATTTCTTTTATTTTTTTCCCTTCTTCAATAGGTTTTAGTTGAAAATTTATTAAAAAGAGTAGAAGAGAAGAGTAAAACATAGAATCGGTTTGTAGAGTGAATTTAACTGTACTCTCACCTACAACATCTTTTCACTTCCACATCTGTTCCTCGATTAAACCTACTATCCTCTTCTGATTTTCAAAGGTATTATTAACAAGATCAGTAGAATACTTTTTTGCCAGGCTCTGCAATTAAAAGTTAGCTATAATAGAAACATCACATTATACATATAGTAACAACATCGATTATTATTATCAGTATCACTATCGTCAATATAATTATATTAATTAATTAATCTATTTATTGAAACATGAAGAATCTCATAATTTTGAATAAAGGTCGTTTAAAACCAACCACTACAAGTGATGAAGAATTGTCTAATGAGGGAGTTGAATTCCATCTATTAGATAGTGTCTTCGACACTTTGACTGATAGTATAACTAGTGTTTTAGGTGCCTTAGATGTGGGGATGATTGAAGTCCAACAATGTATGAAAAATGGGACAAGAAACATTTTAGCCTCATTTAATATTGAAACATTCGATGATCAATTGTTATCATTTATTCATTTTTCTGAATTGAATCAATTAATATTCGTCTTTAAACATGGTGATATCATCTCTGCTACGTACGACCCAACCACATTTGATCCATTGAACACTGTAGTGGAAATTGTTGGGACTATAGATAATGGCATCGAGGCTGCTCAATGGTCTCATGATGAAGAAACGTTAGCTTTGGTGATAAAAGATCGTAAAGTGGTTCTACTGAGTAAAATTTTTGAACCAATCGCAGAATATCAATTGGAAATAGATGATTTAAAGAAATCTAAACATGTCACTGTCGGGTGGGGTAAGAAAGAAACCCAGTTTAGAGGTAAGGGGTCTCGTGCTATGGAAAGAGAAGCATTGGCTAGTTTAAAGGCATCTGGTTTGATTGGTAATGAATTAAGGGACCCAACTATGCCATATATGGTAGATACAGGAAAGTTGACTGAAATGGATACACATGAAGTGACAATTTCTTGGAGAGGTGATTGTGAATATTTCGTCATATCTACAATTGAAGACGCAGAAGTGCCTGATGAACCAGGTAACATTGTTTCTAGAAGAGTTTTAAGAGTATTCTCTAGAGATGGTCAATTAGATAGCGCCTCTGAACCTGTAGATGGTATGGAACACTTATTGAGTTGGAAACCACAAGGTTCTCAAATCGCCTCTGTCCAACGTAGTACTGACAAGGGAGAAGAAAATTCCTTAGATATTATATTTTTTGAAAGAAATGGCTTAAGACATTATGAATTCGATTCTAGACTTCCCTTGGACGAAAAAATTGTCAGTTTGTGTTGGAACAGTAATTCAGAAATTTTGACTGTTGTGTTAAACAATTCTATTCAATTATGGACTACCAAAAACTATCATTGGTATTTAAAACAAGAAATATGTTCTTCTAATATTCAATACGCTAAATGGCATCCTGAAAAAGAATTCACTTTGATGTACGCCAACGAAGATCATATTAACATCGTTGATTTAACGTTTAAGATGACTCATGGCCCAACTTTAAAACCCTTTGACTATGGTACATCCTTAGTGATTGATGGGAATACAGTTAATATTACTCCTTTATCTATAGCTAATGTGCCACCTCCTGTCTACTTTAGAGATTTCAGTGTCTCTGATAACGTTATCGATGTTTCAACAAGCTTATCTAATGAAGTATATGCTGCAATTACAAAGAATGATCTTGTGTTAGCATCCATTTCTCATATTGATGAGATGAAGAAAGGGAAACATCCACAAGTGATTAAGTATTTTCCTAAAACTGATTTTGCCACAGAAGTGGACACGCTTCGTCAAGTAGCTTTTATTAATGATAATATAGTAGGTGTTCTGTTAGACTCTGAAAATCTCTCTCGCATTGCCCTTATCGATATTCATGATATCATGCAACCATCTCTTTTAACTGTTGTGGAAGTCTTTGATAAAATTATCTTATTGAAAACAACTTTTGATTACAACTATTTGACATATCAAACTAGAGACGGTACCATTTTCCAACTAGATTCTGAAGGTCAAGTAAATCAGGTGACACAATTCCCTGAATTAGTACGTGATTTTAGAGTTAAAAGAGTTCATAACACTGCTACTGAAGTAGATAATCAATGGCAACATGATAATTCAGAGTTAGTGGCATTCGGTGTTACAGCAAGCGGCAAATTATATGCAAATCAAGTTCTTTTAATATCTGCCGTTACTTCCATGGAAATTACTGATGATTTATTATTATTTGTGACTGCCCAGCATTACCTACAATTTGTGCATTTAAATTCCACCAAATTCAAGACTCTACCTGTTATCGAACCAGATGTTGAAGACGAAAGAGTTCGTGCTGTTGAAAGAGGATCCATACTAGTCTCTGTTATACCATCTAAGGCTGCTGTTGTATTGCAAGCTCCTCGTGGTAATTTAGAAACCATTTATCCAAGAATTATGGTTTTAGCTGAAGTTCGTAAAAATATTTTGTTAAAGAATTATAGGGAAGCCTTCTTAAAATGTCGTACACATCGTATTAACTTAGATTTGTTGTATGATTATGCACCAGATTTGTTTATGGAAAACTTACAACATTTTATTGACGAAATTAATGATGTCGACTACTTAAACTTATTTGTATCATGTCTTATTGAAGATGATGTTACACAAACCAAATATAAAGAAACTTTAAATTTTGGTATAACAGATTCGTATGAGTATGCTCCTGCCCCACTAACAGAGATGCAACAATATTTAAAAAAGAAATTTTTCGATCCATCCACCTCTAAAGTCAACAAGATATGTAAAGCCTTACTAGAAGTACTATTGGCCAACCCTGAATATAGAAAAAAATATATGCAAACCATTATTACCGCGTATGCCTCTCAAAAACCACAAGATTTAACATCTGCTTTACAATTAATAGGTTCCATTGAAAATGAAAAGGAAAAGGACAGCCAAGTTACCTATTTGTGTTTCCTACAGGATGTTAACTTAGTATATCAAGTAAGTTTATCCTTATATGATATTAAATTAGCATTATTAGTAGCACAAAAGTCACAAATGGATCCACGTGAATATTTACCATTTTTACAATCTTTACAAGATAGTGAGCCTCTTCGCCGTCAGTTCACTATTGATGATTATTTGAAGAATTATGAGAAAGCACTGGAGCATTTGGTTCAACTTGAAAATGATTTTGCTGAAGTTTCTGATGAATTAATTCAATACGTAGAAATTCATGATTTGTTTAAGAAAGGTTTGCAATTGTACCGTCACAATTCAGCAAAACAAAACATTATATACTCTCATTACGCCAAACATTTATCTTCAAATCAACAATATTATGAAGCTGGTATCATTTATGAAATGTTGAATGAATATAAACTGGCTTTGGATTCATATGTTCTAGCTAAGAAATGGCGTGAGTCTATGACAATTGCAATTGAATATTTTAAAGATGATGTTGAATTGGTTGCTGAAGACTTGATTAATTCACTTTCGTTTGAACATAAATACATTGATGCCGCTGAATTACAATTAGAATTCTTAAAGGATGTGCAAGCAGCTATACAATTATACTGTAAAGCTTACAGGTTTGATACTGCATGCATGATTGCTATTAAACATGATAGAAAGGAATTGCTTGAAAAGGTTGTTGACCCTGGTTTAGGTGAAGGTTTTGGTACTATTGCTGAATTATTAGCTGATTGTAAAGGTCAAGTACATTCGCAATTAAGAAGACTAAGAGAATTGCGCACCAAGAAAGAGGAAGATCCATTCGCTTTTTATGGTCAAGAAACAGAACAAGCAGATGATGTTTCTATCGCACCATCTGAAACATCCACTAAGGAATCCTTTTTCACTAGATATACTGGTAAAACCAACGGGACAGCTAAGACTGGTGCCTCCAGACGTACAGCTAAAAATAAGCGTCGTGAAGAACGTAAACGTGCACGTGGTAAAAAAGGTACTATATATGAGGAAGAGTATTTAGTCCAATCAGTAGGGAGATTAATTGACAGACTAAATCAAACAAGACCAGACGCTATGAAGTTGATTGAAGGTTTATGTAGACGTAACATGAGGGAACAAGCCTACCAAATTCAATCCAAGTTTGTTGAATTAATTGATTTGTTGAAGGAGAACGTCAAAGAGATTTTCACTATTAGTGAAAAGGATAGAGAAAGAGTCAATGAAAATGGTGAAATATATTATATTCCAGAAATCCCAGTACCAGAGATTTCAGATTTCCCTTGTAATAAAGTGGTAGACTTTTAAAATATTTAGAACCTTATTTTATGTATATTATTTTCAAAATTTCTGTAACAGTTTACAATAACAAAAAAGATAATCTACAAAAAGCAAGTATCATTTATTCTTCTAACTCATATTTACTATTACAGTGTACTGCTTGTTTGATAAAAAGAAAAACAATTGAATAGATAGATGAGGTATTCTATATAAGCTGTGGTAGTATGTATAGATTAGTTTATAGTAATATTACAAAAAGTTGTCAGGATAAAACCAACAAAATATAGTGATCATAGTTACAGTTTAAAGTTACAAAATCAAATATCTTATTTGTCATAATAATTCGAATTATTATGTCTTTGAGGATCTCTCATTTTGTGTATTCTAACCCCTGCTTTATCAATATCTGCAATTTTCCCGATATCTTGAGGTGTAATAATAATTGTTTGGGTTCTTGTAGAGTCTTTCAATTTTTTCACTATTAAGGCAGTACCAGTTTTTCTATTAACTTGATCCATAAACACATCGAATTCATCCAATGCAATTATTCTAGAACGCATTGGCTTCCAAGTAGCCAAAAGTAAAGCCATTTGTGAAAATGATTTTTCCCCACCAGAAAGTGTATCAACGTTTCTCACTTTCTCATCATTAGGCGTCAATATATAAATTTCCAAACTTTTCGAATCTTCTATGAAAAGTAAATTACCAGAAAAATTTCTGATTCTGATAGATTTTCTGAAATCCATATCTGCTTCTAAACAAGTATGATTTTTCAAATGATGATAATTCTGCCAACGATTCTCAATCGATTGTTGTAAAAGTACAAGAGCTTCATCTATAGACTTATACTTTGCATAACTTTCTTTATATTGATTTCTAACAGATTCAAAGTGGTTCAATATCTCTACTTGTGTCATCCCAATTTGTCTTTCCGCATTTCTTATTTTCCGAGCAATTTTATTCAACTCTTCTTTAATTTGTTCTTGATCATTTGGTAAATCCTGTCCTGACAGTTCCTCTTCAGTAGCAAATTTAAGAGCATTTTCCCTCTGTGCATTAATACCATCTTGTAAAGTTTTAATGTTATCTTTAATCTTTTCAATTGCATCATCATATTGTGATTTTTTATCGGTTAATAATGCTATATCATCTCTATGCTTCCTAATTTTTCGATGCCTTATCTCAATCTTTTCGTTTAATTGTTGAATTATAGCATTTGTTTCATCTAGTTCCTTTTTTGTTTTATCATAACTATTCTTAATTGGAATAGCTTGTTCCTTCAAATTATTTAATTCTACTTTCAAATTTTCTATAGCAGTTTGATAACCTGAGATAGCTTCTTTTTGTTTCTCCTTCTCGTTTTCCTTTGAAGTTAAAACACCAGTATCCTCTGTCTTCTCTAAATTGATTCTTAACTTTGTGATTTTTTTACTATTTTCTTGAATTTTGTAGTTATTTTCCCTAATTTGTCTTTTTAACTCATTGGCCTCTCTTTGATAATGTTTAACCTTATCATCATATTCAATTCTAAGTTTTTTTATTTGATTATTAGCATCAGTAATTTGATCTTGAATATAAGAGATACCATTATCTGATAAAGACCCTGTTCTTAACTTGGGACGTTGTTCATAAGACACTGAATCTAATCTATAACCACCAACTAATTGAAACCCGAAATTAGAGTTGTTTAAATTTTGAGATAACACCATAACGACATTTTTAGGTTTTGTTCTTAAAAAATTACGTGCTTTATTATGATCCTTAATTAATAGTACTTGTTCAATTCTATTTATATCAACGAAAAGAAATTTTAATTCAGGTTTTGAAAACTCCAAACTGTCAATGATAGTTAAGAATTCAGTCTGTGGTTTTGTGGATTCTATATTAAATTGTTCAAATCTATAAGTGATAATTGAAATATTTGCCTTTATACCACAATTTCTAATGAGACTTCTTAATGTTCTATTGTCTTCAGGACAACCAACGATAAAAGAGCTTAAAGTTGATGATAAATACCTTTGTATAGACGGAGCCCATTCTCTGTAATTATCTTTAACAGTCACATAATTACCTAATGGACCCATGAGAGGCTTTCTAAAACGTGCTTTATTAGCTTGAATCTGTTTTAATAAAATTTCCATCCTTGGATCGAAATTACTTAAAAAGGAGATATTACCGTCTTTAATCTTTCGTCAATTCATGTTGATTTCTACTTATTGTCGTCTCTAACTGTTTAATCTCTTCATTGCGCCTACCTAAAAGATTTCTTCCTTTATTCTCTCGGTCTTGAATCTGGGATGAAAGGTTACCAATCAAATCAGCCAATTCCTTATTTTCATCAGTCAAAAGGGCATGCTCCAGTCTCATTTGTTCTTTGTTATCATTCATTCTTCTTTTCAGTTCATCTTTCAAATATTGAATAGTTTTATCCAATTCTGCAATTCTATTATTACACTCGTTAATCTTCATTTCAGCTTCGTTTATATTCTCCTTTGTTATATCATATGACCGTCTCACTGACCTCAGCTGATCTTTAACTTGTTGATGCTCCTGATCTTTAATCTCCCATTCGCTATTTTTGGTTTCGATATCCCTAGAATCAATTTTGTTGTCTGATTCATACCTTTCAATCTTCTCTCGTTTCTTATTTATGGAAGCTTCAATATCGTCCAATTTCTGCTCATACAGTTTGATGTCATCTTTTCTTTTCAGCACCGAATTTTCATTATATTTAATATCTATCCAACAAGACTTCCCTTGTAACAATCGTTTCACTTCATTGAGGTTACTGGTCTGATGTAATTCTTTGACTAAAACTTTTGCATCCTCATAGTCCTTCTTTAAAAACTTCAAATTTTCCAAATGCAACGACATATTTTCATTTGCATTGCTGCAAATCTTCTTAGCATGCTCCAGATTAACATGGATATCATGTAGAAGGGTGCCCTTCATGAAATGCATGTATTTATCTTGTGGAGTGCTTGCAGTCAAGAAGGATCTTGCATTATCTTGTGACAAGAAACACATGGGGTTACTGATAGGGATAGAGAAATAATCGATGACGGATTGAATATCTTTTTTCTTATGACTAACCTCTTTCCCATTTTCAGTCTTCAGACTGAAGGAGGCAGGACCGTCTCTTTTGATGACTCTTTCAATAATGATTTCTTTGCCGAAGGTTCCCATTTGATAAGAACCATACGAGGAGTTATCTAGGATGATTGTTATTTTAGTTGAATAACAGCCGTTTCTAATCAAATCTTTCAAAGAATTACCTCTATTAGTTTCACTAGCCTTGGCACCTAAACCCACGGTGATAGCGGTCAATATGGCACTTTTGCCGCTACCATTGTTACCTACTATGAAATTTAATCTTGGTCCAAAATCCATCTCAAAATTTTCATGACACATGAAATTCTTTAAAATGATTTTTTTAATGTAACCAGAGGGACATTGGGAATCCAAATCTAAGTTGCTTGGTTTTGCTATTTGTGATTGTGATTGTGGGATGTTTGTACTGGTAGAATATTGTGTCATTGGAGCATATTGTCGTCTTCTTCTTCTTTTTCTTTGATTTAAACCATTCTGTTCATTTTGTTCAGTCTGCTGAGCAGCCAAAGTGAGTAACTCATTGTCTACTTGGTCGATAGATCTTTTAGTGTTTGAGTTATAACTGGACATCACTGTAGTAATTCTAAACTATTACAAGGATCACCTACATATATATATATATATATATATGTATGTATGTATGTATATGAGTGAATGAGTGAGTGAGTGAGTGAGAGTTTGTTTCTGTCCTGTGTTCAACAGAACAAGATGAAGTAAGACAAAATATAGCCAATTCTTGCTTTTCCTCTTGATTACAAAAAGATTTAAACACTGAAAAAAAAAAAAAAAAGGATAATAGCAATTCACTTAGAATTATATAAAAACTTTTTCTTAGTTCAACATTAGCATTAATAATTGAAGAAAGAGTAATAATATCGGCTTAGAATAAATTATTAGCGGTTCCTAGTGCTGCATAATAGTGATAAAACCTCGCAACACCACTAATACCAATTTTGGAGCTGAAAGATCTGTCGAATGCATCTAACGTAAATGTGAAAAAAAAAAAAAAAAAAAAAAAAAATAAGAAAGAAGGAAAGAAAAAGCTGCTGCCATGACTTTACGCGACTTTACGTGACACCCCTCCAACGTAAGCCTGGTTCGGAAAGGTTCACAAACCATTCCGCCCGCAAATTGCCCATTTTTTGAACTTTCCGCCCGCAAATTTTGGGGTCCAGCGGAACAACTTTCCGACGATCGGAAGCCGAATGGCGGAACGCACGGTTCCGCAAAAGTCCGGGTAACTTTATTTCACTTCTATATTTTAACCTACAAATTTTTAAAAGTAGCTCCCACGGAATGACTTTCCGAAAAATTTGAAGTCCAGCGGAATAACTTTCCGTCGGGTCGGATGCGGAATGGCGGAACACATCGTTCCGCCACGTCCGGGTAAATTTTTGCAGAAACTTCGTTCCGAACCAGGCTTACTCCAACGCGTAAGCATGTGAGCACTGACCCGTGCCAAACGACATACAAGAGAGTTATCTCTAGTAATATACAAAAAATAAAATAATGGATATTAATTGTATATAAAAATACTTACAGAATAATTATACAGTAGGTTGCTTCTAACGAGTAAACCAATCATAAAACCCTTCTTCTTCTTCTTCTTCTTCTTCTTATTATTATTATGACTATTGGTGCTATTATCTTTAGATAGAACTTAATCAGATATAATAAGAATGTTAATGTTGATATTTACTTCTGGTACACTAATCTCAATAATCGAAAATTTGCCAATATTATAACATAATAAATAACCAATTTTGGTACTTCAGGAACTTGAATATACAAAAAAAATTGAAAGTCTTGAAGATTGTCGATTGTATGTGGAGGAAAATAACCACACACACTCTTTCTTTTATTTTTATTTTTTCCTGTTCCTGTTCCTGTTCTCATGCATTACAAATGCAGATGTGTCTTGCCAAGGTTGGACGGCTATTTTTTGACGTAACTTGGCGGCACTATGTTGTTGTGTTTGTTTGTTACCCTCCCTCACAATCCCGTACCATTTGTTTTTCTATTTTTTTATGTTTTTTATGTTTTTTATGTTTTTTTCGAAGTGCACACAACGGTGTGTCACCACAACCTTGTAGGATCTTCTCTCATAGAGTGTGAGAGACTGTTAACACAACAGAAAGTAAGTAGTCAGGAGGAGAAAAGAGACCCCACCAAAATGGAGGTGATGCTAAAAATGTTGGGAATTTTTTTTTGCTAGAAGGACGACTGACACACACACACACAGAAGATGTGAACAGATTTGTCGTGGACTCGTGCAGTGGGTGCACGGATGTTCCTGTCTGTGTTTCGTTGGAAGGAACAAAGTTGTCTTTCCAGATTGGGGGGGAGGAAGAGATCTTTGCACAGGGTTTTTTCCAGAAAAGATATGGGATGATTGACCCAAAAGGTAGAATTTGTGCATATACACAGATAAATGATACATACACTCAACTACACACATACACACATAAATATATATATATATATACATATACATATATATACGTGAGCTTTTCATCCCCTCCACACACATATATATATTTTTATTTTGCTTTTAATTTTTTTTTTTTTTATTTCGATTTCGTTTTGATTATGAGACATGACAAACCCTCAATTAACAAAAACAGCAACCACTGCAGCAATTAATTCATTATCCTCGAGGTTATTAAAGATTAGTGACAAATGGAAGCATCACGTCATTAAAGGCGTTCCAATCCCTGTCAATTCAAATAATTTAGTAAAAGGCAAGAAAAAAGATGTTTATATCCTATCCATGTTCCCGTACCCTTCAGGTGTCTTACATATGGGCCATCTGCGTGTCTATGTCATAAGTGACTCCCTGAACAGGTTTTACCAACAAAGAGGCCACAACGTTATACATCCAATGGGTTGGGACGCCTTCGGCTTGCCTGCAGAAAATGCCGCCATCGAAAGAAATATCGATCCACATCTTTGGACTCAACAGAATATCACAAAGATGAAACAACAGATGAACCATATGTTGGCCAACTTCCAATGGGATAAAGAAATTAAGACCTGTGATCCAAACTACTACCGTTTCACCCAATGGATTTTTTTGCAAATGTTTAAAAAAGGTCTGGCTTATCAAAGGGAGGCAGAGATCAATTGGGATCCCGTCGACAAAACCGTCCTAGCTAATGAACAAGTGGATTCAAAGGGCAGATCGTGGAGGTCTGGAGCTCTTGTGGAAAAAAAAATGTTGAAACAGTGGTTTCTTGGTATCACTAAATTCTCCTCTTCTTTACTTAACGATTTGGATCAGTTATCTTTATGGCCAGAGAATGTTAAAAATATGCAAACTAATTGGATAGGTCGTTCACAAGGTGCAGAGATCAAATTCAAGACAGATGATCCTCAGTTTAACCATATTATTGTATACACAACAAGAGCAGAGACTTTACCTGTTGTCCAATATCTAGCTTTATCCTGGAACCATCCAATTGTTCAAAAATATTGCTCTATGGACCCTGATTTACAGAAATTTATTGATTTGTTACCTTCTTTACTTAGAACCACTAAAAAGGGGCACCTAATAAAGGGAATTAGCGCTATTAACCCCTTCAACAACCAGTCTATACCTATCTTTGTAGCACCTTATGTTATAGCAGATTATGGTGGTGATGGTGATGGTGCTGCTGTTATGGGTTGTCCAGGTCATGACCAGAGAGATTTCGATTTTTGGAATAATAATAATAATAATAATAATAGTACAGCTTCTGATCAAACTATCTATACTTGTATTCAACCGAAGATAATCAAGGAAGAAAACCCACTAAGCCACAAACCCCAACCAGATTTACCTTACACCGCAGATACAGGTTTCATGATGTCAAATGCTGGGAAATATTCTAATATGTCAACAAGTGAAGCAAGAAAGAAAATTATTGATGATCTGGCCACCAATGGTATTGCTAAAGCAGTCAGCAAAACAAAATTGAGAGATTGGTTAATCAGTAGACAAAGGTACTGGGGGACACCAATCCCAATTATTCATTGTGATTCATGTGGTACCGTCCCTGTCCCTGAAAAGGACTTACCTGTCTTATTACCTAACATCCAAGGAATCCCCAAGAAAGGTGGTAACCCACTAGAACATATCCTCGAGTTTGTTAATGTAAAATGTCCATCCTGTGGCGGTGATGCCAAAAGAGAGACAGATACCATGGATACTTTCATCGACAGTTCTTGGTACTATTTCAGATATTTAGACCCCAACAACGATAAATTGCCCTTCGATCCAAAGAAAATCAACAACGGCATGCCTGTCGATCTTTATATTGGAGGTATTGAACACGCTATTTTACATCTTCTATATTCAAGGTTCATAAGCAAATTTATGGGGTCCATTCAAATGTGGGATCATGCTACAAATGAACCTTTCAAACAATTGATTACCCAGGGGATGGTCCATGGTAAAACTTTCACCGACCCAAATAATGGTAGGTTTTTGAAACCTGATGAAATTGAACTGCGGGACTCTGAATGGGTCATTAAGAAAACTGGGACCAAACCAGCTGTCACTTATGAAAAGATGTCCAAGTCGAAATATAATGGTGTCGACCCAGATGAATGTATCAGAAACCATGGTCCTGATGCTACAAGAGCTCATATGCTATTTCAAAGTCCGATCCCAGAAGTATTAAAATGGGACGACACAAAAATTATCGGTGTTGAACGGTGGCTGGATCGTGTTGTTAAATTGACTAAAAATATAGCTGCAACAAAGGACCATAAATTCAACCTAAATTACACCAAACCAGATGATAAAATGGAAACGGAAGTAAATTTTCATAATGATTTTGAGAAATTGTTTAGAAGAATAACAGAATCTTTTGAGAAATATTTATCGCTTAACACTGTTATATCAGACTATATGAAGATGACTCAATTATTGGAATCAGCTCATCGCGATACTAAAATTAGAGACCCACTAATTATGCAAAACTTGCAAAGATTAGTTACTACACTTTACCCGGTAGCTCCTTGTATTTCAGAAGAATGTGCATCGATAATTAAAACGGAACAACCCTTGCTTGAGGGATGGAATCACTATGAATGGCCAAAGGAATACCCACTTGTGGATTGGCATTATAAACGTTATCAAGTGGTTGTAAATGGTAAATCCAAATTCTGGTTTGTTGATGAACGTGACTTGTTTGACAAGGGTCAAGAATATGTCGTTAACAGATTATTGTCATTACCCGATGGTCAAAAATTCTTGAAAGATCTAAATTATGATAAAGTAGTTTTAAAATACAACATTATCAATTTCACTTTCAAGAAGAAGCCTAGTCCATCTAACAAAGGTAAAGAAAGAAAGTGATTGATCAAAAAATGCCTAAATCTTTTTACAGAAAACATAATATATATATAGGTATACATAATCTTGTAAATAATCTGTCATTTATCTGTCTGCATGATTATACTTTGAAAGACTCTTTAAGAATGCAAATAAAAATTTTGCAATCTCATTATAAGGTTGCATATTAAATATTTCTTTTAAGATCGAAATCTTTACTGAAGCTAGATCTGTTCCATTTGATATCCACTCAATGTTTGTTTCTGTAATATATTTTTTGAATAATGCAAAATCTTCTTCTGTTAATAATTTGTCATAATGGTATTCAACAGACTCCTTCTTTTCCATTATTTCTAGTGCTTTAATCGATATGAACGACATAGCTGGGATGCCAGTGATTGTAAAGACAGCTTTATCCTTATTTTTGACATCAGGGAAAAAACAATTATCCAAAATCTGTTTCATAAATTCCGTAGGGATATTGAAAAGTTTACGTTTTTCCATTACTTTGTTTCTCCAAAGGTAATTTGTGATGTCTAAAATGTATTGATTTTGTAATTCAATGAATTTTCCAGATTGAGGATGATTAATTAATACATCTGTCATTTTGATTAGATACTTACAGCACACATTTAATATCAATGGGTCATCTAATAATACCATTTTATGGATACTATCTCTATTTAGCACTAGTTTATTGAAATGTAAAGCTGTGCCAGAAGATAATATCTTATACATGGGTGTAATCTCAGTCAGATTAGCCACCAATTTGATTAATGTCATTGATAAGAATCGATCTTCTATGGAATACTTCATATTGGCAAGTATTAGTTTCCTAATATCGGTCAATAAAATAAATGCAAAATCAGTAATTTTGTGATCATTAGAATACGTAAGAAACCAATTTTGTGTCATAGAAAGAAGTGCACTACATATAATGGGGAATACTTTACTGTTCCCACCTTTATTTCTCTGGTCATTATATGTTAAATGACATACTGCTAAAAATTTCAGTATTTTATTTCTAAATTCTAAAAAATTATTAGTTGGAGGTTTTAATATTGGAAACAATGAGTTTATCAATGTTATTACAATCTTTTCATTCGCCAGTAGATTTTCTAAAGTTAGAAAGGTATCAATTGCTGTAATTTGCAAATTGTCAAATATTTGACAATTGAAAATAATAGTATTAAGTATTGGTGTTTTCTCCTCATCCAACATTGTTATATCATTGAAACATCTTTTCAAATTAATTTCAACCCATGAATTAAGCGAATATAAATATTGAACTCTACTCATTTTCTGTTCCTTTTTAGAATTATACTTTGGGTTATTTACTACAGCCATCGGATAGAATTGGATCACAGGGTTATGACGAGGAGCCATGAAAAGTGTCTCTACATTAATTGGTAATTTCAGTTTTGTCCAATTTTTCTGAAGCTGTGGGATATTTTTCATCTCATATAATGGAGACAAACTGTTACGTAATTTTCTTCTATCATACCTTAAAGTGTTTGGATGAGTCTCTGAATCCTTTAACATATCCAATAACATGTTTTGGTTTTTCTTAATTATATCAATTCCAAATTTATTTGGATTTTCACTTGACAGTACGTTTATTAGTTTAGCACCAAATTTATTATCAAAATTTAAAGCTTGTAAATCTTGTAATTTTTGTAATCTGTCTGAATTGATTTTATTTTGCAACAGATTCGATAAGACTTCAGATTTACCTAGAAGTGTCAAATATCGTTTCAATATTAGTATTAAATTAATATCAGAAGATGAATAAACGGGTTTCTTAGAAGTTTTATCTAACATATTTAATTTCCAAAGTTTAATATCATATTTCGTATGAGTACTCCACACAATAAAATATGTAATATATTTTTGTAAATATTCATATTTCCATAAATATATTAATATTGATTTATCAGAGTTAAGTATCTTTTCCGGGAATAAGAAGTACACATTCAATAACCATTCACAGATAGCACATTGAATATCTTTATCAATATTATTATCCTTAGCATTACCTAATCGCACCATAATAAAATGAAATACTTCATTAGATATGTAATCATTTGGCAACAAATAATTTTTGATGATCTTTAATCGTGTGTTTATTGAAACAACATTATTATAAAACAAAAAGTTTAAAAGATTTGGTAAAAGATCCGTAGGTATACCATGTTTGTTTGATACAAAATACAGAGTCTTTAAATGTTTGTCTATTTTCCATTGTGGAGTAGAATAATTTGAATCCAATAATTCATTGACAGCTTCATATATCCTCGGATTTGGCATTATAATCCATAAACCATTTAGATAATGATGATGTGACGTATAAATATATATATATATAAAATCAATGAAATAAGCGATTAGAATTATTCGAATAAGACAAGAAACAGAGTATTATTAGAACTTGCCTACACTCAATAACTATAATCCTATAATTGACAGTCTCTGTAGACCACTCCTTAGACAATTCTTTGACATTAATGGACATGTGATGTCTCAAGCGATGAGATCTTCGAAAATATTTTTGTTTACTCTTTATTTTTTTCCATTTCATTCTGTATTTCATATGTTTTTTTTCCATCTCTCTTTCTTTCTCCAAGAGATAAAAAAAAAAGAGTAAAAAGAATGATATAAATAGATTATACGCAGAAGATTCGACCACAGCTTATCTCCATTAACAAGACAAATACATCTAAATAGTAATTAAGTATTACACATATATATATGTATGTATGCATGCATGTGCTTGTCTCTATATTATTTGGAACACAAATCCATCAGTAAAAACACTGAAAAAGAAAATATACTAATAAAAAAGTACCATAGTATTCTTAATATCTCTTTTTCGTTTATTCTAAATTATTTTACAATTTTAAAGTGCCAATGATATCGTAAGATGATCTAGATCTAACGTAAGGATCCAACTGAATATAATTTTGACACAGTTCTTCACCAAGTTCGCATTTAAGTTGCCAAAGTTTTTGTGATTCCAATTCATCTTCAGTTTGAATCCATTGGATAGTTAAATCCTGGAATTTTTTCAGCAATTGGTCTCTTTTCTTTAAAATCGCCATTTTCTTTTTATAATCATAGTCATCCCCATCATCTTCTTTGACATGTAACAAAACATCCTGTGATCCATCTGGTGGAGTATATTTATCTAAATTTATTGAATCATTTTCTCCTTTCAAATAGGTGGGTAACTGGTCCAAATCAATATATTTAGTTAAATCTTTGATGTTTTTAGTAAAAGTGATCTTTGATGCCACTACTGGATCTAACCAGTTTTTAATGATACTCCAGATCGGAGAGAATAGCCAGGGAGCCTTGTGGATAAATAATGAACCCAAGGACTCTGGATAATGTGCTTCAAAACATGATATAATGAATTTCACCGGTGTATAATCCATATTGGATAAAGAAAAATCAGTTAAATCGAATAATATACTAATTGCACCCTCCTTCATAAATAAACGAGAGATTTCAATAATCAATAAAGCATATTTCTCCAATTCTGATTGTGTTTGATCCTTTGAATAATGTAATTTGGGTCTAACTAGAATAAGTGGTCTACCTTGATTGTCTTGACCGAATAACACAGCCTTTTGTTTCTCTAGACAAACAACAACACCAGGGTTCATATCTCTTTCTACAAACACTTTATATTCACCATCATTTAATAATTTATTTAGTTGATGTTGATGACGAAATTTGAAATTTTTAGAGAGCATATGGATAGTCTTATTGACATGAAATTTTCTAGCTTTAATAAATCTTAAGAGATGGCAATCTGGAGATTCTACTCTTAACATATCCCAAAAATCAGAATATAAGATACCCGAATCAATATCCAATTGTTCAAATTCAGAATGTTTTGTTCCTACATTTAATGCTTCGCCGACATTATCTTCATCTTCCTGTTCCGATAATGAGCTCTGTGAATTAAATAGATATGATGTACCTGGAACAGGAATATTCCAAAGATTGAAAAGGTGTGCCCAAACTCTTTTCAAAATTAGTTGTTGGTGGAATGGTAATGAAGAATAGTTAGATTTAACGGTAGTTAATTCAGGCATAATGAAACAGTTCAGAAATACACAAATACGTACACAAATAATAATTATCTTAACGATACTGATAATGGATTGTATATTCCCATGAAGATATGGTTAACTAATCAATCAAGTTATCAATCACGGTCAAATAAGAGAAATTGCAGATATGAAAGAATTCTATCTTTTAACTACATTGTCTTATTAAATATATATGATATCCGCTTAATAACTGAATAAATATGTGTACAATCTACTCCAGATAACAAGGCATACACTATGATGTATCGTTTCACTCTCTATGGCTCTTGCCCTCTCTCAATGAGTTCGATCTGTTTTGTCACTTTGTTGTTGAATCTTCCTATTATTTCCCTTGTAGGCAAATTTTCGTAAAAAAAAAAAAAAGAAAGAAAGAGAGAAAAAAAGAAAGAAAGAAAGAAAAAAAAAAAAAAGAAAATGGTCGAAGAAGTTCTAAACGAGACAAACACAATGTAAAGTTCAACAAAGATGTTGTTTTGTCATGGTTTATCTTTTAAAGATGATCACATTGAGTTCTCCAGGGAAAGAATTCTCAAATTCTCAGATCACCAAATATATATATATAATATGTTTAAAAACAGCTATATTATTTAAAATTGTCTACACATTTAATTATAATTGTATCTATTTTTAACAGGAAAAGCGTGCTTAAATAAGGTAAATAATTCTACCGTTTCTAAATACAATAGGCATCTTATGGTATAGTATTTCAAAAAGTTGCAGTGAAAATATATATATATATATATATATTGAACAAAGATATAATGGAGGTAAAAAGAATCAATAATATCAAGTGGGCATTTCATTTCGTTCTAGTTCTTTTTCTTTCCCTCTCCCCTCTTTTTTGCATCATACTCGATTACATCAATTCAGAGAATCCAGGTACCAAATTCTTAGTAAAGCCACCTTCTTTAGCAGCAACTTCATAGTAACCATATATAGTGGTCGAAGCCATTAAGATGGAGGCACCAGAGCCTAAAGTACCCAATAAATCCGAACCAATCGATAACGCACCGATAGTAGCACCACCAAACATGGCAGCCACCGGAATGATTTTCTTTAATTCTTTGTAAACATTTATTTCTCTCTTACCATTAATCACCATACCTTGTTCTTTGAATTGTTTGGCAATGTCACGAGGAGAAGTACCGGAAATTTCAATCCAGGTCTTCGAGAAAAGCGCACATGTACCAAGCACAAATGTAATATAGACCACAGTCTTGATTGGATCAAGTAGCATCTCTTTAAAGGAATCAATTGGTTGTAAATAGTAGGATAACCCAGATAAGGCAACTTGTGGACCTTGGGTACCAGGCTTAACACCCCAGACACCTAATAATGCAATGATTGGGTTATTTGGGAATCTATGATATAACATTTGAGAGATCAAAAACACATTGGATGTTAAAGCACTTTGTAACATAATTGGTGTGTTGGAAGTGTAAAACAACTTGATAGGATAAGTACCAATTTGACCTCTAACTTTTGTAGATCTAATTGGCAATTGGTAATTGAAACCTTGTAAATATAAAACAAACAAAAACACAAAGATGGTTGCCAATACTTGGAATAAGTTTGGTAAATTGGCTCTGTAAAAGGCTTCGACTAATGCTCTCTTCTTATCCTTTCTAACTGACATTAAATGGAAAAATGCAATAATCGCACCTTCAAATTCTTTACCACGACCAGTGTTTATAGTAGTTGGGGCCAAAGCTTTCCAAAAGATTTGTTCAGCGACATTAGTAGCAGTAAAAAGTGAAATACCTGAACCCAAACCGTAGCCCTTAGATAATAACTCATCTAACAATAAGACAATAAAGGAGGCGAACATTAATTGGAAGATTAACAATAAAGAAATGGCGATACCAATATTACTTGGTTTACCATAGTTGCCACTTAGGACAACGACTAAAGCTTGACCGAAGGTTAATATGATCGCACAAACTTTTTGAGCAGTCTGATATAATTCACGATCTTGTTTGTTATCCATTTGAATAGTCAATAATTGTGTACCTTGTAGGAATTGGAAAATCATGGAAGATGTAATAATTGGAGACACACCTAATTCCATTAGAGTACCTCTATTTGAGGCCAACATGGCTCTTAACCAATATAATGGATCAGATGTTTCCGAGGAGATAATACCATATAGTGGGATTTGACCTAATATTAAAAAGATTAATAGTGAGACAGCAGTCCAAATAATCTTTTGATTATAAGGAACTTTTCTTTGTGGTGCAACAACTTCAATTAAGAATGGTTCAAAAGGTTTGAATAAATCAAGGATACGACCAGACATTATAGTAATACGTTATAATCTGAATAGTGTATGCAAATATATTTATTGAATACTTATTTTAGTTTTCTTTTTCTTCTTTTTCTTCTTCTTCTTCTATACCTATTGGCTGTTTGTAATTTAAAGTAGAAAGAAAGGTAATAATGGATAGATGCGTTATATAAGGAATGGTTATTGATGAATTATTAAAAAAAAAAAGGAAAAAAAAAGATGATGATGATGATGGTGAAGTGAACGAAACGAAAGGGAAATAGGGATGATCAAAAAAAAAAAAATGAAAACAAAATTATCTCCTTCTCGATTCTATATGGTCTAATGGGATCAATTGAAACGTTCCTTAATATTTTATATATACGGAGTAATCTAGAGTACGATTATAAAACTATAATATCTTATAAGAAAAGGGAAAAAAAGAGATCAAAATTCAGCTTGTATGCTTACATGACAACTACAAAAGAGTTGGTGTAACTAAGACAGATTGACTTTTGAGGATCTTTTATTTTATTTTATTTTATCTTTTTTTTTTTTTGGTTTATTTATTTTTCAAAAATTTTTTTTCTTTCTTTCGATAAAGGACAACAACATTCGAAAACAAGGAGAGATACAACAACAAAAACTATCCTGAAGGTGGAAAGAAAGAAAAAAAATAAAAAAACATGGCAAACTTTTCGAAGGCGCAAACAATCAAAAGGAAAAAACAAAAAAAAAGAAGAAAGGAAAAGAAAAGAAAAAGAATATAAAACGGGAAAACCGGACGAAAGACCTAGAATTAAAAAACTTTTTTAGTAGGGTTAACTAATTTACACTAGGTATATTTCATTGAATTCATTAGGGTTACATGTTTGTTCCTACCGTTCTTTTTTTTTTTTTGTGTATATTATTTTAATTAACCCTTCAGAATTTAAGATTATATGATACCTTGTCGAAGTCCCCTTATATGGAATTTCTTTGATCAGAGTCAGAATTAAAAAAAAAAAGATTCAATTTCAATATATTGAACAAAAGTTTACTCTAGGATAATGTATGTATAATTCTGTATTTAGTCGCTAAGTATAAAAAAGTGAATCTGATCTTATTTTTATTCTTTTTTTCACAAGATGTTGGTTATACTTTTTTGTCAGTCAATGTTTCCCCTTACCCATGGTGTTCTTAAGAAACATTTTCAGGAAAAAAAATAACTAAAGTCGGAGATAGGTCTACAATTAAGGCTGATGAAAACAGGCTGAATACAAAGAAAAAAAGCCAGGGCAGAGGGGAAGGTTTGGTCTTTTATTGACATCCACTCCATTTATTCTTGTAGGTTTTCTTATAAAGATATGAAAGAGATTCATACAAGAAATGCCACAGCCGCTCATCTTTGTTGACACTAATATATCTTGGGGGAAGAATAATATAGTTGTTATGTACAATAAGAGATAAATATTCTAAATAACATCGTCTAACTTTATTTTTTTTTTTGCATTGGCTGATAAAAGTTGGATAGATTCAGGGGGAAAAAAATAGGAGTTTCTTCTTACAAATAGGGTTAGCTAGGGTTTATGTACAAAATTCTCTCCTACTCCGTAAAATTTCTATTGAATTAAAGTTGAAATGGTGAAAGTTAAGTAGGCAATAATGCTTTTATACTTTCTAACCCTAATCAACAAAAAGACTAAAGGTGTTTAGAAATTTAAGTGGCAACCTTTTAAAAAAAAAAACTGTCGGTGTATCTTTTGGGTTATTCCCATATTTTCCAAATAAAACAAAGTCCCAATTTCCACGTAGTCTCCAAAAAAAAAAAAAAAAAAAAAAAATAAATAAAAAAAAAGACACTACGGTTGGTTTCGGATAAACGGAAAACTTATTAGCATAACAATCTCTGAAAATACTGTGTGTGTATTTTATTATTTAGTTGTTCCACGCAGCAGTGAGAGTAGCAAGTTTTGAACCAACTGTTGTTGTTTACAGTGCTACGTTTACCTTTTCTAATAGAGACCCAGGCTAATAATAATAATAATAATAATAATAATAATAATATTGATAGATAATAATAGTAATAGTATTTTAGAAAATATATACTTATTATTCAATTTTTGTGCCACATATCTTTCTCCCTTTCTTCTACAGTAAAATGTACATCTATCCTCCTATTCAGAAGAATAAAAGGATAAAGAATAGTCACTTAACCAATAGAACTGTAGGGGTCTATTTTCATTCTATTCTATTTCTATTTCTATTCTATTCTTTGTTTTTTTCATACTAGTAGATTTCTTGATTTAATATGATTGCAAGGAAGTATTAAAAGTGACAATAACATAGCCACTATTTAAACCCTTAATGAATAAACAATCCTCTCTACATATATATAATCTATCATTTCTTAAACCTTCGTACATTTTTTCTTTTTCTTAGCTTTAAAATACTTTCAAAAATCACAAGCATATTAATTACTATATAGTATCTTTAACCAAAACATACAACTCCCCCTCCCCTCCAAAGAATATTATATATAAACTACAACAGTATAATTTAAATATCCCTATATTAATAACAAAATGCCAGTCCCATCAACAACGTTACTTACTCCAAATAATAACACTAGAAATGAAATAATAAGAGGTTTAAAATCTTCACAAAAGAGTGATTATAAACCAAATATTGACGTTGACACAGATATCATTACCTTGCCAAGATTCATTATAGAAAATCAAAAAATGCATGTGAATGCAAAGGGTGATTTCTCCCAAGTGTTAAATGCATTACAGTTTGCATTTAAATTTATTTCACAGACCATCAGAAAGGCCGAATTAATCAATCTAATTGGTATAACAGGTGACAGAAATTCCACCGGTGATCAACAGAAGAAACTAGATGTCTTAGGTGACGAAATCTTTATCAACGCAATGAAGTCTAGCGGTATAATTAGATGCGTTGTCTCTGAAGAACAAGACGAACTAATCGTCTTAGAAGGTAATGATTCCAAATATGCTATCTGTTGTGACCCAATCGACGGTTCTTCTAATCTGGACGCAGGTGTCTCTGTCGGTACTATTGTGTCCATTTTCAGAATGTTGCCAGGTTCTCAAGGCACCACAGATGATGTGTTACGCCATGGCTGGGAAATGTGTGGTGCATGTTATGCTATGTACGGTTCATCTACTCATTTAATGTTAACTATGGGTGATGGTGTCGACGGTTTCACATTAGATAATAATTTAGGAGAGTTCATCTTAACGTATCCAAATTTGAAAATACCCGAACATCGTTCAATTTATTCAATTAACGAAGGTAACTCCTATCATTGGTCTCCAGAGATCAAATCCTTTATCGAAACTTTGAAATATCCACATAGAGACGAAGTAGAGGGGAAGATGATAGGGCCATACTCTGCAAGATATGTTGGTTCCATGGTAGCTGATGTTCATCGTACTTTCTTATACGGTGGGTTATTCTCTTATCCTGGTGATAAGAAAAATCCTAATGGTAAATTAAGATTGTTATATGAAGCGTTCCCCATGGCAATGTTAATTGAGCAAGCAGGCGGTCTTGCTGTTAACGATAAGGGGGAAAGAATTTTAGATTTAAAACCAAATCATATCCATGACAGAACTTCAATTTGGATTGGTTCTCCAAGAGAAGTTAACAAATATTTGGCTCATATCAGTAAGAACTGATCATATTTGGGGGTTCTTCTTCTACTATTTTTAATACTTTACTGCTTACTGTTTTGATTCCTGTTGTGTTCATATTCGTGTTTTATGTATTTATTTATTTATTTAGTAATATAATATTTTCTGTTATTCCTTTTTTTTTTTTTTTTTAATTCATCTTTATATATTTGGCATTAGGTTTAGTAAGAACAAAAATAGAAAAGAGAGAAGAGAGAGAGAGAGAGAGAGAGAGCTTGAATAGTAGAGTTATATCAATACATATAATTTTATTAGTAATGGAAAATATATTTTGAAAGAATCAGTCAAATATGGTGTTTGTATACCACTCCAAATAAAAGAAGAAGAAGAAGAAAAAGGAAAAGGAAAAGGAGGAGGAAACATAGAGGACAGTATACATTGTGAAGATGGACATTTTGGCACATTGTAGGATATATCCAATATCGCAGTACATTGAAATCCCACAACATAAAGAACCAATAACTCAAGATGGTCTAGTTCATATAATACTGGATGAAATAAAGAACAAATCTTACCAATGGATACATCAAAGAAAGACAACTGCAGCAACTGATACAAGGCCAGATAATGGAACCGACTGTAAATTGACGTTGATTATTGATTTGCTTAATGTATGGGATGTCAATGTTACGATCCAAGACACGGTGGAGGATACACAGAAGTCACCTAACATTCATATTATTAAAGATTGTAAGTATATAAAATTTCAAAATCTAATAACTTTTCTTCACGATGAGGTACTGATGGGTCAATATTTATTTGAGAACTGTAAAAACATGATCCTGTACGGTATTATTATCGATAATTTGTCTATATATTCCTTTGATCTGGAAAATTCGAAGCTATTCAACAAATTGTGTAAAGTACTTGCAAGGATACGATGTAAATACGGATGCTGGATAAAGACGGTTTCGTTTAAAGATTCAGAAGGTATTGGAAAATATCCTACACGGATCCCGATCTATTATTTAAATCATATGGAAACAGTACTAGTGTATGATAGTGACAAATTGCATAAACTGAAGTAAAACTAAAAAAAAAAAAAATCATATGCAAAGAAAGCAATCTTTTTTTACCATTATCGCATTAATAGTCATAGTAACCAATTCTATAAATAAAGTAGGAAATATATATATATATATATGTGTGTGTGTGTGTGTGTGCGTGTATATATATAGGAATGAATAATAAGAGAGTTTGTAGTTTTCTAGTGATAAAAATATCCACAAGTTTCACCAACATGATTGTTCAACCATTCATCAACATTATTAAACTTGGCGCCACAATTTCTACATCTACCAGGAGTCGAGTTTCTATCCTTCTTCTTTGTGCCAGGAGGATACTCGAAATGCAGAGCCCTCAAATGATTCTTATACGTGTCACAACGAGAGAAGATACCTGTTTGGTGACAATTGGACGTTTCAAACATCAGAGGCCGAGACTTGTAAGGATACATTTCCATATCCAATTGAATCAAAGTGGAATTGAAGGGGCATTTAAAGGTGCCCTTAATTTTATGCAGAGTCATCAATTTGTCATGTTCACTCATACTCGAGTCGATTTGGTTATTCTCTTTCCAATGTCTCTTTTGATGTCTAATCAAATCGTTATTTCTAGCGAACCCTCTATTACAAATGGAACAACGATGCGGACGATCCTCGGGGGTCAAATGGGTAGACTTGTGGGTGGAGAGGTTTGCGTAATAGTTCAGACATATGGGACATTGTTTTTTTCTTCTCGGTTTGTTTATTTTGTTACCTGTTATCTTTTTGGCACCGTTTGCATTTTCGTTCTTTTTCAATATGATTTCTTTATGTATTGGTTCTCTTCTTAAAAGAGGATTAATGTTGGATAGATTAGAGGTACTATTATATGTACTATTAGAGATATTATTATTATTGCTATTATTGTTGTTGTTATATTGTCTTTCAGCAGCTCTAACTAAATTATCAAAAGAAGAGATAGGAGGTAAAGCAAAACTATTAAAAGATTGTAGTTGATGAGACGAGGACTGTTGATTGTCTGAAGAAGAAGAAGAAGAAGAAGTGGAGGAAGAGGAAGAAGGTATACTTAAATTCAAAGTTGAACTTGAACTTACATTATTATTATTATATTTTTTCAACAAATTAGACTTTTCAATTGAAGATGGTTCATGATACCTGTCTAATGATATAGTAGAGTTATTTCTTGATATTGGAATATTATTCATGTTCATGTTCATGTGGATTGTCACGTTGTTATTTGACGGTACATTATTTATTGAGGGAAAATTATGGTTGTTCAAATGCAATTCATTAAGCAAAGAAGTATTAGACATGTCTTATTTTTATTTTTATTTTTCTTTTTCTTTTTCTTAATAACAAGTTCTTGTGGTATAATATGAAAGATCTGTTCTGTTCTATAAATTGTTTACAAAACAAAAAAAAAAAAAATCAAATGACTGCAGTTATGAGTTATGGTTAATGATTATAGAAAAGATGACATTAAAAATAGTTCCGATACTAAATAATTAAATCAGAGAAGTTGAAGGAACAAAGAGAGGAGAGGGAAAGAGAAAAAAAAAACCGGGAACCAAAAAGAAAAAAAAAGAAAAACACACAGAGACACAATGCGGTTCAAAGTTAAACTTGAATGGTGAGAGTATATGTGTGAGTGAGAGAATCAGGATGATAGAAGTGAATCTCTATTGATGTGATGTGTGTATGTATGTATTTATTTATTTTCTACTACGATACAAAAGTCATCAACAAGGGACAAGAAATAAGAAAAGAAAATGAGTAGTCAAAAACAAAGGTTTCCTTGAATACGCAGACAGCCACAGTATAATTAACCTCTCCTTTTCCAATTTTAATCCATTCAAGTGGATACATCCATTCATATATACACACACATATATACACGGGGAGAGAGAGAAAGAAAGAGACGTGTTATTATATACCTCCAGAAAATAATATAAAATTAAAATAGAAATAACATAAACAAGAAACGTTACATACAGTTCAATAGAACGATCGAATGATTTAGTTTCAAGAGTCCCAAGTTGCCAATATACTGGATAAGTCAGCAGACTGGCTGGCTGGCGTACAAGAGAGAGAGAGAGAAGAAAAAGAAAACCAAAAGAAAAGGAAGAAAACTAAAAAAAAAAGAAAAGAAAAAAAAAGAAAAAGACTGATCTTTTAAACTCTGGAAAAATGCAAAAAAACAAGGACTTTTCCTTCGTTCCGCCCCTCTCCCCTCTCCCCCCCAGCCAAACTAATTGTGTTTTGTTATAAAAGCTTTTGTTCGTTGGGTTATTTTATTCTGTATTGGGCTATCAAACTAATATCCCGCGGTAATAATACTAAGAAGAAGAAGAAGAAGAAGGAGAGGAACAGAAGGGAGAGGAAGAGGAAGAGGGAGAAGGGAACAGCCAGCCGTTCTTGTTTTTGTTTTTTTTTTTTTTTTGTTCCATTTGTGGCATCACCTTTAACGTGGGGGGGGGGAAGGAATAGAGAAGAATTGAAACTAGGATAATAGAAGAGGCGGTGCTTTGTTTTGTTTTGTTTTGTTCCCCCCAGGCCTTTTGCAAAACTGATTTCCTATTTTGGGATATTTTCAGAAGTGTAAATGCCGCACTGCTGAAGGCGTTGGTTGTGGTGTTATTTTTTTATGTGTGTGTGTGTGTGTGTGTGTGTGCGTACGGCTGTTTGTTGTATAATTTCTTTCTTTTCTTCCCCCGCCCTTTTTTTTGTTGTTGTGTCTTGGAAGAGGAAGAAGAAGAAAGAAGGAAAAAAAAAAAACTAAAATCAAATGAAGTGGGTGTATGGATGTATGTGCAGTTGGTCTGTGTGTACGACGTTAAAGCCGCGGGATAAGAAATTGGAACAAACAAACGGAACGAACAAATATTACACGTGACGAACAAACGTTTACTATTTTATGGTTCTCCGGTTCGTGTCCAACGATATACAATGCGTGTCTGGGTGTTAGGAGGGTTGCGGCATTGGGTGGTACCGCGGAGAGGAGAGGGGAGGGTTCTACGTAGCCCTATGTAGGGTTGGTGGGCCACCTCTTCAAGTTTTAATTGGCAAAGATTTGAAAGCAAAGGGGGCATGGAACAGAAATAAAGGAAAAAAAACCAGAAAATTTTTTTATCTTTCCCCTTTCACCTTCCTTTCGTGTCATTTTTAATAAACAAATAAACACGAATATTTTGAAAAGATAATAAATATATGTATATTTTTTTTTTATTTTATTTTAGTTTGGTTTGGTTTGTTAATAATGATTATCCATCTATTGGAGTTTATACATATACGTATATACGTATATATTTGTGTGTTTGTGCATGCATGTAATATATAATCAGTGATATTATTACCCACTATATATTATAACTAAACTAATATATCATGGATAATCATACCAATAATATGGGTGCTGGTGAAAGCACTAATAATACCTCTACATCCATTACAAATGACAGTTCTTCTAATAAAGGAGGGTTGGTTCTACCTCCTTTAACTAACAACAGCAACAACAACAACAACACTTTATATATTGGTTCTACGACTAATGGTGGTGCATCGTCTGTCTCTAATTCAAATTCAAATTTAAATTTAAATTCTTCTGCCGCCGATATCATTACTACAGGTAATACTACTACTACTGCTACTACTGATACTGATACTGCTACTGTTACTAATAATAGTAATCAATTGTCTTCTGTTGCCAATCAACAAAGTAAAGTTACTGATCAAAATGATTCACAATTCAGTGACATGGATGATGATGAGGAGGAGGAAGAAGATGATGATGAGGATGAGGATGATGATGAAGAAGAAGATATTATGAAGGATATTCAAGTTAATAATAATTTATCTACAAAAGAAACTGCTCTTGCTAATACATCTGCTGCTACTAGTACAAACGTTGCTTCTATGACCAATGACAAGAAACATACAGTTGCTAACACCACTACCACCACTACCACCACCACTGTTCCTACTACTGCTACTCCCACCACTACTACTATTCAAAGGGCTAATTTACCAAATAATAACTTTGTCAGTGACGAAATCGTTGTTGATGGAATAAGAGAATGGGTTCCTATCCACCTTCTAAGAAAAACTAAAGCTAAATTTTGGACCCATTATTTGGCTATAGATAAGAATTTGAGTGTTGTCAAATGTAAACATTGTGGTGAAATTCTAGAAAAATTCACCTCTTCAAATGACTCTAATAGCACCGCTAGCAACGATTCTTTACAGACTACAAAAAAACTTCAAAGACATTTAAGGAAAAACCATCGTTTGGATCCACTTGTCTCCTATTATGCTGATAAACCAGAACTTTTCGCTCAAACTAATCCTTTAAGAAATAATTATAATTATAACAACAACATCATCAACAACAACAACAAAACCAATAATAATAATAATAATAATAATAATAATAATTCTGATTTCATGGCTTATTATAACAATTATTTTATTAATAATATTAATAATAAAAACATTGACAACAGCAGTAATAATAATATGAATAATTATTATAATCGTAGTAATAGTAATGCTCGCACTGGTGGTGCTATCAATACCAATTACATAGGTTCTAATGATATTGCTTCTATTATACCACCCAGTTTAAAATCTGTGGATCCAGCAGTACAAGAAAGACAGAATTCTTTCCCCTTATCAAAATTAATGGCTATAATTATAGCATCTCAAAATTTATCAATCAATTTCATTAACGATCCTGCAATGAAGTTGTTATATTCAAAACTCTCTAAACCATACTTCCCTAACCAATCTACTGTCAAATCCACTATAAGATACATTTCTACACAGATCAATGATATTGTTAGACGTACTTCTACTAGAAACGACTTAGACTTACAACTGATTATCGATACAGATAATTTATCCAATGATCTATCTGAAAGATCCAATTTCTTAACCAATAGATTGCATTTCTTCTTAACTGAAATTAATAAGATTACCCTGTTTTCTTTGACGTCCAGTGTGTGGAACAATAAGTTGAGTAAAGAAAGGTATCCGATTAATGTTCTTTCTTTACAATACTACGATATGTATAACAACAGTTTGAAAACAATCCCATTAGATTTGAAATTATCTGAATCAAATTTGATTAATACCATAACTGTTAGAAATCAATTATTGGACGTTTATCAACGGATTCCAACTTTGAATAAATCAACTTTATCCCTGACTATCTCTAATCCAAAATTAGTCCACACTGGTCTCTTAGACTACTCCAATATCTTGCATGATGGTGGTGATGATAATGATGCTGATGCTGATGCTGATGCTGATATTCTAACACATAATTGTATTATATCCATTTTATCTGAGATTGTTAAACCTATCTTTACTGATGATACGTTGGCAGATGTAACTTCCTCATTTACAAACAAACAAATAGATAATACCAATAATAATAATAATAATAATAATAGCAGTGGCAATGATATCACCGGTAATTCATTATTGGACCCACAGCATACAATGACAGCATCTATGGCCAACGATGACGATACTAACTGTTTCAAACCTAAGAATTACTATTCCAATGATGTAGATCAACAACTATTAGACGCCTGCGTAGACCTTTCTAACGTCAATATCTCTAATAAAACACAATCAATCTTTAGTCGAATCAGCCAATTTTATTACGAATTGAACTTGAATCCATGGCAATTGGAAAGATTTGACCAAATGTACAAAGGTACTTTCAATGAGGTCAATGGTCCAATTCTACAAGAATTCGATAAATATTTCTATTCTACAGCACAGTCCACATTAGAGACTTTTGTTAACTTAAAGCCAATCATTCTAAATATTCAAACAAGTTTACAATGTGAAAATTTCAAGGAAATCGATTTTGAAGTCATTTCAATACTATTGGATTTCATTAAATCAATTAATAAATTGATCATCTTTTTCGGTACCACTAAGAAATTGAATTTCGTGTATATTATCTTTGCCATTCTATCAATTGAAAAACAATTGACTGAAATCATTGGTGATTGTAGAATTCAAACATTAGTTATCATTTTTAAAAGGATTCTAACCATTGTTAAAAAATATAAGAAATCATTGCTAGATGATAAGATGAACCTACTAGGGTTATTTTGTTGTCCTGCCTCTTTGTTCGATAGAGACATTCTTGAATATGTCTTCAAGACTGTATCCCTATCAGAAATTGTTAATAACGTCAGTAAGATCATTCGTAATATTATCAAGAGATTCATCACAATTGAATTTGTCTCCAGTAACAAGAATAGTAATAATATTACTGGCAGTGAAGATAATAATCTGTCAACTACGGATCCAGGTTTGTTAAACAATAATGATACTGGTATTAATAACCTTAACCGTAGATATTTCAATGGCAATGAAAACAAGATTATAGAAACAGAAATTGATTCAATCTTAGATCATATAATCAATGAGGATTTATACGAATATTTATCTACTGTCAACACCATTGTACCATTATCTTACAAAGCTTACTGTGAACAAACTGGATACATTCGTGATGAAGGTCATTTTAAGAAAATAATAAATAATTCAAATGCAGCTGAAGAAATGACAGAAGTGGATCAACTCTTAGATATCCATATCCCAGTCTGCACTGCATTTTGGGACCAATATTTGGCCAATGATGCCGGTAAGATTGTTAGATTATTATTGAAGATAATGATCACTGAATCTTCAACGTCAAAGAGAATTGAATACGAGTTTTTGAACAACTTTATTCCGAAGTTAGGTGATGATTACTTGGAAGATGTTGTTAAGATTAGATTATTTAATGAACAATTCTCTGCTGGTAAAGTCGATTATGATGTTGATACATTGGCTACTATTGCCCAATATGACTGAATAATTAGTGTAAAAGCATATCAGTAACTTAAATTATTTTAAATTTGTTCTCCTTTTTGTATTATCATCCTTATTTTATTGTTATATGATGTAACCCTTTTGTATATGTATATTTGTAGTTATAGTTTATTGTTATATTATCAAGTATGTAGGTAATTTTTGTATAATTTAGTGATTAATATCTTTTGAAATTTTCCAACATTTTGTTTACATTTGTCATATAACAATACAGACGCTTAAAACATATGTTGTATAAAGGTCAGCATGCATGATAAGTTTAGGATTAGTCATATATATTCATTGTGTATCTTTAAATTTTATAAATATACGTTACATAAAGTACAATGTTATCATTCCGACATATAAACTAATCTAAGTATAGTTCATAAGAAGATAACATATTTGAAAAAAAAAATATAAATAATTTAAATAAATAAATAAGTAAAGATTCAAATAAAAGATGGAGGAGTAGAACAAGGAATAGCTGCAAAAGTTTTGATGCCAATATTGTTGATTATGACCATTGAATCAAATTGATGACATCTCAATTTACAGAAATTATTCATAAATATTCAAACATTTTCATCTTATCTCACAACCTTTTATCTATTTTCTTTTTTTTTTATTCATTTTAGATTTCAAATTAAGCCTTTCTAGAAGTAGCCTTAGTAACATGTTTCTTTGAACCAGAGGACTTGCTTTTAGAAGAACCAGAAGAGGATTTTTTTGAACTGGATATCTTGGAACCAGACTTAGATTTCTTGAGACCTTTCTTCTTATAAGAGTTGATGTAGAAAGAAATGAATAAAACTAAGTATGAGGTTAAGATCAAGTAACCATAAGCGGCAGCGTCTTGAGTACCGTAACATGTTCCTTTGTGTGGTAAGATGTCATGGAAGTACTTATTAGCGTAGAAAGTGTAAGTGGCGAAATAAACGAACACTAAATCAATCAAAAATTGGATGATTTGAAATCTAGTGACCCATTGTTTCCACCAGACTCTAATGCCACAGGAAGAAAGGAAATAGTACCAGTACATAACGACGTGAACACCTAAATTCAAAGTGATTGGGACCCATTCAACAGCAGTGTGACCCATCAATTGAGTGTAACATAATAAAGCAGTAGCACCGTGGTGATAAGTGTGTAAGAATAAAAGCTTCTTTCTCTTTAGGACTAAGAAAACAGTATCAATCAATTCAATGAATTTGGTCAAATAATTCAAATAGTACAAAGTGATCAGTTTTGGTGCAAATGCTTGTGGAGCACAGATAGCCCAGAATAAACCATTGTGGTAAATCATGGGAATCAATTGTTCGGCTAATAAAAGTAAAAGGATTAAGGAAATTGAAGTTAAAAATAAGTTATGTAATTGGAAAAGGAAGTTAATTTTGATTGGTCTAGCGTCAATAGCTCGTAAGATAGCTTGGCCACCAAATATGATAAAATAGTAACAAAGGATGATACCGATAGCATGGTAACCATTAGCTAAGAGAGTCTTATTGTAAATAAACTCAAAGTCTTCTGCTGGATAACCAACAATGGATTCAAAGACTTTAGAAAAGATTGGCCACAATTCAAGACCAAATGGATGATCAATGGATGGAGGATGAACAGAGATCCAAGTTGGAATTTCAGTGATATTGAAGTTCTTTGCCATAAATTCAGCAAAATCAAAATTGTTTACCAATTCATTGAAAATCTTTGCAGCATCAAATGCTACAGTTTGATTAACAGAAGTGCTCATTTGTTCCTTGTGTTGATATCCAGTAACCTTTGATATGAAGTGAAAAATAAGTACTCCTACAAATGTAAGTCACACTGTAAGCAAAAGAGGTAACTGTATGTACAGTCATCAAGAACTACATGAAGTATTAGAAATATGTAATACCCTTTTGGAATAAAACATCATGGCCACTCATTGACAACAGTGGTGATTAATCACGATACAAATAAACACCAAATCAAAACATTCTTCGACTGTTTGAAATGAAAAAAAAAATTTTTTTTTCAACTTCTTGAGAGTTCAAAAAAAAAACGTGTCGACTTTTGCATCAAAAACACGAAGACAAAAATGGAAAACTTAAACGAAAAAAGCAATAACCAAGCACGCGCTGCCATGGCAACATTCTCTTGTGATCAGATAGCAAGAGTAATACTTTACATGGAGTATTTGCAATAGGTAAAGGTCTTTAGATGTATATACAGAATGATAATATTGAATTATTGTATATTTCAGTAACATTTTGATGAAAAGATTTGATAAAATGTTAGTAATAGATATTATTATATTTCATTTGTTTGTTGCCCTTTGGAACAATTTGAACACGTTACCTTGCAGCTTATCAGTTCTCTTCTTTATATCATTAACATCAATAGACATGTCATTTTCATTCTTTTTGAACCTAGTAATTTGATCTCTTAGATACTGGGCTTCTCTGTGTAATTCTTCATACTCTGGATCTGCAGAGATCAATTTTTCAAATTTCTTAAAGGAGTTTTCTGTGTCGCTAATCATAATATCAGCTTTGGTCATTAACTCCATTCTCTGTCTAATCAAATTATCTTGTTCTCTATTGGCATTAGCTTCGTCTACAAGTCTTTGAATCTCTTCTTCCGTAAGACCAGTGTTGGCAATAACGGTTATACTCTTCTCTTGACCGCTGCTTTTTTCACTAGCAGAGACATTAATTATCCCGTCTGCATCGATATCAAAGGTCACAGCAATCTGTGGAGTACCTTTAGGCATTGGTGGTATCCCACTTAACTTTAAATCGCCAATCAATTTGTTGTCTCTTACTAAACCTCTTTCACCTTGATATACTTTTATATCTACGCCAGTCTGATTGTCTACACCAGTACTAAAGATCTCTGTCTTTTTCACAGGTACTGTGGTATTACGTGGGATTAATGGCGAAAATGTACCACCAAAAGTTTCGATACCAAGTGTTAATGGAGTAACATCCAATAATAAAACATTTTTAATCTCTCCAGATAATACTCCACCCTGTATAGCAGCACCAATGGCAACTGTCTCATCCGGATTCACACTTGTATTCAAAGTCTTACCACAAAACAGTTCTTTTACCATCTTCCTAATACGTGGCATTCTTGTCATACCACCTACCATTATAACTTCATCAATATCTTCTGGTTCTATATCTGCATCTTTTAAAGCTCTTTTCACAGGTGGAATAGTTTTATCGATCAAATGTTGGGTCATTTGATCTAATTCTTCCTCCTTCATTGATAATTTAAGATGATAATTCTTATAAAGGAATGGAACCTCAACAACAGTCTCTTTCACATGTGACAGTTCAATTTTGACTCTTTCCGCATTTTCTTTCAATCTTTGCATTAATTCTCGATTTTTAATTATCTCTTCGCGAACAATATCTGAATCATTATTTTGTAACATAAATTGTTCGATAAAATAGTTCACAATTACATTATCGAAGTCTTCGCCACCTAAATGAGTGTCTCCATTAGTGGAACGGACCTCAAAGATCCCATCTTCAATATCTAAAATTGATATATCAAAAGTACCACCACCAAGATCATAGACTGCAATCAGGTTCCTGCCCTCTTTATTTTCCATTGTATCCAGACCAAAACTTAATGCGGCTGCGGTGGGTTCATTGACTACTCTTAACACCTTTAACCCTGCTAATTTCCCTGCATCCTTTGTAGCCTGTCTTTGTGCATCATTGAAATAAGCAGGAACAGTAATAACTGCTAATTTAACCTGTTCATTTAAATAATCTTCCGCTGTCTTCTTCAAATATTTTAATAGTATTGAACTAATCTCACCAGGCGATTTAATTGTTCCATTAGTTGTCATCACTGCAGCTTGTCCTGTATGTGGATTCTTCACAATCTTATATGGTAATAATTTAATATCTCGTTGGACTTCTTCATCAGTAAAAGATCTACCAATGAGTCTCTTAGTAGCAAAGAATGTATTTTCAGGATTAATTAATTGCTGTCTCTTAGCTCTTGTCCCCACCATAGTATCTAAACTAGTGTCCTTGGATTGTGTTGCAATGGAGTCCCCATCTGTTTCTTTTTGGATGTTGAAGGCTACAACAGATGGTGTAGTCCTTTCACCCATATCATTCTCAATGATTACTGAAGATTTCTTATCATTGGAGTCTCTAATATATGCCACGGCACTGTTCGTGGTGCCCAGATCAATACCAATGACTTTTGAACTTAATTGACGATGCAGTAATTGTTTGGTAGAGAATTTTAATAGCTGACTTCTCGATTTCAACATTATGCTTTTGCTTGGAGTCACTATGTGAATATAACAAATCGTATTCCAATATTGAATAATACTCTTTAAAAAAATAAACAACAATTTTTGTGCCAGCTGATTTTTGAAAGTAAGTCCTTTTCCTTAATATATATGTTAATGTGTTGTATTGAAGTACCTATTCACACACCTTGAATAGGACAAAAAGTCAGAGATTGCTTGATTGTTTGAATGGAAGTGGTGTTTTATTCCTCTCTTTGCTTCTTTAATGTGTGATTAATTGATTGATTAGTCATCCAACGAAAACAGAAAATGGGCATGCTAGGAATGCTTAATAAGAAATATGAGTAATCAAGAAGTTCTTATATAATAATCATTCTATGGAATATATACATAATTATTATAAACACACACATACACACACACACAGAGAGATACTATAAACGATGACAACGACTATGTAAGATTAGATATATATATCTGATATATCTGTAATGAATTAGTAAGACACATATTGAAGTCTCTTTGTATTATTTTCTGTCTAAATTACTATTTTTCTTTGACGGAATTGATGAAAGGACATATTGATGTCTCTGCATGTCAATATGATCAAACAGATATCCCAATTTCCCTGTTACACTCATTGTCTTTATATACAATTCTAAATGATTCTGGTTTCGAATAATATTCCAATCTGTTTGTTTAACATTTTGGATAAAATCTTTCTCACTGATTTTGTGGACATCTCCAAAGATATCCATCATTATTATCAGATTATTCCCACTATTTACCCCATTCAATTTATTGATGATGCATACAGTCGATGTCAACGTTGGAGAGACACTAATAGTATAAAGATTTCCGATTATTATCACATCATCGGTAGAAGGAGGAAGAAGTGTAGTATTAACTGTTGAATCGGCGTCTTGAATCATGTATTGATTCTTTAACCATGTTTGATGTAACAGCAAATTTTCATCAGTCATATAAGCAATTGTCATTCTATCTGAATGTTTGAATCTCATATGAATATAATCCAATAACTTATAATCTAACGGATTCATGCCTTCCATAAAAACATCAAATGAATCAGCTAATATATTGAATAATTTTAATTCAGAATTAAAAAATCTCTCGGAAAATAATGAATTATATATGACGTTAAATGATCTTAATTTAGTTTTGGATAAAGGTAAATGACTGTGACAATAAATCTGATCCCACTTTGTAAGAATATTATTAATCTCATTGGTTTCAATATTTGATTTATGAGTTGATATTGATTCATGATTTAACCATCTAAGTGCATCTTGTTTGCTCAGTGGTTTCATATAATGATTGAAATAAGTCTCTCCAATGATTGTTCTTAATTGATTTTCAGTCATGATTTTACATCGTAAAGATTCTTGAATTACTGTTAAATATAAAAATTTTGGAGATTGTCTATTTTTACTATCACTATTACTATTATGGCAATAAATCTTAAGATGACGTTGTAACAATTGACATTTTATCTCATATTCTGAGAAAATCCTTTGCAATATAGCTAAATGGATTAATAATGTCCCTTTCGTCTCTCCACTATACACTCTAAGGATCATTAAATCTTCAATATAATCATTTTTAAGAAATTTGGTCATGTTTCTTTTCAACAGTTTCATTACTAAATCAGATAATATCTCCAATTTTTCTAACGTAGTTAAGCACTTGAAATTTATACAATAATTTTTATTTCTAATGTCTAGGATTCTTTTAAACAGTTCTAAGAACCTATGTCTATACGATATTAGCCTATGAAAGGCGGTATCCATTGTATTAAATTGTAATAACAATTTCTCACAATTATCATCATTGGTGAAAAGAGTATCGTTAATGTCAGCGTTATAACTATCACTGTCACTATTACCCTTATACAACAAGGTGAACTGAAACAAATGTTTATGTCTAAACCCACTTAACAATTCAAATGATATTTTTTTTAAAGAAAGTGGCAACTTCAAACAATTTAAAAGTTTCAATCTAGTGACTCTATAATGATCAACCGAATGTGATCTAAATGAGTAAATATCTTTGGTAAGGAATTCTGAATCTAAAATATCATTGAGTAATGGCACATATAAAAGAAAATTGTCATCTTGTAACAGCTCATATACATCATTCCAATAACTTATTTTCCATTGGTTCTGAACTATTTGATTTAGCATTTTAATATACCTATATTCACTGTGTATTCTTTCCAAAAAGTATGAGTACCAATAATTATGTTGCAGTTTAGTTTTATATCGGTTTTTCTTAATTGAATGGAATGTTTGATCATTATTTGTATAATCCTGTAAGATATCAAACTGTTCATACTGACCCCATATTTCAAATACTACGTTTTCCCATATTATACTCTTGGTCACAATATCTCTTATGTTATGATTGCATCGAGATACGTGAAATAAATCTTCCAAATCGAGATTCAATAATAGTTGATTCCATATTTCGATTGGTAAATCTTCGATTCCTTTCAAAGGATTCATTATGTTCTTCTAAAGTTATAAAGTTAGAGGAAAAGAGAGGAAGAGAGAATAAACATATAAAAATAACACTCTGGAATAAAAATTGTTGCTACTAAAATCTCATCCCAAGGGTCCCATTAATTCTTTCATACAACATGGATAGGCATTAAATATTCAGATGTTCCTCCACTGAAATTCTCAGTTTACTAGTTTTATGAAAGGTAATGGATTTCCCTTGTAGTTATATTCGCAAAGATGGAAGTAAACTGGACAAATACAAAAAATGCAATCACTGTCACAGTCGGTGTGTAGGCCATTTACACAACAAATACACTAGGAATATTTGCAGTTTTGCCTGTTTATTGTAAAATTTGTATGCATTTCATATGAGTGTGTCCATTTATTTATATATTTATTTATTGAAGGTGTCAGCAAATTTTTTGAGTTTACAAAAAAAAATCCATTAAAGCTAAAAGGAAACTTTGTTTGGTTGTAATTTATATACCTTGTACATATATATATTATAGTAGAGAGAGAAAGAAGAAAAGATAAGGAATTACAGATCGATTATTTATTAGCCAAATACTCCAGAGCAATTATTTGTATTTGATTTGCATATACAGATAATATTATGGTTAACAATTATTATTTTGTTGTTGATGCGTCTGCTTTTGAAAAGGGTCTAGGTAACATTAAAAGATGGGATCAATGGTTAAATAGTAGAAAGAACATTCAAAAGAACTCAAAGAAAGTTCATATTCAACTGTACGTTCCAACTGCTACCATGGGAGAATTGGAATTTTTGCAATTTAGGAGGAGAAGCAATAACGCTAGAGAGGCTTTGAAGTTCATTGAACAAAATAACTTGAAAAATGGTTCAGCTGCCAATCAGATGCAAAGGGAGACATCTTTAGAGATTATTATGGAGTATCAAGATATTTTAAGTACTATTCCATGGTCCGATGTTAATATCCATCGTATTGATAGATTGAATAGGATTCCTAAAAGATTTAAGGATCTATTAAAGAGTTGCACCTATAAATGTCGTTTATCAAATGATATATTTCAACAACAAGAGGAGGAACAATATAAGAGTGACATAATTGAAGTGGAAGACGTAGAGGTTTCCAATATGAGGAATAATGCTAAGAACAATGAAAATACGGAAGATTCCGAGGATAATAATATGATACATGAGGGAATTGAAAATAAATTTAGTTCTAAGAGCCGTTGGATTCTTATTACAGAAGATCCAGAAGTAAGACAATTTGCAGATCTCTGTGATATTCCACACTGTTCTATAGTTCAAATTGATTCTCTATTATCTAAGGATCTTAATGACAAAACTTTTAAAGATACTAGGAAGTTTAATGATTTAATATTAAAAAGTGGGATCAAACAAGTTTCTAGTGATGGTAACGATATTGTGAAAACCAAATTTAAAAAGACCATTTATGCTTCAAGAGGTAGTGGTAAATTATGGACACCATGATATTGGTTGATTTCTGTTGTATTTTTTGTTTCTTGTAATTATTCGTTTATTTCTTTGTTTGTTTAAAAAGAATAGAAACAAAGAATAAATACATATATTACAAATTATTGGTAATTCACTGAAAATCACTACCTGTTTTTACTGTATTGTAAAGTATGTCTCCATACACACATTGAAATTGGTTTATCTTTTTTTTTTGGTGGAAATATAAATGCATATATTCATATTTATATTTTTATTCATGAGTCGCCATTACAATTGTTATTACTTCTCATAACCAACAATAGTTACGATAAACGTGGGATTAACAATTTTCTTTTATTTTTGGGGTCTTACATAAATACATATATTGGTAGATAATGTATTGTTCTATCAGCAGGATGGATCAATTATGGTGTATATAATATATGTGGGTTTACCCGTACTAAAGTACCTCAAAATTATAGGTATATACGTTAATACTAAAACAAATCAATGATAGGTATGTACACATTTTGGAATAATTTTTTTTTCGATCAGGTAAGATCTAGTTGTATTGTCATTCTCTATCTTAACGCTTGATTCCTCTTATTTAAGATAGTAAATGAGTGTCCAACCATGTATGTTGCAGTAATTCAATCGCACTGGGTCTCTTTTGGTAATCAAGTTCAAAAGTCTGTTTCAAAAAATTCTGTGCCTTGATTGTAGCCCATGACGGGATCTCTGGACACATATTTGTTCCAATCTTAAATAGTGCTTGCATTTGAGAGAAATCTGGATATGGATGTCTTCCTGTAAACATTTCAATTACAACACAACCAGTAGACCATATATCAGCCTTCTCAGTTGTGGCAGTTTGTTTTACTACTTCTGGCGCCATCCAATACACTGAACCTTGTAGCGATGCTCTTTTATTTTGTTTCTTACTCATTGAGTTGTCAGTATTATTATCACCGTTATTTAGAGGCGACAGTTTCTTAGAGATACCAAAATCTGTGATCTTTACACAGCCTCTGATGTCGATCAATATATTGGCACCTTTGATATCGCGATGAATAATGTTTTTTTTATGTAAATATGCCACACCAATAAGAATTTGTCTTGTAAAATTAATGATTAACGATTCTTCAAAGGGTCCATAATTGTTTAACATGGACGACACGGAACCACCTGGAACATATTCTAAGAAAATGTTTAAATTGCCACTCTCTTGTGAAGAACCATAATAAGTGACAATATTTTCATGATGAAGTTCTTTTAACAGATTCATTTCATGTTGCAAAGATTCTACCATTTTTTTGAAAAGATTTGATTCATTCTTTTGTTTAATTGACGACGGATCCATTTTATTTGAATTATTTATTTTTGGAAGTGATGGCAAAGTAGATAGTGGTGGTTGAATAGCTACTTGTTTAACTGCCATTAACTCACCAGTTTGTGCATTCATCCCAAGGTAAACACTCCCGAAACTACCAGATCCAATTCTAGCACCTTTTAACCAGGACTTAGGTGTGACCATCTTTGTTGGTAATGACACAACATCAGTATCATATTCTCCTTCTTCAGTGTCTTCATCTTCATAATCATTATATTCCTTAGCATTAACTGGTTCTGGTTTCATATCTATTTTATATTTATTCTTTAAATCGAGTTCTTTATTATCACTAGAAGTGGAATAATTACGGAATGAAACTCTTGATCTATTATTATTATTATTATTATTACTCGGTAGACTTTGTAGTAAAGCTTTATCAACATCAGTAGTATGTTTTAAGAGAATATTACCGACATTATTAGATTCAGAATGAATAATGGATGAATTGCAGTTCATCGGGTTTAAATGGCTCATTCTAATTGATTGTCTATATGAGTTACGTAAAGTTCTTTGTAGTTTTTCAATGTTAGCATTAGGAAAATATCCACTTAAATTAGTAGTAATGTATTCACTTGAAGGTCTCTGGTTAAAAACTTTCCTAATATTATCTTTAGAGTTATCTATTCTTAAGTGTTCGCTATAAATTTCCTCCTTCTTTGAATCTCTAAATTTATTAGTATTATTGATTAAGGATAAAGTCTTTAAATAAATTTTTTTTGACGTTAATATAGCCAAATCACTTGGAGTTTGATCCTTTGAAACAAAGATTAATCGGTTTCTTTCCCATCTATCAACGGAATGACATATGGTAACCAATTCAACGTCATATAAAAGATGTAGCACATTTTTCTTATAGTCGACGATAAAGACATCATAATTTGATTCAATATTTGAGTTATTTTTATTTTGATCTGAAATTTGGAATTGTTTAGGTAGTTTTTTAATTAATCTTTTCTTTATTGAATTAGCATTAAAACATCCATTAACATCGATTTTTTTTGCTGCACCATCATTAAGTATAAAAATAATATGATGTTTTTCGGTGAAAAATTCTTCATTATAAGGTAAGATCCCGTCTAAGTCATCAGGAGAGTAATTGTTGAAATTGAAGATGTGGTTGTGGTCGTGGTGATGGCTATAGTTATTAGAACGATGAATCAAAGAACCTAACTGCTTAAATTTATTGACGACATTAGATAATTCATCCATATTTAGAGTTGAATTGCTGTCAAAGTCAGCAGACTCTTTATTATCATTCTCATTAGCTAGTGATTTAATTTTTCGTAAGATACGTAACCTATCACCCAAATTTTTAATACCAATCTCAAATAGAATCTCTTTATCTACATGATACAGATCATCAGGATCTATTATCTTGAATTGAATGAAATTTGATTTGTACTGCAAACAATTAATATCAGCGAGAAATTGTTCAATGAATTGACAATCAATGTCTCTCATATTCATTATCAATTGTATTGTTCACTATTTAATGTGTTTGAAAAGGTCCCTTATTTCCACACATCTAAGTATATATGTATACCTGAGTATTTGTATATTATTGCTAAACACATTTTCTTATGTTTTCTCTTCATGTCATAATTAAAATATTTGAATATTTGGTTTTCGATCCTTTGCAATCATCTTTTTTGTTTCTTTCTGGTTTATTTTTTTTTTTTTTGGTTGATTAATTTAGTGCCATTACCTGTGAAACGATAATACTATAGTAAATATTATAGATATATGTATATATATAGGAGGTGGGAAAACACTATATATACGACACACACACACACACACACACACACATATACAGGTAGAGAAGTGTCCACTAACAATAACTGCAAACAAATTTACAAGACGTCACTCCATTATATTGCAAAACTTATACTATACCTCCTTCTAATACGTACAATTATTGCTGTCATGGAAGGAGAGACAGACCAAAACAAATTGCCATCAAAGCAAGATCAAGAAGTTACAAACTCTGCAACCAATCGCAGTAGTCATACTGACAGCAGCAATGATGAAGATTCTGGGAATATTATTACATTACATAGAGCTGGTAAAGAGAAAAAAATTAGTTGGGATCAGCTGAAGCATCCGCATGCAAGGACTGTAAGCAAGCAATTCCAACATAATTTAAAAAGGTTTGACAGCAGTCCGTTAAATAGGGATTTACATAATAATAATAATAATAATAGTAATAGTAATAGTAATGAAGCTGATAACAGTGGTGGATTGTTACAAATTGGTAGCCATCTACCAAACTCTACTAATTTTAATAGATAGTCGTTATGATGTTTTCGTATATATCAATCACACTCCTCCTCCCTGCCCAGTATATCTTTCCCAAAAAAAGAAAGAGAGAGGTATTTCGTGTTTTATTCATTTTTCTGTTTCTTAATATTTCTCGAGTTTTTTTTTTATTTCAAGCCCTATTTTTATTTATGTTGGCCTCGGGGAAAATATTGATTCGTTTATATAAACCCTATATTTATTTTTTGTTTGTGCTGGAAAAAACTACATTTAATTCCAAACCGGTTTTGCTGATTTTTTTTTTTTCTATATAGAGAATTATAATTTTAATGCAGAATTGAAAAGATGAAGAAGAGATGCTCTAAAAGTGTCTCTTCATATCAGTGTTATATATACATGCCTGTACCAATCCTCATTAAATTAGCATATATTATTTAGAAGGTATTCCTTTAATAGATATACAAGTATACAGTTCCTGTTTTCTCCCTTCTATGGTGACAAGAATGATGCATGATGTTATCTTTGTCAAGAAGATATATTAGAGTATTCACTTATCTATCTGTTATCATTCTGTTTATATTCACATTAAACCATTATTTGCTAAGATACTGGATTAAAGACTATAAATATCAACAGATACAGTTTGGTTTTAAGGAAGAATATAATGTGGATTCTTTGATTGACCAATTGGATTGGAACCCAGATGATCATATAATGACTAATATTGGTGTTAAGCGGTGTTATCATATATTTCAACGATTCCAATGGTGTTTTCACACATATCGATTATTTAATGACGAGAATCCTTCTCATAATCATAATAATAATAATAATAATAATATGAAGAAGAATATGAAAGATGATATGGATATAGTATCCTATTTTACAAAAAGAATAATGATAGAGAAAGACCTGACTGGTTCTTATCATACAGATTGGTTTGGTAGTTCAATGTACTATTTTTATGATACTATGGATGTACGAGATATAATTCCATTAATAGTACATTATACAAACAATAATAATGATGATGATGATAATAATAACCCAAGAGTTTTAAAAGGTTTTAAATCGATATCTGTTATATCTAATGACAATGAGAATAATATTAATAAGAAGAAGAATAGCAATGAATATATTCAATTCGATAGATTTCTTTTGGAACCAATAGATTTAACTCTTGATCTTTTGAAATTTAACGATATAAACGGTATTATTACAGATTTTACCGTATTGTTTGGTAACGATTGTGTGGATCCAAGACCTGATTGGACTCTAATAAAAAATACACCAGTCTATGACCGATACTTAGCTAATTCATACCTGTCGTATAAAACTTTGGTCCCATTATCTATTTCGAATAATAATGATAGTGATTGGAAAGATGTCGAATTGTATCCTGATGAAGATGGAAAATTTAAAATTGTACAATTATCTGATTTACATATGGGTATTGACGAAGGGGAATGTTTAGATGAATACCCCATACCAGCAAATCGTGACGCCGAACCATGCAAAGCTGATCCAAAGACTTTACAATTTATAAATACAGTTCTTGATATAGAAAGACCCCAATTAGTGGTATTCACCGGTGACCAAATAATGGGTCAAGAATCATCACAGGATTCTGAGACTACTCTATTGAAAGCATTAAGTCCAGTTATCAAAAGAAAGATACCGTGGGCTTTGATTTGGGGGAACCATGATGATGAAGGTTCATTATCCAGATGGCAATTATCTGAATTGGTTATCAAGTTGCCATACACACTTTTTCAATTCAGCAGATTTGATACTAAGGATAACACCTTTGGTGTTGGCAATTATATTAAACAGGTTAAACAAAGAAATGATTTGGTTGATGGTGGATTACCTTTAATAACTTTATATTTCCTTGATTCGCACAAATACTCTAAATCAAATAAATTGTCACCTGGTTACGATTGGATCAAAGAAAAACAATGGGACTATATTCAAGGAGTTTATGAAAATAATTTGAAGTCCAACATTTTAAAAGTTCCAAATCATTTGTCCATGGCATTTTTCCACATCCCACTCCCTGAATATTTGAATCAGAGATCAAAGAAGGATCCAAATTCAGATAATGAAATTGTAGGTACTTTTAAAGAAGGCGTCACTGCTCCTAAATATAATTCGGGAGGATTAATAACATTAGATTCAATGGGTGTTCAAGTGACAAGTTGTGGCCATGATCATTGTAACGATTATTGTCTTAAAGATGACTCGACCCCAAATCATAATATTTGGTTATGTTATGGTGGTAGTGCAGGTGAACGTGCTTACGCAGGATATGGTGGTACTGAAAGAAGAATACGGATCTATGAATTGGACACTAAAGTTGGATCTATTAAATCATGGAAAAGACTTAATGGATCACCTGAGGAAATAATGGACTTTCAAGTTTTAGTTAATAATCAAAGTATATAGATAATTTCATCTTGCATTTTTTTTTTCATTCTATTCGCTTCATGATATGTGATTATTGATAACGTTATCATTTTGATTTTTTATATGAGTTCACATCAAAACATGAGTATATAAGTACAGTTAATGATTACAAAAATATATAATATGAAACGATGGCATGTTCATTTAACTTTGAAGGAATTGGTTGATTTGATTGATATTTATGTTTAATAAATTAATGCCTAGTTTAAATTCATTTATGTGTTTAGTGGATTGAATATTTGTAACGAATAATGGATATTGGGAATCAATCATAGAGGTACTTCCATGAAAAGAGATGCTAAATGGTATTTGAATATTCATGATCCTGTTACTGATTATTAGCAGTAGCAATACATAACTACCTAATTGTGCATTTGTTTTGATCCTCTTTTCCTGAGATTCTTGGGATAATCTTATAATATGATCAAAATTTATATTGAATAATTTTAAGGTACATTCATATGTAGTAGTTGAGGATTCATCAATGGTCATTTGGAAAAATTTGATATCTTTGTTGTCTATAAATGGAATATTATTGAAAATTGTTATCAAGCTTTGAATTTTTTTGGACCTGATCTTTCCTATTTTATCTTTTAATTGTATTAAATTAGAATAAGTATTGCCATATTCATCTTGTTCACTCGTAACATTGGAATTTTGTTTATTAAATGGTAAAGAATTTTGGGATTCGTATTTACATAATTCCAAGTTTAAATTTTTGATCCTTGATTTCTTCGCAGATAATCTAAGTTCGATTTGTTTGATTAGAGTTTTAATAAATTTCAATCTTTCCTTATGGGACTCTTTAAATGTACACTCATTTAAGTTGGTTTCTATATCTTTCGAGAGATTAATCTTATCATGGTTAAGTTGTTTTTGATATTCAACCAATTTATTTAATTTAATTAAACTATTGTAATTGAAAGATAGTTTCATGTTTGATGTATTACACTTTGTAGGTTGATTGTTGTGATTTTGTATTCTTGGATTAAATTGATTCGGTGAAAAATAGCCATCGGACATTTTAAATATTGGTATATTGATATCTTTGACAGATGAAAGTTTATTGATATCAGTGGTATTTAGATTATTGAGACCAATAGAATATAAAGCGACTTGATTCCATTTTTTAATCTTTGCATTTGGATTCAATGTCAAGGGTTCTTCCACAGGACACTCTGTAAATATTTTCAATATGAAATGGTTTAACGGACACCCATTGAAGTTTATTTCATTAAATTGAACAGCACGTAAAGTGGTTTGCTGGTTTTCACTAACATAAATTATATCGCCTCTAATGGTCTCAATGGTGAAAAAACATGTACTGGCTTTAATGAAGCTAGTTGTGGTTCCTTTGGTTAACGGTGTGCACACATTATAGATTCCAACGGATTGAACATGTCGTAGTTTCCTATTCATTATATAATAAGTCATGATCGAAATATATCAAAACGTTGTTGTTACATAAAAAAAAAAAAAAAAAAAGATAGTAATAATACCTGATTGATTATGGCGAAGCACACTGGATCATATGATTCCTGTCATGTAGATATAGATGTAGACGTTAAAACCTCTTCAGAGAATTGGGCACAGCATGATAGTTTCTCATAAAATCCAAGTTTCACTACTATTATTAATCACTATACACTTGTTATATTTACAGGAGGTAATATAGTTTTATTTGAGAATCTGTGTGAGTTGATGACTCTTGTTGAGCACATCACACATAGTGGGAAAAAAAAAAAAAGAAAATTTAAAAATAAAAATGCAATCATAAAAAAAGAGCTTAGCAAATCTCTACTTTAATTAAACAGCAGCATCCAACATACACTGAATATATATATATATATAGAGAGAGAGAGAGACATTAATCAAAAGTAAATATATATTCAGGACGAGATGATCAATTGAGTCATCATCACTGATAACTTTATTCTTCCTTCTTTCGCCATTAGCTGTTTAATTACTTTTTTCATGTGTATGCATTATTTACATATATAGAGTATATGTATGTGTTATTATATAACAGTTAAGAATGTTTCTTTTTAAAAAAAACAAAAAGGAATCTACAGAAGTTTTTACTTGAGATTAGACATTTAATTCAACCTTTTCATTGTTAATGTATTGGCTATGTGGTTCAAGGGCCTTAGCAACATCATTTTGAATGAACTTCTCTACTTGTTGTGGGGCTCTACCAACAAAAGTTGATGGATCTAATAAAGAGTCTAGTTCTTCCCAGATTGGTTTAAAGAATTCATCCTTCTTGATACGTGCGATTAAATCGTTATCGCCACCTTGTTCCTTTACCACAGCAGCAGCTTGATGAGATAAGACTCTAATATGTTCGTGGACTTCTTGTCTAGAAGCACTCTTTTCAACCATAGCCATAATGATGTTTTCAGTGGCCATAAAAGGCAATTCACCTCTGATTCTTCTTTCAATAACTTTTGGATATACAACTAAACCGGAAGAGATGTTCAATAATGTGGATAAAAGAATATCGGTAGTTAAAAATGCGCTTGGTAAGGAGATTCTTCTAATAGCAGAATCATCCAAAGTTCTTTCAAACCATTGCACAGACGCAGTTTGGACAGCATCACTGAAAAGAGAGCCGAGGTGTCTTGCCAAGGAACATACACGCTCACAACGCATTGGGTTTCTCTTGTATGCCATGGCAGAGGAACCAATCTGAGATTTCTCGAATGGTTCTTCGACTTCTTTCAAATTAGCTAGTAATCTGATATCAGTAGCCATCTTATGAGCAGTAGCAGCAAAGGAGGATAATGGGGCTAAGACATCTATATCGATCTTTCTAGAATAAGTTTGACCAGTGACTGGGTATACGGTGTCGAACCCTAGTAATTCCGTGACTCTTTTATCTAATGCTTCAACTTTATCATGATTACCATGGAATAAGGCTAAGAAAGAGGCTTGAGTACCGGTAGTACCTTTTACACCACGTAGTCCAATATCGTTTCTAGCTCTAACAAAGTTTCTCAAATCCCATAAAAGTTCTTGGATCCACAAGGTGACTCTTTTACCTAGAGTTGTCAATTGAGCAGGTTGGAAATGGGTCCAACCCAATACTGGTAAATCTTTGTATTCTAAAGCAAATTTGGCTAGCCTGTCAATAACATTGACTAATTTGGGAATCACAATGTCGTAAGCATCTCTCAAAAAGATTAAATCGGCATTATCTGTGACAAAACAAGATGTAGCACCTAAATGGATAATACCTGCGGCATCCGGACATGTTTGGCCAAAGGTATGAACGTGGGCCATAACGTCATGTCTAACAATTGCTTCTTGAGCAGAAGCAGCAGCAATTTCCTCATCTGTGATAGTTAGATGGTCTTTCATTTGTTGAATAGCTTCTTCGGTGATGACATCTAAACCTAGCTCACGTTCAGCAATAGCAAGGTTCAACCATAACTTTCTCCAAGTAGAAAATCTGTTTCTTAAAGAGAAAACATGGGACATCTCTTTAGAAGCATATCTTGAAGATAATGGAGTAGCGTATTTATCATAGTCGGACATTCTGGATTTCTTTCTTTAATGAGTCTAAATAGTAGATTTGGATCAGAGGTAGAAGCAGGTGCTGGTGTTATGTGATGGATTATCTTGTCAGACCAAAGCTGAGGCGTGTATAAGCAACTACTTAGCCAAAAAAAAATGAAAAAAAAATTGTGTACTGCGAGTAGACGAGTAGGGTCGAATCAAATCGGGCACGAACTACAGTGAAAAGGGCTTCTAGTTTGCTTGAGCTCAATATCTCATTTGGGCCCTTTATATATAATAAAGAACTGTCCTCCCAATACATGGGGTTCTCTAAAAGAAATGGAAATTTGAAAAATGCACTGCCCACAAACAAAAATTCTCGGGGGAATTCGAACATTTCATTTTGTTTCGTTTCGTTTTTTGTTGGTGGGGAGGGAACAAATTCTCTGACTCAGGTTTGACTCCTTTCTCTGTTTGACTCTTGTTCAATTTTTTTTTTTTTTTTGGTTTGGTTCTCTATTCATTGATTTATTAATGACAGTAATTAAGCCATTGCTGGTATGTGCAGTGTCAACTAGAACGAGGTGGAAGAATACTGAAACGTCTCTTGTGGTGGTAGGTTTAGAAGATGGATATGAGGACTTAAAAAGTTTTGTTTGTGGAAAAGTTGATGAGAACAGGGGCAACAAGATATCATAGTACATATATATAAATTTATACATATATACATGGATATATATATATATATATGTGTGTGTGTGTGTGCTTGTGTGTGCGTGTGTGTACGTATACAAAGAAATTGGTAGAAAGGGATGAAAGGGGTTTGGTGATTCTTTGAAAACAGTCAAAGACATTCCCATTCTACTCTTGATACTAGGAAAAAACAGGATGTATACACATTTCTTTCCTTTTCTTGTTCGCGGTGATATCACTTTTTTAATTTGTATGCCATGTAACTGCTTGATGGTCGTAGCCCTATTGAGGTCGATGGAAATTCACTTTGAATATCTTCAGTAATTTCATTTGCAAGGTCGACTTTAATTGGAGATGGGATATTCTTATAATCAAATGTTAAATTCGATGGCAGATCTGATGACCAATCCGACTGTAATCCGAAAGTTTGTTCTGGTATTTCCTCTATAACTTCTTGATAATCCAAAGTTTTAAACTTATCATCATCATCATTGTTGTTTTTGTTGTTAGCACTTATTATTTTAGATACATGTGCATATGTGTCTAATGGGGACCCACTAATATTATCATTACCTAGATTTATCATTCTCTCACATAAATTCAAACTAGATCCTTTGAACCATATCACTTCACCGTATTTGGTACTTTTTCTTGATCTGAACTCTTCTTTACTTAACCGTCTCTTCTGGTTCCCCTTATCGGCTCTCTGTATACATTTATCAATATCACTATGGATATAATTCACGTCATTAGTTCTAATTTGGCCGTTACCTGTCTTTGTTATCATGGGGAATAAAAATGCATTGGGTGTATCAAGTACAACACGGCCACGTTTGGCAGGTAACAACGTACTATCATTATTGTTATTATTGTAATTACTGGTAGTGGAAGTACCAGAAGCATTGTTATTATTATTAGTTATATGAATTCTGTTAATATTGGCATTGTTACTAGTAATACTAGTAGTAGTTGCACTATTAGTATTGTTAATGGGAGTGGTTGAAATATTAACATTTGAATTACCACGTTTGGCACCATTTGATGTATTGGCTACAGATTTCAAATTGTTTTTGTGTGTACTAAATTGGAAAAACATTTCTTGTGCTGTCTTATTAGTTAATTTCTTCATTGAATTACTTTTAGTCAACACGATATTCGCAGAATTTGTCTTTTGCTGCATTAATTTATTAAAACTTTTCTTATTAAATTGAGACACAATTTGATTAAGACTCTGTAAACCAGTAGATATCTTGGAAGAGGATTTTTTACTCTTATTGTCTGTTTTCAGAGATTTCAATGATGATGTTGAACCGTTATTTTTAGGTGTATGTTGTCTACTGTTGTGAGTAGACAATTGTACTCCAGGTGGAGGAATTGGATAGTTTGTTTTTGATTGACTGTGGTTTGTGGTAGACACTTTGGAAGGATCCACAGTTAATAACCCATGTTCTTCATCAATAGTACCGTCTTCATGAGGATCGCCTGGTCTAATGATATATCTTGGACAATCTAAAGAGGTGGAAAATTCACCTAAGTCATCTTTGGCATATACAGGACCTATGTATACAGCCCCAATTAAAGGTGGAGCATTAGGATTTCCCATTTGAGGTTCTGGAATTGGGTCATTGGCTGTAGCATGTGGTGGTAATAGATGCTTCAGTGGCGACGGATATTTGAAGAACTTTCTCCCTAAAACTGGTCTAGTCTCTTCCTCTACATCACGGATTTCTTCTGGTAGACATGCCCTCCATGTCCTGATTTTATTAAAAATTTTATCATTTTCATTATAACGGAATTCACACACAAACAATGGGCCAACATCTGTGCCATCCTCAAAGACAGGATCCCCTCTTTGATATCTGGTAAAATGGATAACATAGCAATGGCCAAGTAAGTCACTCAATTCGTGGTCTCTATACTGCCCAGATTTCATTACTTCATTTTTATAAAAAAGTCTATCAACTCTATGAACTGTCTGTTCAGGTCTAAAATACCAACATGCATTAAACCAAACTTCATCCTTATCATCCTTCCATATTTTGAAAATTTGACCAATAATGGGTTTTGATGCATCATTAGGATTAGAGATAAGCACCCAATCACCTATCTTATATTTTGTATTATTTAGGAAGGCATTTTCTAGAGGATATTTGAATTCACCTTCAGGCATATAATCTTTATCTGGTCTTGCTAATTCATGTTGTGATATACTATTATAAGCATTTTGGAATTGGTACACCTTATCGATTGCCACACGATCATTTTCATAATACTTTTTGAAATTATTTATCATTAACAAGATATCGGAATTGAATGAATCAAAACTTTTGTATTTCCGTCCCTTTACTTTTTTCTTTATATCCTCAAATGATATTGGATTGGAAATCTGCGAATGGTATTCTGGATTATTTGTTTTGTCTGGTATTTTTTCCAATGCAACTGTGACGGATTCTTTTACTCCGACTAATGCAGTTCGAGTAATATTTTTGATAACGTTTCTCATTCTTTGGACATAAGGAAAATCTATTGCCGGTGGTCTACCACGTTTAACGATTTTCTTTTTAAATTTTGATGATGCTCTTTTATCTAAAATGTCATTAGTTAATAGCTGCGGGAAATAAGTAGATGGATCTAGATTATTGTTTGATATGCTCGATGTATCACGTGATAAATCAGTATGTGAGGAAACTGTTTGAAGCTGGCTTGGATGCATGAAAGTTTTAATCTGTTCATTAATATCATCTTCTATATTTGTATTAAGTGTGTTATGAGATGTTTGAGAAGTTGCCATTTGTGGAACTAAAGAATTCATAGATGAATGCGATACACTAGTTTTACCAACAGAAATATCATTGGTAAGATGTTGAGAGGATGTCGGGCCGTCATTTGTTTCTGAAGATAAGGTGGCCCTCTTATATTTCAGTTCAGTTGGGAAAGTTGAATTTCCAGCAATGATATTATCATTGTCTTGTGTTATTGATATATCTGTATTGCTATTAAAGTTTAAATTCTGACTGCTAGTTGATGTACTATTTTGTTTTAATATAGGTAACCTCTGTATAGTATCATTCACATGCATATTTGATGAGGGTTTCTTTTGTTTTTCTTCTTTTTGTTGTTGTGTTAAAGCATCTAAATCTGGATACATAACAAACGGGTAGTAAGTTTTCAATCGCGGCATCATGACGTTTCTTAGATGAGATTCAATAAGATTAGCATATTTATAATAATCAGAATGTGGCTCGTAATACTTCTTAATATTCCAAGGTAGGAAAGCAACATCGATAATCCATTCAACTATATTAGTATATTTTGGAAGCTTTTCCCTCAGTGTTGAAAACGATACAGGATATCGGATTACTTTATAGTATGCAGGTGCATCTTCTTGGGAGACAATATTTTCAAAAATAGGACCTAATTCGATTCCTGTCTGTCGGTCACGTAATGTTATTAAACTGTTGTATTCATATTGTATCCTAGATTTCAACAACTCCAAAGACGGATTAGACATCTTTATATGTTCTTGTTGATAAGGATGTAAAGTATTAGAATATTATTGGATAAGGGAAATATATGCAATTAAACTGGAGATGTATATAGAGTGTGTATTAAATTATGGCAGACACAAATGAATGGGGTTAAATAGAGAGATATATATGCTGGACTTGCTTTTCTATCAGAAACAGGTAATTGTACTATATTCGAACTCTTGTATTGTATATAAGTTGATTTTGTCAAACAAAACCTATTGGACACAGTTTGGATGGTAGCTGGTGATACTTCTGATATAATTAGCCGCCAGAATGTAGGAAACGCTTTACAATCGTTTTTTTTTTTTCGTATTACACCATCTTAATTCATCTGATAAGTGCGCTTTTGGAGGAAATTCATTTTTTATCAACTAAATTTTTCTCTTCCTGTAGCAGTCACTAGAAATCGTGAGAAAACAGGAAAAGAAAATAAAAAAAAAAAAAAAAAAAAGAAAAAGAAAAAGATGCTGAAGACACCATGGCTTCGTACAGGATGATCTACCGTGGTGGAATGGATCTTGGGATATACAACACAGTGTCACTATCAGTATAAATATCAAGATGAGATGGTATAAGACTGGTAATAGTAGGCGCTTATTTCATATAGATTAAGTCGATTCTACAGTAAAATGTTATATATACATAAAGCACATAGATATATGTTATAAATGCGATTACTGTTTATACAAATGCAATTATTGTTCATCTTTCCAACCAAGAGCCTCCAAGCTTTGTCTAACAGACTCTTCAGTGCCAATTTTTTGTAATTGTGTAAGTTCCAACTTATCACCGTTCTTTTGTCTTTCTTTTAAAGTTTCTATAGCTCTCAACTTCTTAACAAGAGATCTGATTTTTTTCTCTTCTGGTGAAATTGTAGAGTTACTACTTTTTGAAGATGTCTGGGTAGTTTGTCTCTTATTTTTTTGGTTTCCGGAACCTGGTGGTGGTGTATAACCTGGAACCACTCTTTGACCCCCATTAGCAGCAGCTCTTCTTGCATGAGGTGGTTTATATCCACCACCAGATTTTCCACTACCAGAGGATGCAGGTTTCTTCTTAACTGCAATACCTACAGCACTTGGATGAATTTGTAATTGGTTCTTACCTAATTTTGGATCAAGCTTATCGTTCATTTCTTCCAAAACGGTATCCTTAATAGAAAACTCTTTAACAATGTAATCACTACCGTTGATTAACTTAAAAGGGCACGGATATCTCCAGTCAACCTTCAATAACTCCTTGTACTCTTTGTTAAATATTAAAAAGCCAGTAACATGCCATATTTTCACACCATTATCAACTCTCAATCTTGGTGATGTGGTAGCAGTCATAATAAATTCACCACCAGGAGACCATTTACAGACAGAAGTATTTGTAGCTTCAAATTTAGCAATAGATTTGAACTTGTTATGACGATCAAGGATTTCTACTGAACCTTGCAAATTACCAAACCCACCTATCAAAATGTATTTCCCTGTTGGAGAAAATAACATTGTATTCTTTGACTGTTGTGGTAACGAATGGACAACATTACCTCTTAAATCAAAAAAGGATATAGTCGCAGGCATATAACCAGCAATAACACCAAATTGTCTCGAAGTTGGAGACCATGTAAAATCATGGACTGGCCCATTCGTCAAAGATACACGGACAGAGTTACTGCCTAGAGTACCATTTACACCTTGGAAAGATAACAAATACAAAGTGTTTTCACCGTAATAAGACTTATTTTGAGCATCAAAATCAGTGATTGCTAAACATAATACAGCATTACCTTGTGGGTTCCATTTCAGTTGACATGAATCGGCTTTAAAAAATGATTTTGTTGCAATTTTCTTAGAAATTTTGCCTTCATTGATGGGCCAGATGGTTAGTTGAGCCGGTTTACCTGATTTTTCAGGAATAAAAGTGGCAATTGTTGGGAACTCTGCTGGAGATATTAAGTAAGTTGAGAATGGTTGTCCTTCAGCTGGTTGTGGCAATGTTGCGTATGGTTGATCAAAATTGAATGTGGTAATGTCTCTCTCTAATTTAATGATTCTAATCTCTTTTAAAAATAACTTAATGGCATATGTATCCAACTTCGAGAATTGCAAAGCCCAAGAATTTTGTGACTTGTATTGATATTCATAAACTGGGGTAATATCGGCGTTCTCACTAAACTCTTTGTTTAAATACCATATTTTAACATTTTTATCATTTGGATCGTCGAAAGCTGGTCTTTGCCAAGTATTAAGGAAGTTACCTGCTGGAGAGAATTGCAAATCATAGACATCCTTTAGGTCGATTGAGAATAATAAAGTCTCTAGAGATTCACCGTGGAAAACTTTTAAAGAAGTCTTTGTTGAATAAGCTAAAAATCTACCACATGGTGACAATGTAGATGCAATAACATTGGTTTGTTTTTTCCCCTCTTCTGAAGATTTGATTTGTTGCTGCGTGGTGGTATTGATTTGATCAAATTTTGGATAACCTTGAATTAATTCAATGTCTTGTGAAGTTTTTAAAAAAAATTGAGAGGACATCGCTTTAATTTTGTCAAAACCTCGGTGTGCTTTTTAGATCTGAGCTTACAACCTACAAATAATAAACTGTAACTTTCAATGTAAAATATTCTCGTTAGAAAAATACAGTGGATTGTCTTCCTTATAGAATTAAAATGAAAAAGTTGAATTTCTTCCCGATTTTATTTCATAATATTAAAGGAAGAACAGCTGTTATATCATTATAACTATGTATATACAAACTATTGCAAAACCTTCCAGGCTAAAAAATTTTCAGTAATGGAAAAGCTCGAGCATACGTTTCAAAAAAAAAAAAAAAAAAAGACAAAATATAAAATAACGATTCGGAATTTTCTTTTCCGTCAAAAATAATTCCAATTTTAAATTAATCCGTAAAAAGCCTTTAAACGGAAATTTTGCCGAAATATTACAAAAGTATAAGTATAATAGAAAAAAACATAGTAATAAAATCCATAAGCTCTGATTTTCATAGATTCCACCCAAGCAGAGGACATATTGTCTATCGAAAAGTTTCTGCTAGTCTATGAAAGTATACTCTTCAGTACAGACTTCTACTTAGGCTATCATTGATTACTTCTTGATAAAGAGTTTAATATACTGTTTTAATATGATTTAGAAATATGTTAAACTGTGTTATTCCTTTGCTAAAGTGAAATATAGTTTGTTTTCTTTTTTATTTTATATAATAAAAAAACTACAACATATATAAAACCTTAAATTAGTCGACATTAAAGAATTAACATATACTCACGTTACTTTGGGATCACCTTTTTTAGGAACATTAAAGGTATGTACTGTTAAATGATGGGTTACTTTTTGTTGGGAAGATTTATACAGGAATCTTAGAGAAAAAAATAATTGGTAAGGTAACGACAAGTTACACACTTGTAAGGGATAATCTCATACGGCAGGATCAATGTCCAATATTGTTAGTGACTGTGTAAAACATTGTATTACAGAATTTCATTTAAGACGAAGTCATTCTGCTCTTGTAGCTCTTTGAATTTTACAATAATATCATCATATGTTCTTTTACATATCTCATATATAGAAAAAGGAATCTGTTCATAGGCTTCAAATGCATATAACCAGTTAACACATATTTTTTAATACTTTTTAAGGGTAATATATCCTACATCATATAACACGATGTTGTAGTTTGAACTTGAAATATTGTAGGAAATATCGAACCAATGTACATATGTAAATTAGACGATAATCAGAGATAAATCAATAGGCATCATCAAAATTAATACTGGTAAAAAATATGCTTGTAGATAAACATAAGAGAGTCGATAGTTTGTTCAAAAAAGAAATCTTATAAAAAGCAGAAATGAAAGTATAAAGAAATAAATGTTAGAATTTTTTTCTGAATATTTTAAGTGATTATATTATATATATATTTATGCTCTCGTATAGAAGAGATCGAAGAATTGTAATAATAATAAATATAGTAATAACTTTACTATTTAATCAAGACTACCAGTTTCAGTAATGTCTTAGCTGCATCTTCTTATGAGTCCTTATAATATTCCTTTTAATTAATTCAATTATGCAAAGTCGCTGACAAATATGTTTTTCTATAGTGGTCGATAAAATGATGCTGATAAATACAAATAATAAACGCCACCGTATTATCTAATGCAACTTCCACTACATACAACATGATGCTGACAAATACATTAATTATTGTCCAGATTTGAATTGTATCTTAGCTAATATCAACTTAACATAGCTTGTCTATTGTTTATCTACTAGTTAGCCGTCTAAGCCATCATCATGTCCAAAAACATATATAAAGGACACCTTCTTCAACATTCAAGTCTCATCTACAGTTCACTCTTCTCTATATAATATTTATATATAATATATAAGAATAACAACAACAATAATAAGAATAATTATTATATATAGCTTAATAAAATAGCCGTTTGCTATATTTGCTATTAAGACCGCATAGTAATTACTTTACTGTTTGTAATAATTACTGTCTTCGAACTATTATAATATCCGTTAGATATTAATTACAATTTCGTATTAAATTATTTTACATTACCACTTACACTTTACCACATAGTCTGTACAACAATTAATACTCTATCAAACGGATAGGCAGGACAATAACAACTATAATTAATAATACTATCGAACGGATAGTAGGGCAATAATAAATATATATAAAGACGTTATATATAGGAACTTTAAACGATTATTGCTTGTTTTTTTTTATATATACAATATTCTACATACTACTATAAATCAGACACAAATATAATTTTCAGATGACAAGATGATGGACCTTTATATATAATTCATGGGTTGATAATATTCTTGATGGGATGGTGTGATGTTTGTCAATAATTCTCATATTTAACTCATATCAAATATTTGTTTGTATGATTAACTTCTCAATATTGTCTCATTTATGTCTCACAAATGTCTCAGTAATGTCTCACTAATCTCTCACTATTGTTTTTCTCTTATTTTCTGTGTATTGGAAAATCAACCTGGAATTCTTTAACAACCCTAACTTTTTTGTCTCAAACCAGAACAATTTAATTGACAAACATCATATAACCCTAATTACCAAACCCTAATCGACTTTCATTTTAAACCCTAATATCAAGTCAGTTCACAACACAATAGACAAAGAGATATCCGTGATAGTTTAATGGTCAGAATGGACGCTTGTCGCGTGTCAGATCGGGGTTCAATTCCCCGTCGCGGAGTTTTTTTCCAATTTTTGGACTCATTATGTCGTTTGATACGAAGCATGAGTCGAATGGAATTTTTTGTAACTTGTTATTTGCACCAAGGAAAGCTTATTTATGGCGTATGAAGCTTGCAAGATATAATGGTATATTGAGAGGCTACTGTAAGAAGGACTAGATAATGCTATAGACAGACGAGCAAGAAGAAATAAGAATATATATTAGTTTTGTATATTAACTATTTATTCTAGTTATTATTATTTGTGTATTTTAAACCTATAACTAGATTTATCTATCTTATTTTTAGAATGTTGTGATTTACAACTGTAATTAAGAATAGAGTTATTGAAGTTACTTATTTCTGATAACAGTTGACTTAAACTTAATAGCAATAAAACACTAGAATAGATATAAGATGCAGGCTCACTCTATATCTTAAACGTAATATTAAAAATACACCGACTACCATAACTAAGTAATATATAGTATATACTTAATTATTTATACTTCTTGGTTCTTGCTTGGTTGCCTTCTTTTTATATCTTCTTTTGATTACTCCTGCTCTCTGTGTTTGTATACTTATCTTTTATATTCTTAACTTTCCATTTACAAGGTTTGTTTGCACAATTTTCCAAAAAGGAGAGTTTAGGAAAATATCGATTACCCTCATTTTCCTAAACATCAAAATCTGGGATATTACAATGATAGGTGTAAATCTCAGTATTCTAAAGTAAAATAGATAAATCTAGTTACAGGATTAAGAATATACAAATAAGCTCTCTTTGGACATCAAACCCTAATTAGAATAAATAGGTAGAACTATAATATAAGGAATCCGTAATATTACAATATATAGAAAAAAAAGAGCAAGAAAAGAAGGATATGTCTTGAATAAGCACGAACTTCCAATACAGCTTTTTTCGATATGTTTATGTAAGAAACCTAACTGGAAGTCCAGTACATATTCAATCCCGTTGATAATACCCGATTGTCAGGGTGGAGGATTGGTACCACCACGTGTGCAGTGGCTCGTATATTGTATTGAACCTGATTGGAGGATTTTCAGGGAGTGATAATTATATCAGATCTTGGTAAGAAGCCTTTGATTATTGAAGAATTATGTCAGGAGTAATCTTTTTATTTAAGTATGTCTTATTACTGATATTAAGGGGTAACTCTTAATATCATACAATGACTAAGTTTAACAGTAAGAGTAAGTTATAATTCCATATCAGGGTTATTTAATTAGTTATATATTGACCTTACGTAAGAGTGTTTATATTTATACTAATTGATATAATTCATCAATTCACCTGGAACAACTCTTACATATAATTCATTCATTTATTTACAACAATTTTTATAATTTTTCTTCAGCCTCAAAAATTAATGTTTTGTGTTAAATATAGAAATATCTGTTAAAGCAAATCTTTCAGAGAAAAATATTTAACACCTATCTCATTAATGACTGTGTCTAAACTTATATGTCATTTAACAATCATATCTTTTTGTGTGATATGTACCAGATCTATGTATCAAATGATTTTTTTTCAAAAAAAAAAGATAACACCATATTTAATATGTAAGAGTTGTTGTAGGTAAATGGATGAATTATATCAATTAGTATAAATATAAACACTCTTACTTAAGCTCTATATAAAACTAATTAAATAACCCTGATGTAACTTGTAACTTGTTCTTCTTGGTCGTTGTATGATATTAAGAGTTACCTCTTAATATCAGTACTAAGACACACTTAAATAAGATAATTACCTCTGGCCTAATTCCTCAATAATCAAAGGCCTCTCGTCAAGATCTGATATAATTATCACTCCCTGAAAATCCTCCAATCAGGTTCAATACAATATACGAGCCACTGCGCACATGGCTGGTACCAATCCTCCACCCAGACACTCAGGTGTTACCCGCAGGATTGCGTATCTACTGGACTTCCAGTTAGGTTCCTTACATAATATACATACTTAGTAAATAATTCTAATAGAATTAAGGCCATTTTATATTTAAGAAACGTTTAAACTTCTAAATCAAAAATTTGTGTGTAAAACTGATATACCGCATATTACGTAAAGAGAAAGTAGGTTAACGGATACTGAATCTATAATACCATATAAACACTATTATGTAATCCCATTATATACATACACAACTAAACTTTATTTTATATCATCCTTAGTAATAGAATCTACTAAGCTTCTTCAAAATAAAATTACCATTTCAACAAATAATAATTTTTGACATCCTCTGGAAGATTGTATTTCTAACAAAAGAAAATTTTTTGTAGTTTATCTATTACATACAATTTAAGTGTGGATTAGAACCCGATAGTTAATCTTTGTAGTCTAGTAGTTTTAACTTCTTTACAATAATATTTTATACTTTTTGTGAGAAGATATTTTTCAAAACTTTTATGCAAAGTTTCGAGATAGATTTTATACAACACTAAAAGAACAGTAAAAACATGAACTGGCGACTTTTTAATGCATGCATAATATATTTACTTTCGACTAAAACAATCAACATATGCAGTTTCTTGAATCAAAATCCGGGTCCCTACTTTGAATAAATGTGCCATTCCAATACAGCTTTATTATAGTTATCTTAGAAGAAACATTTGCAACTTCTCTTCTTTATATATACAAAGGACAGAGTTTGTTGAGGCATACACATATACTAATCTGTGAGTTTTTTCTTATATAATATATAAACATATTCATAATTTAATATGACCTAAAATTGTATTAATATTTAATAATCACATATTTATCTTTATCATGTGGCTCCTAACCACGTGATAATGGCAGAAATAATACTGGATAAATAAGATAAATGGTATCTTATATATCACTTAATATTCAAAGTTATCTTCTCTTAAAACAAAAATAAATAAAAGTGTTAGAAATATTAAATTGATGTTTACTAGAATATATACTTCACATCCTGTTCTATGACAATATTAATACAATTTGAGAATCAGATTGAGATACTTTCAGTTGAATATATCTATCGATAAAAGATAGAATACCAATTATTCAAGAATCATAACCATTAGCTATCACTACCATCTAAGATACTTATCGTTAAACTGATAAACATCAACTGTATTCACTATCTTGTCTATCAACTATATATACACATGCGGTAACATATATTCTTCATGTTAAGTCTAGCTTGTCATCCCCTTCACTTCCCACCATTATGCTTCTTACGTTGAGAAACAGTTGCCTCTTCTATGTTGCATCCATCCTACAGTCTTACTCATAGTTTTGGCTTATACATATCTTTCCTTCTTATCCAATTGATAACAATTCCTTTCTTTTTCTTTTTCCTTTACATATAAAAAAGGATTGTAGAGATAAGAAAAACACCTTGAAGCAACTTTGATAAACACCTTTTTTTAAGTTTGTTCACCTCAGCCCTTTCTATCCTTCCAATCCCATCAGCAAGCCAGTATATTATCAAGCCTACTATATATATATATATATATTACTACAATGAAGTGGTCAACTATATTACCAGCCACTTTGGTGACAGCTTTAACTACTGCAAATGCTATATCTCTTCAAATTCCCTTTTTTGCCTCCTCATCAAACAATAAGGACTTCAAGACAACCGGCTCTTTAAAACCGTCGATTCACTCTTCTCATTCCTGTTCAACATCTAAATGGTTATTCCCACAAGGTCAAATAGGTGATTTTATGGCACAATCCTTTGTTTCCTCCTCCGCCTCTTCTTCTGACTCTAATGGGAAAATTATATCTCCTAAGAAGGACTGGGACCATATAGTGTCAAGTCAAGAGTTAAGTAACTTCCAATTGCGTGTCAATAGAATTAAAGATCCTTCGAAATTGGGTATTGATACCGTTCAACAATACACTGGTTATTTAGATGTTAAGGATGAGGGAAAACATTTCTTCTTTTGGTTCTTTGAAAGCAGAAACGATCCAGAAAACGACCCAATTGTCCTTTGGCTGAATGGTGGACCAGGTTGTTCTTCTATGACTGGTTTATTTTTTGAATTAGGTCCATCTGCCATAGATGTTGAATTGAAACCTATCTATAATCCATATTCTTGGAATAACAATGCAAGTATTATTTTCTTGGATCAGCCTGTCAATGTCGGGTTTTCATACACTGATGATAGAAATAGTGGTTCTATTACAAACTCTGTTGCCACTGGGAAGGATGTATATGCATTTTTACAATTATTTTTCCAGCAATTCCCACAATATTCTACGAAGACACATGATTTCCATATTGCTGGTGAATCTTATGCAGGCCATTATATTCCTGCTTTTGCTACTGAAATCCTATCCCATGAAAATAGAAATTTCAATTTATCCTCTATCTTGATTGGAAATGGATTAACTGACCCATTAACTCAGTACAAATATTATAAACCTATGGCTTGTGGCGAAGGTTCTGGTTATGATCCAATCTTATCTCCACAAGAATGTCAAGCGATGGAAGATTCGTTACCAAGATGTCTTTCCTTAATTGAGTCATGCTATAACTATGACTCCATTTGGACTTGTGTCCCTGCATCCATCTACTGTAACAACGCCCAATTGGGTCCATTCCAACGTACTGGCAAAAATGTTTATGATGTTAGGAAAGACTGTAATGGTCCATTATGTTACTCTGAAATGGAACCTATTGACCAATATTTGAATTTGAAAGAAGTTCAAGATGCTATTGGTGCAGAAGTTTCTAATTTTGAATCTTGTAATTTCGATATAAACAAAAATTTCTTATTCGCTGGTGATTGGATGAAACCATACCAAAAACATGTAACTGAACTATTGGATAAATACCAATTACCAACATTGATTTATGCCGGTGACAAAGATTTTATTTGTAACTGGATGGGTAACCAAGCTTGGGCTGATGATTTGCCATGGAAGCATCACGAAGAATATGTCACGACGCCATTACAACCATGGATCGTTAACAGTCAAGAGGGTACCCATCAAGCAGGTGAAATTAAATCTTTCAATGAGTTGACTTTCTTAAGATTGTTTGATGGTGGTCACATGGTTCCTTATGATCAACCAGAAGCTTCTTTAGCAATGTTAAATGAATGGATTCATGGACAACAATTCTAAATGGATTTATGTTACTTTTGTGTTTATTATTTCCTCCTCCCCCCACCTTTATTCATGTTGTGTGTTTAGTGATTACTACATATTTTATTTTATCGCTTTGTATATGGGACACACAGACACGCAATATATATGTATATACATACATACATATATATAGATAATATGTTAAAGGAAGTTCTATACTAGTGTTGTCTAATATGTATTATCTTCTCGTTATGTCAATATCGTTCCTTCTTCTATATATATGTTTGTTTATTGCTAATTTTGTAACTTTCAGTCTTCCCTCGTATAATTTTCTTTTTCCTTTCTTTTTTATTTTTTATATACACATGTCTTCTTACGCAGCAAGCAATTGAAAATACGTCAATGAATGAAAGGATACAACAGGATGCCTCTCACTACAGTTCCAACAGTTGTCGTATCATCTCTCAAAGAGTTAGTCTGTTCCTCAGTATACATATATATTTAAAGTAGTAAATCCATCATTTTTATCATTTATTTACGCAGCATTAGAGAGATCAATTTGAGAAAGATGTCCACAGATACTACTGAAAAGATAGAAAAGGTTCATGAAAAGCGCAAACCCAGGTTTAAAGCTCTTTTTCAGTACATTTGTATATCATTATTGCTTATTGCTGCAGTAGAATATTTCAAATATTCAACTAAAATTCACTATGAATGGTTCCATTGCACTGCTGTGAAGGAACAAATTAATTATGTCGATGGATCTGAATCCTCTGTAAACAAAATCTTCGCTAGAGGTGGTCCAAGTTGTGATAAAAGAGGTGAATTGAAAATTATAATGAAAAGGATTACTCGTGATTATGAGCCAAATGATGAAAATTTCTCATTCTGTATTGTGGAAAATACAAATGTGCCATCTATTCACTATCCTTTGACTGAAGATAAGGGTAAACCTGGTTATTATGCCTTTGTTGGTTATGATCATGATAAGGAATTGATAGAAGAAGTATGTAAGGATTCTACTATTTATCACATGTGAACGAAATATTACAATATATATATATGCATATTAATATATGTAATCCATAGTAATATATATTTTATGTATATATGCTTACTTATGTTCAATATTTGCAAAGTTGATTTGAATTGTGTAGAAATTGAATTCCAATCAAATTAGGATTGCTGATCACTTGGAATTGGTATTGGAGTGCTGTTATTGCTAGTCATTCCACCATTATACATCGGGCATGATTTATTTGTTCTGATATGACCAACTTGTCCACAAGTAGCACAGCGTCTTGATGTGTTCTTACCGTGCCCTTTACCTTCACTGCTACCAGTAGTCAAATTGACATTACCGGTTGTATTACTACTACTATTAGTATTATTATTATTTGTGATAGTAGAACTGGAATTATTAACTGCAGTGACATTAGTGCGCTTCTTGCCTCCCCTAGCAGCTCTTCTTTGCTGCGATTTTTCTAAAGATGCTAATTCATTTTGTAAAACTTTCTTTTGAAATTCTATTTCATCAGGGTTATCGATCTTAGATTCATCCATATTTAATAGGGTAGCAACATCAACCGACTTCTTTCTTAGCTCTTTACCTTTTAAGTAGCCTCTAATAACACGAGGATCTCTAATTATTATCGTATCTCTTTGAATAATACCATTCTCATCACGTCTCTTTCTGACAATTCTAAGTATCTTATTATCATCACGATGCGTCAATACATGTCTGTTGGTAGGATTAACTGAATTTGGATCATCTAATTCTTCAAATGGATTGACAATACTTAGACTCTTAGCATGTGTATACCATGTACGAATGATTTCATCATCATAAGCCTTTTGTTGTTGAACAACATTGTAAGTATGAGCACCGTTTTTACCCTTTGCTGAATCACTATTACTGGATTCATTATTAGACTTAACAAAACCACCTTTCATAGAAGTCTTTAAAAATGAAAAACCTTCACCACAACCAGTAGGATCACCAACACCGTGAATTTGAACCATTGCTCTCATCTGTGTGGCATTAACGAAATTTCTAGATATGTTCCATGGTAACAATTTTTCTTCTAATTTAACCAATTTATCATCAAAATTGAAATTTTCATTATCTTCCATAAATTGTAAACCTTGGCTCATTGCCTCCACTTCGGCAATTTGTTCAGGACTCAATAATTTTTTTGTATTGTCTTTATCCAAGAAAGGCTCTCCTTCTTTCAATTTCCATAACCCTTTATCTGGTCCTTCCCGTTGATATTTCATAAATTCTTTGATCTTCTGTCTATTTTGACCATAATCTTGGTCTGGGAAATGTTTTGCAATAGGTTCAATCGATATTGCTCTTTCAGGAACTTTATTTAGAATTCGGTAAACTATCATTCTTAATCTGATAGATTTCAAAGAAGTGACCCTTCTTGAATTTGGTCCTGGGATTTCTACCACCGGGAAAGTTTGGCCTACTGTAAAAAGATGATTGATATTCCTTAAGTAAAACCTATTAATACCATGTCCAACACTTCTAACCATCAGAAAATCTGTATCAGATACATCATGTTTAAAAATAGGTGCACGAATCATATTATTATATAAAGTTGGCACGATATGACCAGGTTCAACAAATCCAAAATTCCAAAATGGAGATTTATCTTGTACACCAAGGACATGGGTCTCCCCAACAGACAATTTCGGACGTAAAGTGTCATCTTCTGACGTCTTTCTATAATAATTGATCAATTTATTTGCCATACCATACTTAGATAATGCCAAAGGTGTCTGTTCAGAATATTCCATTAAATAGATTGGTGCTGAATCACCAACAGTAAGATCTTGAGTTGTAGCAAATGATTCACGAACACTTTTACCTTTATCCTTCTTCCTTTTCCTTGTTTTCAACTTACTAAATGTGATAGTGGAACCAATACGTATATGTGGACTGAACTTAGGTCTATGGAAGAATCTTAATTGTGATCTCGGTAGATTAACTTTATAGAATGGTGATTGTAAATTAATAGCAGGTTGTGAATGTTCGATATTTAAATTAGATATTGTAGCACGGACTTTTGGTTTATGGGTATGTTTTAAGATGGAGTACGTGTGATCGTTGGAGATATTAAATCTCTGCAGTAGAAGAGATTCCTTTGTTACTGAGTTAGATAATCTCAATTCTTGTTCTCTTTTTTTTAAATCATTGTCTTTGTTAAGGATCAATAGTAATTTACTATCATTCATATCCAATTCTGCAGATTTTGCCATTGGTAATTTGGCATCAATTAAGTCGTCTTCATTCCAATCTTCATTATAATCAAAAGGAACCAACAATTTATTAGTTTTATCATTATTAGCAGTTCTGACATTATTGTCATTATCATAATGAATAATCTTATTTTCATCCCATTTTTCAATAGCAATTAAAAGATCATCAGATATGTTGAACTGATTATTAACCATATCGTTATTTTTTGTGCCTCCCTTTCCATCCTTTGAGTTCATTTCAGGTTCCATCAATGGGTCCACAAATCTCTGTGAAAGTGGAATATTCTTAATCCCATAATTTTTCAATTTTCTTTTGGATTCATTGAATAAAGTAGAATAGTCCATAGTATTGAATAACCTTCTTTGATCTTGTTGAACTTTAAATTTTAAATTGGTTGGACAAAAAGATTTCACCTCATCCATATTCCCATTTGGACATAATAATGAAGCCAATAATTTTGATTGGTATTGATAATCATGCCTTTTACGATATATACAACTATTCCATTTCAATACTTTACCCTTCTTATAAGTTGGGAAATAGTATTGTAGTAAGAGTTTATCTCTGTGTGTTTTAAATCTTTTTATATCTTCATCGTTGGATGGACTTCGTAGCTTTGAATCTTGTACCCTCATGCTATTATTAATATTATTGTGTATCGTCAGGTCAAATAAATTATACGAATTATGATCATTAAGTTTATTCTGGTTTACTTTGTCACTATCACCATTATTATTATTATTAAAGGATATAATCTTTGGATAGCCATTAGTTAAATCCAACCCCATATCATTTATATGAGTAACAGAATATTCCGAATCATTTAAATCAAGATTATTATTATTCTTACTATTACCATTATCATTATTATCATTATCATTATCATTATTATTATGACTAATATCATTTTCATTATCATTATTTCTTATATTATTATCAATCATAAACAAAGCATTATTATTGTTATTAGAGTCTATATTATTATTACTACTAGCATTAGTATTAATAATATTATAATTACTATTACTGGTATCGTTCGTGCTTATATCCATATCCATATTCATATCTATGCCATGATTATTAATATCTAAAAGATTGAAATTATTACCATTAGGGAAACCTATATTATCCATAGTACTGGAGTGATGGTGATCTAATATTAATTCATTAGAAACACCAAACATATGTTGAGAGATAATAATTTGATCATTTTCATTATTGTTCATAAAAACGATATTATTATTATTATTATTATTATTATTATTATTATTCTGTATGTCATCTTCGTCATCTGCTAATTCATCTTCATCTTCAAAATCTATAGCATCAGGTAAATGTTCAGTACTATCATAATTTCCATCACCCTGGTCACCACCACCACCAATAAAGGAACCAATATTTAAGGAACCGAAATCACCACTAAAAATGGCATTATATGCATCATCCTCATTTGTTAAATCTCTAGTACCAATACCAGAATGAGAACTGCTGACATTAGTTGATTTCTTATTCTTTTTCACTACAGGAGGCGTTATAATATTAACCATTTTTAATAGTAGAGCCGTCTATTGCCTGTTGTTTTCTTGGGACTATTAAAAGGTAGACACTATCTTATCAACTAGCAAAATAAAATAGAAGAAACAAAAATAAATAAGTAAATAAACAAAACACAGACACGGACTGACCAAATGAAAAAAAAAAGAAAATAGACTAATTATATTAGAATGGGGACACTGACTGCTACGTGGACAACTACTAATACATGTTTTGCACGTATCTAATCTATCACTACTCTGTCCCTCATCTTCAACCACCATATTCTAATGTGTAGTATCTCTTTGGATTCTCTAAATTTCTTTACTTTGTTTTAATAGCAATAATAGTGAGAATAAGAACTGAAGGGAAAAATCAAAAAAAAAAAAAAAAAAAAAGAAAAAAGGAAAATATTATTTATATATAGCATTCTATACGAAACAGAAAACAAAATACATAGCATGGTACAAACACGTGAGCTATACAATCTGTCTTATATCTGATTTATTCCAGACGATCAGCAAGCCTGGCAACAATTCGTGCACGTAGTGATACTTGTCCTTGGGGTAGTCGACTATCAGTGGGATATCACTGGGACATGAATCTAGTATCTCAACCACCCTACAAATCGAATTTATATCGTGGTCGACCTCTCTACCGTGAAACTTTTCCTTCTCGACAACAGTGACTAACGCAATCGGTAAACCTTTATGATATAATCTATGTGTAGCTTCATCTCTGGTCGTGTGGTTGTTGGCAGTGCTAGTGCTGTTATTATTCTTACTGGAACATGAACAGGCCATTTGTTACGTTTCTACCCCAAAGTGTATTGTTATTATGTGCGATTATGTATATTCTCCTGTTAGGATTCACTTGATTAATACGATATCCTTCCTCTCCATGGATTAATTATCATCTTTCTTAAAAAAAAAAAACTCTGTCTTATGCAATTCACTGCTACAACTATACAAACCTCTGTATATATATATATATATATATATGTGTGTGTGTGTTTGTTTGTCTATATATTCTCAATAAGATCTCATCACTTTTTGAGTCACCGTAGTAAAAGATGGGCGAAGGAAAAAAAAATATGTGGTATGCTGTTATTTTGTTAAAGTGTGATATCTCACAACTGTGTATGAATATCTGTGTGATTTGTATTAGCGTAATGGATATATATATATATATATCATGATTGTATGTTATGGACATCTAATGTTTATTGTCTATTCAATTTCTTACTATATTCAAACAATTTCCTATACTGTCTTTGTTCATCAATGAAATCTGGTTCCTGTCCCGTTGTTTCATCCTTATCCAATGTCCCAGTCACAGTAAAATATTCAATATTTGATTCAGTCGAATCCATAAATAAGGATCCCATTTGTCTATCTTTATTGCTTGGTGCAGGTATAACCTTTTTATATTTTTCAACTGTACATTCCTCCTCATTAAATGTCTCGTCTAATGTCTTAATCAGATTTATAGTATCATATCCATATGGTACGAGAATCCTTGTCGTCTTGGCCATCTCAACATCTTTCATATCAAACTTATTATTGATATCGACTATTTTTTTAATCAACTCCTTTAATTGGGTTTGTCCCGTTTCACTATATATCAAGTTACAACGTTTTTGTAGACTGTACCATCTTAATGTTTGTTGAATGTAATCTATATGATGTGAATACCATACAGGGAGATTTTTCTGTATCTTATATATATGTTCACTATTAATACATATAATCGTCTTATTATTTCCTATATGCTCGTTCCCTTTCTTATTCCAACCATCTATCTCCTTAACACATTTTAAAATATGATCAAGCCATTTCTGCTGGTCATATATTGACCAATCTAATAATATCAGCCAATGGACATTTTCTTTTCTAACAGATCTTAAAAATATTTTAACTATCTCAATGAAATTTATCCCTTCTTCTTCTTCAAATAGACAATAATATGTATCAAGCGATACATCGTCTAATTTTATATTACTAAAAGATAAAAAATCACTAGCACAACAATTTTCAATATGTGAATCACATGAGAAATACTGTTGCTGGAATGACTTTAATGTTTCATTGTTTCTATATATTACTATCAGAGTTTTTAAATCATCGTCTCCTCTCTCCTTTTCCTTATCTTTTTCCTTTTCTTGTTCTTCTTTTATCTGGTACTCAGGTTTATTTGTTATCCTCTTCAATATTTCATCCATTTATGTTCTATTTCCATTCACATATACACATGTATTCATATATAATTCAAACAATAAAACTACCTGATCAAGAGATTATTATTCTGTAGATATCTTTATTTCCTGCTCTTTGTACGTTGCCATTTTTTGTCCTTTTTTTTTCTATTACTATTATTATTATTATTTTAATCTTTAAACCTTTTATCCATCCACTCAGATATAAATGCAAGCACATGCACACACACACACACACACACACGTACACACATATATATGGTTAATATTTTGAATATCACGATATGTATTAATGAATGTACAAATGTAATAAATAGGCAAATATAGGTGACAGAAGGAGAAGTGATAGTTACATGGATATAACATTTACTATCCCCCCCCTCCTCATCCTCTTTTCTATACAATCAAAACGTTTCCTTTAATAGTCTGCTGAGTTATATAATCCGATGTCTACTTCTGATTTCAAATCACACGTGGCTTTTGCATTCTCTGCACGTACTCTTGCCAATTCATTCAAATATCCGTCTTCAACACCTGTAACGTAATTACCTGTAAACACACCTACTTCAAATTTGTTAATCTTGTCCGTTTTACAACAGTCAATCAAATCCTCTAAAGTTTGATATATGACCTTTTCACAACCTAATATCTCAGCTACTTCATCTTCTGTTCTATCAAATGCAATCAAGTTCTTATTATCTGTCAAGTCGATACCGTAGATATGGTTATAACGAATAGCTGGTGCCGCTGATGCAAAATATACTTTCTTAGCACCAGATTCTTTGGCCATATTAACAATCTCAATAGACGTGGTGCCCCTGACAATAGAGTCATCGACAATCAAGACATTCTTCCCTTTGAATTCAGATTCCATTGCATTCAATTTCCTTCTCACTGAAGACACACGTTGTTCTTGATTTGGCATAATGAAAGTTCTCCCGACATATCTATTTTTAACAAAACCTTCACGGTATGGTTTCCCGAGAGTTGTCGCACATTGCATGGCACATGTTCTAGCAGTATCCGGCACAGCCATGACCACGTCAATATCATCTGGTGACACTTTACTCTTAATATTTTCAGCTAATTTAACACCCATCTCCAATCTCGTGTGATAAACTGAGATCCCGTCTAGGACACTATCAGGTCTAGCAAAATAAACATATTCAAATAAATCTGGTCTATAACTGTTCATAGGGACCACTTGTCTAAACTCAGGTTCCCCCTTAGATATATCTTTTGGCACAATAACAGCCTCCCCTGGTAACAAGTCACGGAACTTGTTAAAGTTGTGAGCCTTTAGGACAACACTCTCTGAAGCTAACATATAATCCTTAGACCCGTCTTTATTGATACGTTCACCGAATAGCAATGGTCTGATACCATTTGGATCCCTGAAACCAAACATGGCAAACCCAGCTAACATACCAACAACGGCATAACCACCACGACATAGTCTGTACACACCTTCAAGGGCGTGGAAAACATCTTCATTGTTGACTCTATATTTGTTGTGTTTTTCCAATTCAGCTGCAAATATGTTTAATAATAATTCAGAGTCGCTATCGGTATTTATATGTCTATGAACATCTTCATCCATGTACCTACTTAGAGATGCAGTATTGACCAAATTACCATTATGAGCCAAATTGATCCCATATGGACTGTTGACATAGAATGGTTGGGCTTCAGAGTTAGCAGAAGACCCTGCTGTTGGATAACGTAAATGAGCAATACCCATAGACCCAGCCAAACCAGCGATTCTGTTTTGGGTGAAGACATCTCTTGCCATACCGTTCCCTTTACATTGATAAATTCTACCACGGTTACCACAAGTGGCAATACCTGCAGCGTCTTGACCTCTGTGTTGTAAGAAGATACAACCATCACACAATTCTGGTGCCACAGTACGATTTTGGTCGGCTAATACTATACCTAAAACACCACACATGTTAATTATATATTTGTGATCTCTTTATTTTCACTTCTTCTTCTTAACGTTAGGCGTTTCTGAGTTAACGTGTAAACAGAACTTCTTTTCAACAGTTTTTGAAATGTGATAAAGATACTTTTCTGTCCCTTGCTAAACTTGGAACTACTTCCTTTTCTTTTCTTGAAAAAAAAAAAAACTTTAGTCGATTGACCAGTACGACATTCTTATTAGGACCTTTCTCTAGTTCAAACCGTGGACCAAAGAGAAATAGAGAACACAAATAAGTAGGAAAGAAAGAAAGAAAAGACTAAAGTACCCATGGAGAAAGCAAGTAGAATTAATTATCTGTTTTTTTTTTAACATCTTTTAAAATGTTTTATAGTGCATGCGGTTTTTTTCTTTGCTTCTCGTTTCTTTTTCCCACGCAAAAAGAGAATCTCGAAGAACCAAACAAAATATCGGGGACGAGTCAAAAAAAAAAAAACAAAAAAAAAAACAAATGCCGGGGGGGGGGTTCTTGGAGAGTGAAAGATTCGTTTTTCCCTCTGTGATTAAACCATGCGATTGATTAATTTTGCAGGATGAATCAATCAAGTTCGGGAGGCCGTTGCGGATGTAGGTGAGGATGGGGAGGAGTCAGACTAACAAGATCAGAGTCAATGTAAAATATCACTATAGTGAATAGATACCATATAATATTGAGATTGAAACATAAAGTCATCTGTTTTTGTCTTTGTGTTTTTTTAAAAAAAACAAAAATAAAGCATAATACAGAGAAAAGGTATATACATATATATATATATATATATAAGTTTATAAGTCATCTGAATAACCACTCGTCATTAATGTTTGTTAATTAGTTTTGCTTCCTCTTCGATCTCGTTTTCAATGAGTTCAAGGTTCTCTTGGATGTTCCACAAGTCTTTATATAAGGATCTCTCACGACTCAATAATTCGGTGTGCGTACCTTCTTCTTTGACACGTCCATCCTCCAACACTATAATCTTGTCTGCATCTGCTACAGTTCTTAGTCTATGGGCGATGTACACACTGGTCTTGGTACGGTCCTTGAAATTAGACCTTATAGTACGTAACAAGTTTTGTTCCGTGTGTGTGTCCAATGCACTAGTAGCTTCATCAAAGAACATAATCGATGCGTCCTTTAGTAACACTCTAGCAATTGCTAATCTCTGCTTTTCACCACCACTTATCATTAACCCACGTTCACCCACAATTGTTTCTGTACCCTTTGCTAACTTATTGATCAAGGGTCTTAGATGAGCCTTATCAATAGCTGTGTTAATTTCATCATCTGTAGCATTAATTCTACCAAACTTCACATTTTCCCAAATTGTGTCATTAAATAAGGGAGTATCTTGAGGCACCACACCAATCACTCTTCGTAACGAATCTAAATCAAAATTCCTAATGTCTTCGCCATTAATTAATATTCTACCTTCTTCAGGGTCATAAAATCTAAACACCAATTTTAAAATTGTCGATTTACCACTACCTGAGGGACCTACAATAGCTGTCTTTTCGCCTCCATTAATTACAAAACTAGCATTCTTCAAGATTTTACGATCTGGTCCATATCCAAAGGTAACATTCTCAAACTTTATTTCATATGGTTTTATATTTGAGCTTGGTAACATTTTTGGATGAACAGGATTCTGAATCTTAACTTCATTTTTTCTTATCTTAAATAAGGATTCCATATCAATTAATGATTGTTTCAATTCTCTATAAACACTTCCTAAAAAGTTTAGTGGAACGGAAAGTTGAAAAACTAATTGATTGATTAATACTAAATCACCTACAGTCAAATCACCTCCTAGAACACCTGTACAACCCATATACATCATACCAGTTAATGCAGAAGTGAAAATCAAGTTTTGGCCGGCGTTCAAAAACGCCAAAGATTGGGCAACCTTCACTTGTGAATCTCTATAGTTTTCTAAAGCCTTATTATACTTCTGAGCCAAATATGATTCATTATTAAAATATTTGACTGCTTCAAAATTGATTAATGAATCCAATGCAACGCTTGCACCTTTATTATCTGCCCTATTGGCTGCTCTTCTAAACTCAGTTCTCCATGCAGTAGTCCTAATAGTGAAGATCGAATACAATAACATGGTCAAAAACGTAATGCCAGCAAAAGATGCACCAAATTGATGAGTCAAAATACCACACACAATAGAGATTTCAAAACTAATAGGAATGATATGAAATACCATGGCACTCAAAACATAGGAAATACCTTTAGTACCCCTATCCATGGCCCTTGTCAAACCACCTGTTTGTCTTGAAAGATGCCACCCCAGGTCTAGTTTCATTAAATGTTTAAACGTTTCTAAAGATACTGTTCTAATAGCATTCTGTGCGACTTTAGCAAAGACTGCATTTCTTAATTCACCGAATAAAACTGCACCGAAACGGGCTACACCATACGATAAAATAGTCAATGTGATAGCAGCAGGTAATGCAACAGTAGGATCCGACCAATCTACATTCATTGAATCAATTGTTTGCTTAAAGAAAAAGGGAACTTGTACATTTAGTATCTTGGCACCTATTAATAAAGATAAAGCAATAAGAACTCTGATTCTAACTTTATTATTCCCCTTAGGCCATATATATTTGAAAAGATCCTTTAAAATTTTTAGTTCAGAGATTGTAGGTAATTTTTTTGTTGCTGTGTTACTATTAGCAGCACTTGATTTTGTAGTTTCAGAGGCTGAAGATTTTGAAATTTCATTCTTTATATTCTTAATAACAATGGTATCATCTTTATTTCCGGATGAAGACATATGTGCATGGTTAGATTGAGACATGCATTTAAAATGAGAGATGGGGGCTGAACTAAAACTTCTCTTGTTATAAACCAAATTTTGTATAACATTTGAATTGGCAGTAGTCTTTAAAAATACTGATACAGGTTGATACTGTGTTTTGGATAGTAATCTTATTGAGCGCTGTCTAAAACATTTTATTGGTAGTCTTGAGACTATCTGGGGAGATTGAATCCCTAATTTGATCATCATTGAGATCAGGATGCTGGCTAATTGGCTGTAATTTCTAAATAAATAGTGGAAACCTGTGAATTAGACCCTCTTTGGCATATAACATAAAGATATTTTTCACTCTTTTCTTGCTCCTTTCTTTAAATATTAATAAAGAAAAAATAAGCGCTTTGTCTTGATAAATGACTATTGGTTTTCCTACCAATGTATTGGATTAAAAGTGGGGACCTGTCAATGGGATTTATTTTCCATTTTTCCAAAATTTCCTGTTATTGCGACATTAACGCTGTTTCCCGATCGTGATAATTTTGATAGTTAACAAGACAAATTTGGAAGGAAAATGGGGTGTATCTAGACGTTAAATCATGAAATGAATACCACCATGTGGTTCAGTTTTTTTGCTTTTTCTTTATATTCATTGCTATATTTTGCCAGTCACTTCTCCATCTCCATACTATTTTATCGAAGAGAAAAATATGTCACAAACACATAATTTGGTAAGACAAGAAATATTGTTACTTCAAAAGGTTAGCTACTATTATTATTATTCAATTTCATTAAGATTTCTTGTAGTTGCAAGTTCACGTATGTGCAAAAATTATTTATATGATTTAGAGACAAAACTTGATTTAAAATTCAAATAATATAAAAATAAAATATATAAATTACTCAGTTCAGAATATTATTAGGTTTATTAGTATTATATAACTATTCATTCTTCTATCCCCCCCCCTGTATATACTTTCTGCATTTTCATTTTTTCATTGATAACTCCTTTATTTCACTCTCACATTTATCAATGACTTCACTACTTAATTTGATCTTCTTGGAAAGATAATCTAACCTGGATTTAAATGGTCTTTGATCCTCAAGATGATTTAATGGGAATAATTCTTCTTCCCATTTTTGAATTCTTTTAGTTTCAAATGCAACAACTCTTAATAAGTATCTTGTCTTTAAGACAATAGACAATTGACCATCATTCACTAAATAATTGAATGCAGCTCTAAACAATGGTTTAGCTGGACGAATCTCTTGGAAGACACCACGGTTTCTTGACACTGTAATTAGACCATTTTTTTCTAATTCCATAATCCCTAATTCAGGTGCAGCTTTAAATAGTGGTTTGAAAACAATGTCACTATATGAGATCACAGGATTCGCACTCAACATCTCAATCAATTCCCAGGCTTGGGCGCTCTTGACTCCATCGATTTTATCACTTAAAAATATCTGGGTGATTTGTTCAGAGGCTTGTTCAACCATTTTTTCTAAAGCCTTTAGTGGATCCTCACCTGATTTAACTCTTCTAACAAATGCTTGCAAGTCAAGCATTCTACCTCCCAAAGGATCCAATGCTTCATCAATTTCAGCAATTATTTGAGAACTTAATTCATTATTAGAAGTCCCTTTATTATCATCATTATTTCCATTTCTAGTTCTGTCTTGTAATTGAGACAAAACATAGTTTTTAGCATTGGCTTTTGATGCATCAGATAATATTAATGTTTTGAAAACTTGATTTGGAAATGACTCAGACAAAATTTGATCAGAGGCTACATTTTCAGTCAAGAATATAACATGAGCAACATTCATTTGTACTAACATTGCAGCCCAATCTGCTAACTCTTTATATATAAATCCATTAATGTCTGAACTACCGGCAAATCTATCAATTACAATAACAGGTTTAGCTTCTGGATGTTGTTGTAAATAATCTTCTTCTTTAATGTTGATCTTCTCATTTCCTTCTGTTATAATTGGTTTATAATCCTTCAAAGCAATTCTTTTAATGGACATCATAGATGTGGTAAGTATATTTCTAAATTGTGTCTCTTTAGATTCGGATAACCCAGTCTTTTGACCTGTCAAACCTTGAACCATTAAATCAATAATACTAGTAAATGAATTCACCCATGGAAATATTGGGAAATAACCAATTTCATTAGCAACATTCCACAAGAACTTTGAATCAGTTCTTGATTTAATGATTTTATCACAATCAAAATATAAAATATTATTTCTTTCATTTAAAGTATGTTCCATTACAAGTTCACGTTTACCTGAGCCACGTGGACCCCTGATGATAACAAAAGTGTTTGTGTTTTCTTCTAACCACATTTTCAAATCCTCGACTCTTTCCATTCTTTCACCCCAAAGATGAATGATTGGATGATTTTTTTCATCACTTGACCAATATTTGGTAAATTGGTTGACTGTAGAATCAGTGAATTTAATAATTTTTTTAATCCAAATGTTATCCTTAGATAATGAATATTTGTGGGTAATCTTTTGTTCAATAAAAAATTCACGGATTGGATCAAATATTAAAACTGCTACAATAGATAAAAGTGCAATAAATACTGGGATTGCGATCTTTGTGTGATTTACAAAAAAATTTGTGATAAATGGTGTTTTAACAACATTTTCATATTGTATATGTAACACTGTATTGTTGATCTCAATACCGGAGACACAGTTTTTAGCACAAATTGAGCCTCTATATGAATCATATTTCAATATAGCTACAGATTCACCCTTCTTAGGGGGATAAATATCCACAATTTTCCCATACCGTCTGAATAATAAATAAATTTCTTCTTCAGTTAAAGTAGGGCCTTGGAACTTGATTCGTATGGTCTTATTAGGTAACCTTTTTAAATCTTCAATCCATGGAGAACCTTTCACAGGGAAAGCCGAAACTTTAGTGAAATATGAAAAGATGTTCTTAGAGGATTCCCTTACAGTATTTTGTTGAATCATCGAGTTAACTTCAGCTAAGGTGTATCTATAAGGGACCAAAAAAGTAGCAAATACACCACCATCTCTTTTAACTGGGATGGTAGAACGTAATTCTAATCCGTTGATAGGTTTTGTTTCAGGACTAGCCAAGTTCTTTATCCTGGATCGAATCGCCTCTCTAGATTGATCAACAAACAAAGAATTGAACCATAGCATAGGATTCCAGATAGACATTTCTCTTGCATATATATTATCAAAATATATCAAAGTTTCTCTTTCTGTCTTGTGGATCACACCTGTGTCTGTAGCTGTATTCGATTCACCTGCTTGTTGATCTTTAGCCTGAATCTCACTAGACACACCTCTTTTATTTATTATTCGTAGTCCTGATAGAGGCAATATCTTTGGTGTGTATTGTAATAGACCTCTCGCAATAACATGCCTCCCAATAGAATAAGTGATGGGTGTTGGACAAATTGGTCTCAGCATCTTAGCAACCGCAAAAACTTAGATAATGTGTTTTGTTTAAAGAAACGAAAGTACTCCTATCGTCGACTGGATTTTGCTAAAACCAGTACAAACCAGTGTCTACAACCTTTAAAGAGTTGACAGTCCTTTCTTCCTCCCCTGCTGCTCCTCCGTAGTACATCTGGTTCTCTTTTAATCTATCTCAACTTTCCCTCTCTTTATAAAAAAAAATGTAGTTGTTTGACTTCAAAGACAAATTAAAATCTCCACTGGGGACGGTATGGCAGTGTCCGTAGGTCACATGACCTAGAAACCCCGTTCCGCGGAGATTTCAAAATAAAAAAAAAGAAAAAGAAAAAGAATTCCATTTTTTTTTTTTTTTTTTTTTTTTTTTTGGAAAAATGCCATCCAATTTTTAAAGGGAAAATCAAATATGTCAAACAAACTCCTAAGAACAGCAACTACAACCCATTTTTTATTTTTGCTGAAAGAAGAGGAAGAAATAAGAAAGCATAGTCTGCTTTTGAAACAGAATTTGGGAACTTGCTCAAAAGAATGGTCGATTAGTTTAATAACTGCAAGTTTTAATATTTGTTTAATATTTTTTATTTTGTTTTAGTTTGCTTTTGTTTTGTTTTGTTTTTTTTATTATTATTATTATTACAACACAATTATCCGTCTTATATTGATTGCATAAGTTATGTCTGCTATACAATATGGAGAAATCCTTTCAGAACCTTGTGATTTAGGTAAAACGTTTGAAGATATCTTGCCAGAATTAGAAGACCAAAATACTGATATAGAAGGTGCATTTTCATGGCATATTGATAATTGGTTTAAATTACAACAGTTAAAATATGAGTCTCCACAAGTTCAGATAGGGAAATTTAAATGGAATCTATTATTATTCCCTAATGGGAACCATAATAAAGGTATTGCTATATACCTGGCACCTCATCCAAAAGAAAATATAGACCCCGATACAGGCAAACCAGTCCCAGAAGATCCAGATTGGTACTGCTGTGCTCAATTTGCTATAGTACTGTCAAGACCTGAAGATGATGCCACTGTACAAGTAATTAATAGATCATTTCATAGATTCAATGTTTCAGATACAGATTGGGGGTTTTCTAACATTGTCGATGTTAATCATCTGAAATATCCATCCAAGGGAAGATTAAAACCTTTATTAAACGATGGTTCATTAAATATATCTGTCTATATTCGAATTTTAAAGGACCCTACTGGTGTCCTATGGCATAATTTTATCAATTATAATTCTAAGAAGGAGACTGGATACGTCGGTTTTAAAAATCAAGGTGCTACATGTTATTTGAATTCTTTGTTGCAATCATATTTCTTCACTAAAGTCTTTAGAAAATTGGTTTATCAAATTCCAACTGAGAAAGATAGTCCCAATAATAGTGTTCCTATGGCTTTGCAGAGAGCATTCTATCAATTACAAGTCTCAGATGAACCTTTAGATACACTAGAGTTAACACGTTCATTTGGATGGGATAGTGGAGATGCTTTCACACAACATGATGTACAGGAATTAAATAGAATATTAATGGATAGATTAGAGAACAGGATGAAGGACACACCCGTCGAAGGAAGTTTAAATAATCTTTTTGTTGGAAAAATGAAAAGTTACATTAGATGTATTAATGTGGATTATGAATCGTCTAGAGTAGAAGATTTCTGGGACTTACAGTTAAATGTCAAAAATTTAAAAGGATTAGAAGATTCTTTTAAAAATTATATTGAAATTGAATTAATGAATGGAGAAAATCAATATGCTGCACAAGGACATGGTTTACAAGATGCCAAAAAGGGGGTAATATTCGAATCGTTCCCATCAATTCTACATTTACAACTTAAAAGATTTGAATATGATTTTAATTACGACCAATTGATAAAAATTAACGATCGGTATGAATTTCCAGAGACAATTGATGTGTTACCTTATCTTGATAAAGATAGTCCACAAGTTCAGCAACCAAATGCACACATATATAGTTTACACGGTATATTGGTTCATGCTGGTGATATTTCAACAGGACATTATTATGCCATGATTAAACCAACTGTGGAAGACCAATGGTACAGATTTGATGATGAAAGGGTATGGAAGGTAACTAAGAAACAAGCTTTGGACGAAAATTTTGGTATTGAGAGGCTCCCTGAAGAACAAATCAAAATGATGTCCAGGGAACAATACCAAGAATATATGTTAGCCCGTCATACAAGTGCATATATGTTAGTGTATATCAGAAAGGATAGAGAAGAAGAATTGTTGCAACCCGTTACAATTGAAGATGTTCCAAAGCATATTATTGCAAGAGTGGAAAAGGAAAACAAAGAACGTGCTGCTCGTGAAAAGGAACTTAGAGATGCTCATTTATATCTAAATATTAGAATTCACAGTTTAGTGAATTTTGTCAACTTTGAAGGATTGGAGACTGTTCCTAATCCAATATTCAAATACTCTTATGAGGGTCTTAATGATGGTAAAGAACAACCATTCATGTTAAAGGTTGAAAGAACAAAAAAATTGGTAGACTTTTATGATGAGATTAAAGATACATTAAATATTCCTAGGGAGAATAGCATTAGGTGTTGGGGTATGATTATGCGTCAAAACAGTACTCTGCGAATCTCCTATTATTTAGATCCAAATAATGTGAATGTAACAATAGAGGATGTATTAAGACTAGAAGAAGAACAATCTATTCAAGGATGTGATGTTTTTGTTGAAGAACCATATTTAGATTTAAAATATTTGTTAGAATTAAAGAAGAATAATAGTATTGACTTTGAAAAGGTTGATGATATACTAATTAGAAAAGTAAGAGATAATTTGAATGAGTATTTGAAACTCTATTCTATCCCACCTTTAAAAGACTCCACTAGTCTCATTTTTGTTAAGCAATTTAATGTACAGAAACAAAAATTAGTTGGCTTCGGGCACGTTTTAGTGTCACCATTTGATGAAATGTCTGATTTTAAAAGAATGTTAAATGAAATTACTGGGAACAACAACGAACTGAAATTATACGAAGAGATTAATGTAGATAACATTGCATTGATTCCGGATGATTCTCAATTCATTACTGCTGAGATAGCTACTGGTGATATTATATCATTTGAACTGCATTCAGAGGACAATCTTGATGACGATTCGCAAGCTATGCATAATGATATTGTTAAGTATTATGATTACCTAGGACACAGAGTCAATTTGAAATTCTCTAAGTCAACAGAAACACAAGAAGAATACGATGATATTCATTCACCTGATAAGAATTTTGATATGTGGGTCTCTGCATATACTCCATTTGAAGAATTATCCAAAGTTGTTGCTGAAAAAGTTGGATGTGATGCTAATTATTTGAAAATATTTGCTATATATTCCAATGGCCGCTTTGCTTTAAGATCCCATTCTGTATTGAACGACTTTTTAATCAAGGATTTCAACTGTTCTTCAATACCTCCATTTGAATATGAAGTTTTATCTATCCCACTAAAGGAGTTTGAATGTTTAAGACCTGTGAAATTTTACTGGTTAAAAAATAGCTATATTCATTTCCAATGCTTTGAATTTGAAATACCAAATAATTATACAGTAAAAAAATTTTTAGATAAGATACAGAATAAGATTGGTATTACTGATGAAGAAAAGAGTAATGCATTACTTTGGACAAATAATAATTTTAAGTTCGAAATGGTTTTATCAGAGGATACAATATTTAAGCAAATTCCCAAAAATTCATTAATATTTGGTAGAATTTTGCCTGAAGAATTATCACTTTTGCAATCAAAACAAGATATTGATTCAGATAGTGATAACAATTCCACCACTCCAGAAATAAATATGGAAGATAGCGTTACGTTCAGCGGGGATAGCAACAAACTTAATCAAGGCAAAATTGTTATCGTCAGTCAATATTTCAAAGATTTGGAGAATAGACATGGTATATCATTTTTATTCAGCTTATTACCAGGAGAGAAATTTACTGATACGAAGGAGAGGCTCCATCAGTTATTTGGCCTAGGACAAAAAGAGTTTTCGAAGATTAAGTTAGCTGTGATAGTTTCTTATGGTAATCGTATGTCTATGAAATCATTAGCTGGTTATTCGGATGAAGAATTGGAGAGAATTGTACTGTATGACAAAATGAAAGACTGGGATAGTATAGTAATGGACCACCCTGATAGGTTACGTTCGCATTCCACTGGGGATAGACCAATGTTTATTAAAAATTAGTGGGATCTATGTTTATTTTTTTCCTTTTTTTAGAAAAATCATAGGAACCAGTAATGTTTTGTTTTATATATATATATAATATAAAAGTCATAAATATATATGTGTATGTATTTAAACATATATGTATCTTTACAGAAGTAATAATAGAATACAAAGGAAGGTATTTCAAGGAATATAATGAAGAAAAATTAAACGAAAGAAATGAAAGTGTTGCACAATTGTTACTTTTAAAAATTCAGGTATCAAAAAATGAAAAAAAAAATGTATATGTATATATTTTATGGCTCTATGAGTGAATGTTCATCAAAGAAGGTGTCATACATTAATCAGAGAAAATACCCCAGTACTTTTCAACACCATACTCACCATCTGACTTCCAATAGTCATTATAAGCAGTGAAAAGAATAGTGTCGCTTCCACAAGTTTCTTTAATAGAAGCAATAGCAGCAGCTTGGTTTTCCTTAGATGGGACGGCAACACCATAAGTATCACCTTTACTTGGCCAACCTGATTCAGTAATAACAACATTCTTCTTACCATCACAGGCAGTCCAGACTCTTTGAATTTGTTCAAGAACCCATGGACCGGCATCAGCGGCAGCTGTATATTTATCAAAGTATGCGTGAGCATTGACTGCCATATAATCAGAATAGTTACACAGGTCTGGATTGTTAATAACAGCAATGAAGGTATCAACAGAGACAACTGGACCAGTATAGCCAGCAGCCTCTAAAGCTGATCTACCAGTGGAGATGTACTCACCAACTTGAGAAGTGGTAGCCTCACCACCATTGACTAGTTCATTACCAATAGAGACGGTGTAAACATCGTCCCACGAACCATATTGCTCAATAGCAGCCTTTATGGTTTCTACACCAGCTTCAATAGCATCAACGTAATAAATACCTAAGAAAAGTTTTTGAGATGAAGTCTTTGCTTGTAACACATTGGCTACTTGGTCACAGTCAACACCATATAATCTGATAATACCAAAATCAGTCAACTGAGATAAGTCAGATGTAACTTCAGAGGTACTCTTACAAGATCCATCAGCGTTGTATGGAGAGTAGGTAATACCTTTAGCACCACCAGCAGCTACAGTACTAGATGTATCGACGGAAGCAGTTGAAGATTCAGCAGTAGAGGTAGTGGTTGAAGATACAGTAGTGCTTTTACTACTAACTAAAGTGGTAGTTTGATTTTCAACAGTAGAAGAAGTTTCGGTAGAAGTAGTGACAGCAGTAGCAGAAGTAGTAGCAGTATCGTTGTCTAAAATTGTATTCTCAACGACTGGAGCTGTAGTAGTATCCGAAGTTGGAGCAGGACCATTTACCACAACAGTAATTTGACGCTGGACTGTGGTAGTAACGACAATATCTCTTTTATTTTGATGCTGATGTTGTAAAGCTGGAGCAGCAATAGCTGAACCTAAAAGGGTGCTAGTAGTTAAGATACTTGAGAAACGCATTTGTTGTACGTAACCTCGAAAAATGATTGAGTATGGTTCTTTTCTGCTAAAGAAACGACAAAAATTTGAGATTCGGAATAAAAGTTATCACCTTCTAAACTAGTCTTTATTGAAAGATTGAAACTTAACTACAAGACTTTTCAAGAGGAAATAGCTTAGAGAGAAAAGTGCAGACACTTTAGCCCAACATACAAGTTCAAAGAAAAGCTGAAACACAACAATGTATATATGCAGATGTATATATATATATATAAAGTGTCTATACATTTGGTATTGGAAGTGTGGGGATAAGTTTGTAGATTTGAACATTTGGGAATATTTATCGTTCATTTTCTTTTACGTATTTGGTGGTATATGTCGAGAAAGTTTCAAAAAGGTGGAATTGCAAGTCTATTGTATTAAACTACTATGAAACAATGTCGAGACACCACTAATGCCAAGCTTTATATAATGAGAAATTCGTGCAATATTGTTAGTCTCTTTTGTTTTTTTCGTGGTCGTGTTTTTTTTTTGTTGTTTCGTGTTGTTATTTTGTCTACGATATTGTTTTCTTTACTTACTTGATTAGATCGGAGATACGAAAATGTTTCGTTCCATCTCTAAAACGGGTAAAAAAACAATTTGGTATCTTTTTATCTTTTTCATAGTCCCCAGGTTTATTGCTCTTTTTTTTTAAAAAGCTTACAAGCTGTGGACTGGATAGGTATCATTAAATCCGCTGGATTCCTTGCGGAAAAAAAAATATCCCCTCTTCTTTAGAGAAGACCTACTTTAGGGTTATTTTCTGATGTAATGACAATAATTCATGGACACAAAAGACTCGGCGGCTAAATTTACATCCAGTTTGTGAAATGTTTAGAGTATGTATAAATAACCTTTCTATGTTACTAGGTATGTTAAATACAAACATAGTACTTATCATAATATTCGACAAATAATACCAAAACCATATAATGCAATATCCTGCTTGGTGCCGGAATGATGACGTTCCTGTTACAGAACAAGAAATTAAAGACATCTTTGAACAATTGACTCAGAAGTTTGGATTTCAACATAACTCAAAATTAAATATGATACAACTTTTATTATCCCAATTAGATTCTAGAGCAAGTAGGACAAATGCATATAATGCTTTAATATCCCTTCATGCATCATATATTGGAGGTGATCAAGCAAATTTTAAAAAATGGTTTTTTGCCGCTCAGTTGGATTTGGATGAAGAATTGGGGTATAGAAATATGAATCTTAGAGGAAGAGGTTATAAAAGAAATATTAAAATATCTAAAAAAAAGGGATTTCAATTAAGGATCAAATAAAAGAATGGGAGATTAGAGAACAAGAGTTTATTAATTCACATCCACATTTTAACACTTGTGATAAACAAACCAAAAATGACCCATTGAAAAATGCTGATTACAAATGGAAATTAAAAATGAAAGAATTGACGCCAACTGATATGATCAGGCAATTAGCTCTCTATTTGTTATGTTGGGGTGAAGCAAATCAAATCAGATTTGCTCCTGAATGTCTTTGTTTTATATATAAATGTGCTTTGGATTTTGATTCTTACACGAAACAAAAAAATCAAAATATAAAATTACCAGAATATAGTTATTTAAATAACGTTATAACACCACTGTACAATTTTTTAAGAGGTCAGCTGAAAAAATCAGTCGCTGATGACCAATGGATTGAAAAAAATAAAGACCATAAACGAACTATAGGTTATGATGATATTAATCAATTATTTTGGTATCCTGAAGGAATTGAGAGAATAGTGTTAAATACAGGCGAGAGACTAATAGATATCCCTCTGCCAGAAAGATATTTGAATTTCCAAAATGTCGTTTGGAAAAAGGTCTTTTACAAAACATTTTTGGAGAGTAGAAGTTGGATTCACTGTATTACAAATTTCAATAGATTCTGGATTATTCATTTTGCTCCATTTTGGTTTTTCACAACCTATAACACACCAACCATATATACAAGGGATTATATTCAACTTTTAGATAATCCTCCATTAGAACAAGTGAGATATACAATTGTTGCAGTAGGCGGTTCTATTGCATGTTTAATTCAAATATTTGCAACTTTTTTTGAATGGTGGTGTGTTCCAAGGTTATGGCCAGGTTCCCAATCTCTTTCTTGGAGAATGTTCTGTCTATTATTTTGTTTGATAATAAATATAACACCTACTGTCTTTATTCTATCTCATTATGGTCTTATGACCTATTCATATTATGCATATGTTTTATCCATTATTCAGATTGTTATAGCCGTTCTAACAACTCTGGTATTTTCTATTAGACCCTTAGGTGGTTTCTTTGGCTCATATTTAAACAAAGGTAGGAAAAAAAGAAGGTATATATCTTCTCAAACTTTTACTGCATCTTTTTCTCAGTTACCTACAAGAAATAGATGGTTTTCTTGCGGACTCTGGTTTTTTGTTTTTTTAGCAAAATATATTGAATCATATTTTTTTCTCACTCTATCTATAAAAGATCCTATTAGAGTTTTATCGATTCTTGACTTATCAAGATGTAATGGTGATCTTATCTTAGGAACACATTTATGCAAGCTTCAAGGGAAAATTACACTATTTTTAATTATTCTCTCTGATCTGGGGTTATTCTTTCTAGATACTTACCTATGGTATATTATTTGTAACTGTATCTTTTCAATTGTCATTTCATTATCATTAGGTACCTCGATTTTTACACCATGGAAGAATATCTATTCTCGATTACCAAAAAGATTAGAAGCTAAGATTCTGGTTACCACGGAAGTCCGAGTTAAGTTGAAACCAAAATGGCTCATATCTCAAACATGGAATGCTATAATTGTATCAATGTATAGAGAACATCTATTGGCTATTGAACATGTCCAAAAATTGATTTATATACAAGTTGATGCTTTATTGGCAGAGTCAAAGGGCTTAAAACCTCCTATATTTTTTATTGCGCAAGATGATTCTACATACAAGTCAGAAGAATATTTTCCACCTAATTCGGAAGCACAAAGAAGAGTATCTTTCTTTGCACAATCCTTATCAACTCCAATGGCTGAACCAATGCCAATTGAATGTATGCCATCATTTACTGTATTAATTCCTCATTATGAAGAAAAAATTTTATTAGGATTAAGAGAGTTAATAAGAGACGAATCGTCTAAAAATAGAATACCAGTTTTAGAATACATTAAAAACTTGCATGAGGAAGAATGGAAAAATTTTATTACTGATACTAAATTATTAGCAAGAAAAAAGGATAAAATAGAAAATATCGACAATACTTTGTTAACGAACTGCGATTCTGATGCCGGTTCACGAATGGTTCAATCATGTAAAAATGAAGATACTGCTTCAGCAGAACATAACAAAAATAATGATGAAAGAAGTTTTACTACACGCTCAACGAAACCTATGGATCATGCAAATGATATACCATATAATTTAATTGGGTTTTCATCTTCTGAACAACTTTATACACTTCGAACAAGAATTTGGGCGTCCCTAAGAGCCCAGACTTTGTATAGAACTGTAGCGGGTTTTATGAATTACAATGATGCGATTCAACTATTATATAGAATAGAAAACCCTTCTATGTTAGAACTTTATGATAATAACCAATCTGCACTACAGGATGATCTTGAACAAATGAGCTGCAGGAAATTTAGAATGGTTGTTGCTATGCAACGGTACACTAAATTTAGTGCGGAGGAGCAAGAATCTGTTGAATTGTTACTACAATCTTTCCCGTATATGTATATATCTTTCCTTCTGGAAGAGAAGGATGAGACAACTGGAAATATAATATATTATTCCTGTTTGACAAACGGTCAAGCAAAACTTGATGAGCACACAAAACGTCGTGAACTAATTTTCAAAATCAGACTATCTGGGAACCCTATTTTAGGAAATGGTAAATCTGACAATCAAAATCACTCATTAATTTTTTATCGTGGTGAGTATATCCAAGTGATAGATGCCAACCAAGATAACTACATAGAGGAATGTCTTAAAATTCGTTCTGTTCTAAGCGAATTTGAGGAACTAACTATAGCAAATGACATACCTTATGTGCCAGGTGTTGAATATGATGAATACGAGACTCCAGTCGCTATTATTGGTGCAAGAGAATATATTTTTTCTGAAAATATTGGGGTATTGGGGGATGTAGCTGCAGGAAAGGAACAAACATTTGGAACACTATTTGCAAGAACACTTGCTGAGATTGGTGGTAAACTGCATTATGGACATCCTGATTTTTTAAATGCCATATTTATGGTAACAAGAGGAGGAATATCAAAAGCACAGAAGGGTTTGCACTTGAATGAGGATATATACGCTGGTATTACAGCTTTGTGTAGGGGAGGTCGCATTAAGCATAGTGATTATTACCAATGTGGGAAAGGTCGTGACTTAGGTTTTGATTCAATTCTCAGTTTCACTACAAAAATTGGTGCAGGTATGGGTGAACAGCTTCTTTCTAGAGAGTATTACTACTTAGGAACACAATTACCTGTTGATAGGTTTTTAACATTTTTTTATGCACATCCTGGGTTTCATCTTAATAATTTATTTATATCCATGTCACTCAATTTATTCTTTATTTTACTACTTAATTTAGGATCTCTAAACTTGGAAACGATTAGTTGCAATAAAAAAAAGAATTCAAAGATAACAGATCTTCAAGAGCCAATAGGATGTTATAATATTGACCCTGCGCTACATTGGGTGTCGATTTTTGTCTTATCAATTTTCATCGTATTTTTTATTGCTTTTGCTCCTTTAATCATTCAAGAATTACTGGAAAAAGGTATTGTGAGGGCCTTGAAGAGATTTCTTCATCATATCCTGTCTTTAGCTCCACTTTTTGAAGTGTTTGTATGTCAAACATATTCTAGTTCATTGTTAAATGATTTAACTTTCGGTGGTGCTAGATATATATCTAGCGGACGTGGATTTGCAATAACAAGAATTGATTTTACTGTTCTTTATTCAAGATATGCAACTGTTTCGATTTACTCAGGTTTTCATATATTTCTAATGCTTCTTTTTGCTACAGTTACAATGTGGCAACCAGCATTATTATGGTTTTGGATCACTGTTGTTTCACTTTGTTTTGCACCATTTATTTTTAATCCACATCAATATCTCCTATCAGAATTTGTACTTGATTATAAAAATATTCTTCACTGGTTCTGTGACGGTAACCATTACTTTAAAAAGCATTCATGGACATCATTTACCAAAGAACAAAGGACAAGATATATTGGATATAAGAACAGAAGCACCAGCAATTTTTCAGAGCAATATTTAAGAAATTATCACCGTCCTCAATTATGGAATTTATTTTTTGCAGAACTGTTTGTACCAGTCGCGGTGTTTCTTTTCAGCTTTACTGCATATACATTTACCAATGCCCAGACTGGTGTAAAATATACAACTCCAACAAATTCTATATTCCGTCTAGTTCTAGTAACTTTCTTCCCTATCATAATCAATATGGGTACTCTCTTGGTATTGTTTTTTATATCCTTTATATGTGGACCAATACTCATTTGTTGCCATTATAATACAGGCGCTACTGTTGCTTTTTTTGCACATGGTATATCTGTTTTTATATACTTATTGGATTTTATCATAATGTGGTTTTTAGAAGGGTGGAATTTCAAAAGAACATTGATCTTGTTAATTACTACAATATTTTTGCATATATCTATGTTTCGAGTTCTCACTCAATTTTTTACAAAGGAATTTAAAAATAGTAAAGCAAACCTTGCATGGTGGTCAGGAAAATGGTATAACACTGGAATGGGATGGTCGGTGGTATTTCAACCTCTAAGAGAATATTGCATTAAAGTTATGGAAATGTCCTATTTTGCTGCAGATTTCTTTTTAGTACATTTTTTATTATATCTTCAAACACCGATACTTTTCTTTCCTTTCATCGATTTTTGGCATTCGATGATATTATTTTGGTTAAGACCTAAGAATATTAAAAGAGATAACAGAACTTTCACAATAAAACAACAAAAATATAGAGATACCACAATCAGGAGGTACTCTGTTGTGTATTTGATTTTATTTATCTTATTCTTGACTATTCTAATCATTCCAATATTTATTGATCAGTTTTTCATGGATCCAAAAGAAGTTACAAATAGTATACCTTTATGGAATATGCTTCAACCTAGCAAGCAAGATAATAATGATACTGGACCGGACGCACCATCTCACATTTTAAGATCCACACCTTCTTATATTTCATTTCAAACTGCCAAATAAAATTTAATTTGCTAATATAAAGTTTTTTATAAATTCTAGGCCGTATTTATTTTATTTTTACTATATGTATATTCTTAACATTTTTGATATTTTATGTTGTAGATGTTGATTGAGACATAAATATATTCTATTAAAGGTTGTATTTCTTATATAGGGACATATTATATAGTACAAGAAAGAGATTTATTTCATAGATATCCTCATGCGGATGAACACTCATAAGCATGTGTTTGTTGATCCAATATAACTATAATTATTATATGTTTTCAATGTGAATACTCAGATTACACTTCTGAAGTCTAAGAGAACCACTTCTGGATGATAGGCATATATTCTTGTGGATATCTTTGGAATAAGGCAACTACATCATTTTGAGGTAATGAAGTCATTAGTTTTTTGACAGAGTTAACTATATCCTCGGCATTTTTATCAGTGATTGACTTGTGGTATAAAGCTTTAAGAACATAGTCCAATATATCTTGGATTTTTGTTGAATCACATACAACGGATGAATTGGCATCTATTAAGTGGGCTAAATATCTGTAATTAAAAGCTGCTGCTTCATCGTCCATAATAGTTGGTAATGAAGTTAGCCAACTAGACACAAATGAATCTATATTTGGAATATTAGAGTTGTACGCATATAAGATTTTTGCCATAGCAGCACTACTATTTTCTGTAGCAGTTTGGTTATCTTCACTTTTTGCATTAGGAATACTAATCACTTGGACTAATGTGTCTAGAGAAGGAACACACACATCAGCGTATGACTGTGGGGCGTATTGACTACAGACACCTAACACATAACTAGCAGCTTGACGGATTTGTGGTTCTGGTGAAATTAGGTAAGAAACAACTTTGGTAATAAAAGTGTCCTTTAAGGATGCAGTGACCTCGCCATAATTTTGTATTATATCACCAATCGCAACTAATGAGAATAGAATCAATATGACTTCATTTTCTTGTAGGAATGTATTTATTAGAGGTAAAATATTTTGAACTTGTGGTAAGAATTTCTCACGTGAAGTTCTCATGATAGCAGCAAATGATTTGTTAACTTCATCCAATAAATCCTCATTAGTATAGCTGTCATCATCATCAACTTCTTCATTGTATTCATCAGCTTCATTATGACGATCTTTTATATTTTCATAGACATCACTCAAGTTGTTGGATACACCTTTGATATAACCGCTTAGCAATTCATCAGCTAGTGGTATATTTCCCATAATACCTAATCCAGATACAAGAGCAGTATGATAACTTTGAACAATTTCGAGCATTGGTTCAGTGTTAATCCCGCTTATTAATTTTGCTGATGACAAATTCCAAAGTTGTTTAACTTCTTCATTCTCAGTACCTGTAGCAGATACTAACGAAGCTAGAAGAACAGGGATCAAAGCAGCACCAGTAGCACGTACCCCGTCATGCAAATAGAAATCAATGGAGGGAATAGCTATTTCAATTAAAATTTCTTTAACGTAAGAAGCAAACAAATTTTTTAGGATGCTGGCGTACAACTGAATTAATTCCATTGCAGATACCTTTTCATCTAATAGAGCTGTATGAATAGCAATATGTTTACCTTGGATTTGAACCACATCCCATTCAACGTATTTTTGAAAATCAGCAGCTTCTTCTTCTTCGATTAAACTAACATCTTGAGTTGCTTTAGCGGTTTCCAATAATGGAGGTAAAACCATTGGTAATAATGGGACAAAATCTTCCCCTAAAATACGACAAATTCTGCCCCAACCATGTTCTAAATATGACTTGATTTGATCATCATCGGATGTCATTGAGTTTTGTTGGTTTAACAAAAGATTTATTAACTCTTCAGAATGTTCACTGAATTTCTCCTTCCCAACAGCAGCAGCGATTAGTGTAGCACACTCAATACATTTACCCTTTAAGACACCATTGTTACCTTGGTTTTCTGTTTTCAAAACATTGATCAAAAGAGGCATCAAGGTATCGTAGTATTTAATGAATTTAGTCTTGGCAGCTTCAGCAATAAAGGCAATTGTAGTCAAAGCCTGTTCTTGAACATATAGCTTGTTACTTTGTAATAATGTTAATAAATTGGATAGAAGACTATCTAAGTATGGTTCCAAAATTGCTTGATTGGCTTGTTCTGAGAAATTTACCAAGGCTGCAGCAGCATGCGTTTGGACACGTTCACAAGAATCTGGAGTCAACTTGGATATTAAAGCTGGAATAATTCTATCATGTGCTGTTCTTTGAATTAAGGGGGCAAAGTCTGTAGATATTTGACCCAATACATTACAACAACCATATTGAACTCTTGGATGTGGATCAGATATAAGAGGAGTTACCATGTCAAGAATCTTAGGTATTTCGCTGATTAATACATCTTGACAACCCTCTGCAGCAGATGATAAAGCCATCATAGCAGCAAACCTTGCTCTCCAATCAGGGGAAGCAATCATTTGCTGTAAATATGTGAAAAGAGTTGGAGCTAAGTATTGACCATTTAATCTTAGAGAAACACGATCTAGAGCTTGTCTAGCATGATCATATGTGACTTCATCTTCGTCATCTGTATCATCAGATTCTTTCCATTCAAGAGCTTCATCATCATCAAATGACACTTCTGTCATCATTAACAACGTACACATGACAATAGTATCAGCATAGTGTGGATTAGATTTGCACATATGAGGAGCATTTTCGCTAAAGACGGTCAATAATTCTAAAGCACTAGTTCTTGGCATATTTTCAAGATCTTTATTTTTGATCACAATTGCACAAAATTGGATAATTTGGTCAAACATATCTTTAAACAGTCTTGGTGCTAATTCAACCAATTCAATTAATGATTCAAATACTGAAGCTAGAGCCTCATCTTTATTATCATCAAGAAACTTTGGTAAACTGTTTAGCAGACTTGGCAATAAAACACCAATTTTTGACCAAGTAGCTTTGGGTAATTGTTTGAAGTAGCCTACAAAAGCAGTGACGGCGGAAATTTTTACTGCATCATTTGGATCTGTGAATCCACTTTCAAAGATTGGTAGAATTGTATTGATATCTACCGTATTGACTAAGTGAGGTACAGATGTTAAAATTCTGAAACTTGATTCTTTGTAATTGGACATAGAACTGTCTCTTTGTAAACAATCCATAATAGCATGAATTAATTCAGGCCAATCATCCATATTTTCTTGAACACATTCAGCAATTGCATCAGCTAATTTGTGTCTAATGTCGCGTGGTCTATCAGAAAGAAACCCCGCTAACAATGTTTCCCTAATGGTTGTTAAAGTCTGTTTATCGACATTAGTAATATTTTTGGCAATTATGACTGTAGTTGATTCCGGAGGTGCTCTAAGGGCTAATTTTCTGAACAAAACGGCTGATAAAGCAGCGACTGTGAAATCTGGTGAAAAGGAAGCTTGAACGGCTAAAAAAATTAATAAAATTTGAATCTTTTCTGGTGTAATCCAGTCATTATTCAAACTTCTTTCAGCAGCAGAACGAATAGCATTGTCTGGAGAGGCAAACCCTTGTAATATCTGAAGTAACGTCTCAGTGACTTCAGCAGGTACTTCAATCATTGTTGTTTTTAGTTTGTATATATTGCTACTAGTATATTTCAGTAGATAATGAGGGAATTAACAGGATATTGATCCCATAAGGTCCAAAAATTATAGGTTAGTCTTACTTTTACATCATCTCATCTACATTTCTTTTCTGTTGACTTTCTTATTCATTCTAAATATTTTTTTTTTTTCCATCTTCAATCGACAGGACAGAAAAGAAAAAAAATAGTCCTGTGCACGTGATAATCATGTGATACTTGCGGAATTAAGCCTGGTTCGGAACGAAGTTTCCGCAAAAATTTACCCGGACGTGGCGGAACGATATCGTTCCGCCATTCCGCATCCGACCCGTCGGAAAGTCGTTCCGCTGGACCCCAAAATTTGCGGGCGGAATGGTTTGTGAACCTTTCCGAACCAGGCTTAGCGGAATTTTTGTCAGGGTTTGAAATATTTTCGGATTTTTTAATTCTGTTACCTGTAAATGTTTCACGTCATATTTTGTTTTGATAAATAAAGTGACTGTGTATTCCACGGGTTACATATTGAATTACCCACTGTGTCAAGAAATTGACCTAATTTGTCAATCATATACTTGTTAATAGTACAACGTTACATTCTCCAGGTAAATTATATTTCGATACTATCATTATAAACTAGAAAATAAAACAAATATATATTTTTATTTAAATATTTGTAAAATTAATTTACAGTCAAAATTTATGTACACTAAAGATGTATATGTATATAAGTATAAGTTCCTAGATATATATATTGCTTTTTATTTGGATACAATAGCTTATAGGGATAGTTAATTTGGAATATACGTTTATAATGTAAACAACTTTTTAGATATGAATGATTATATTACCCAAGTTTAAAATTAGTTACTATCAACTTAGTGGCGTGGTGGGAATAAACGTTCTTTGATAATCTTATACTCTTTATTTAATTTAATAGCAACTTCTTCCAACTTAGTAATTTCATCACTCTTGTCAAAGATGATGAAGTCGTTTGAATCATTTAACTTAATAGAAGTGATTTCCATATTCTTTAGAACCCTTGGAATTTCCTCCAAGATAGTTTCTTCAGGCAATTGGAATCTGTTACTTAATTGTTTAATAGAGACGTTGGAGTAAAATCTTTTGTATGTGAATAAATATGTCTTTAAAGATTCTAATTTGATTCTCTTTTGTAAGTTTTCTAAGATTTCTTCGTGGTTTGGTAATTGATTCCAAACTTTAATCTTCAATAAGTATTCGTAACATTTGGCCCAATCACCAGATTGCATAGCTTTAGCACTGAAAATGATTAAATCACGAGAACTTTCTGCAGGTGGTTGATAATTTTGCTTATCAAAATGTTCCAATATACGTCTTATGGATCTAGTAGTGTATGGAGTCTTCTTAATTTTAATACCAGAATAGAAAGCAGTAATTTGTGGAACTTCAATAATCAAAGAACATGTCATGAAAACAATATCGACCAAATCTAAATTGATATGTTTATGATATGGTAAACATTGTTCGGCGGCGATTAAGTTGATATTAGCGTTGTTGTTACCAGTAGCAGATTGATGATGTAATATTCTTTGTAAAGATTGTTGACCTAAAATTTCTCTTAAATGAGATGAAGATAATAATTCGTTTAATACTTCATGACATTCCTCGATTAATGAGGATTTGAATGCACAAAGACCCAATTGCACAACAACACGGTTGAATAATATTTGTAAAGAAGTAGATGTTGATTGGGATCTTACTTTGTTGACATTTAGGGTGATCAACATTTGCTTAATCTCGGTGAAATCGTAAGTTAAATTCAATGCATGGTAATAAATCTTGAATAGATTAGAACGGATTATATCGTCTTCCACATCAGTAGCAAAAGTATTAACTTCGGTAGATTTCTCACTGGCCTCAATATTGGAAGCAATGCATTCTATCAATGTATTAATTAAGTTGGTAACATAATCCTTGCCCTCGTTAAAGGCAATAATAGACGAAGAAGAATAAGAAATATTGTTCCATGATAACTTTTCTAAGTTAAAAGCAATTGGTTGAGATTTGTAATAAATGTGGTTCAATCTCTTGATGATAATTCTATTCAAAGCCAATGGATGTTTTTCTAAGTAAACTTTTTCCAAGTATAATTGGACTCTGATCAATAATGTGTACAATTTGGTCTCATCCTTTAATCTTACCAAGTAATCACTAGAGTGTGGATCAGTATTCAATAAAGATTTGTTAAATTCATCATCTAATCTTTCTACAAAAGCGAAAATAGAACCTAAAATTGGAACGACACCATCCACTGGTTCTGGTTCAACTGGTAAATTGTCATTATATTTAGCAAATTCAGAGATATGATACTTGGTAATATTATCTTCTAATAAAGACATGAAATTAGCCACAGTGACAAAAGTTTCATTCCATTGATCGGTTGGTTGGTAAGATAATTGTTGGGAAGATTCTAATCTAATTGGAATCAAAGTCAAATATGTCATAATCTTTTGGTATGCAGAGATATTTTCGATATTTAAAAGACCATTTAAAACAGAGATTAAATCAGAAGATTGAACATTCTTCTTACCACGGGAATCAATAATGACTTGTAAAGTCTCGAAGTAATTACCAGAAGAAGTATTTTCTAACAAGTCTTGGAAATTACTACTAGTAGTTGTTTGAGCAGAGACAAGATTAGAAGCACCAGAACCGGATAATAGTGGAACTTGGGAAATAGTTGCTTCCATTGCACTTATAGCAACAGTACCATCTTCATTGATAAATTGCTGGTTTTCTTTAATAGATTTCTTTACTCTTTGTTTCAAAACATTGTAAGCCTTAGCTACAGATTTGTTATCAAATTGTAGATCATCTTCTTTGGAATCTAAATCCTTAATGAATTCGTTATATTTAATTAAAGTTTCAATAAACACTGGTGGGGTACCAAAGTTTTGTTGAATAGATCTAACTTGTAATTTTAATAAAAGATCGAAATTGTCTAACAGTTGGGTAGAATTAGATTGATCTATACCAGCCTTGGATACATAATTTAAGATGTTTTTTATTTCATCCAACAATTTGTCACGTGCAGACTTGACCACTTTCTTACCACCTTCATCATTATCCATATCAGAATCCCACTGTCCGTCGTTATCACTTGATAAATCAGATTCATCAGAAGATTCAACCGACTTTAAGAATTTATTTTGTGGTGGACCCTTTCTATATTGGGATTTTTTGAACCAATCTGGACCATAAGGTTTGGAGTCACTATCATCATCATCATAGTTTCTACCTCCTTCATCACTAGATTCAGACTCATCACTGTCATTAAAGAAGGAATCATCGGAATCTTCACTAGAGGATAAATCCATAGAGGAATCAGAGGAGACAGATCTTAAAGATTCTTCATCACTAGATGAAGAAAGACCACTAAAATCGTCATCGTCGTTATAAGCTGAAGCAGCAAAGAATCTGGACATAATTGGAATATGTTCTAGCCTTACTATTATGTGATTATTGACTATCTCTAGATCCAAAGCAAATGGTTTCTAATATTGTGTAAAATGGTTAATAGATAGATATATAGTAAGTTAATGTTTTTTGCAGCTTCATTTTTAATATTAAAATTTTGTTTTTTTTTCTTCTTCTGTTCTTTCTTGTTCGGTTTGTTATGGTTTTTTTTTTTGTCTGCGTTGGGCAGCTTTTGGCCAACTCTTCTGGAAAAATTTTCCAATTGGCAGTGCTTACCCGGATTTAAACAGCAAATCACGTGATGTCGTGTTTTCTAGATCGTTCAATACGGGATGGAGTTGTTTTTCCTATTTTTTTTTCCTGTAAGACCTAGGTTTTTTAAGTAGGGTTAGTAGTTGCATATTTCAGAAAGTGTTGTTAACCCTAACGTTGTCTATCGTTATTAAACAAAATGGTACAAATAAATGATAGCGTATCCAATTTGATCACAAACATTGCAAGGTAATTAGATCCGACTCTCAAGATTAATATGGAAGTTGTTTGAGTTGTTTGATACGAGTTTTCAAATGAATTGAGTGTACGTCCTCTGATAGTGGTTAATATACAATTATAAGAAATATTATATTTCTATATAGGTTTGTAATGATGATAATGAGAATAAATTCTATATATATATATAAATATATCTCATCTAATCGTTCATGGATAAACTTGTCATGGCTACCATGCAAGCATCCTCTACAGTCAAATGCCCAGTTGGAATGACACTTGGCAACTCCCATTGACCATCCATAAATTGGGAAACATTGACAATTTCGTTATCCTTGATAAGTGAATCTTGTAATCTATTCCAGTGACCAAAAATAATTAAAATATTACCATCTCTCAGTTTAGTTAAAGTGGTCAATCGTTCATTCCCTTTCACTTTGTAATAATCACCACATTCAACCCAACAACTTTGTTCATAAGGAACAACCATCTCAGTAAAAATCTCATTAAATGAATGAGCTATACGCACACCATACCCATAGGAGGCATTGACACCAACGTTCCCCCCACCATATGCATCATATGGAGATACAACTTTATTTTCTTTGATATTTACAGTGACTCTTACATTGCTCGGTACCAACTGACTCTTTAATTCAATAGGTTTTTCTCTACCAACACAAATATATTTAGTTTGTTTATTGACTTTTTTACCATTCACTGGTCTTCTCATTGAGATAGACACACCTTCACAGAAATTTTTAACAGTTTCGTCAGTTTGTCTCATATAAGGTAACACAGTTAATTTAGGTAATTTAGATGCATAGTGGAAGTAGTTTTGGAATTTTGATTTAAATACAATTTTTCTTAAATATGGTGGCGTAATGAAATATTGTAATAGCGATGAAATCAACATCGAATCACTCAATTTATTATCCTTTGCTGGATGAATCTTATTAGATTTGGAAGGTCTTTTAACTTCTAAAATCACACATTCTTGGACATTAAATAAGGTCAAAGTTTTGGCAATCTGATACACTTTATTTGTAATTTGTTCTAAATTTTTACAAGGCCAAATACAATCTGTTGGAATACAGACAGAATAACGACGAGACATAGTTACCGAGAAATTTTTGTGCAGTAATATGTGGTGGGACAAAGGTGGGAGAAGGGAAACAGTGAGAAACCTTTGATAGGAAAGAAAAAAATGAACTTTTGATGTTTAAAGCTTTACAAAACTTAGCTGAAGAAAAATGAACCAATGGTGTACGTATGCAAACAAAGGAACAACATATATATCGGGAAAGCTGATTAGTCTTAATGTCTATTAAGACAAGAGACTCATCTGTAAGTAAGTACGCATGTGAGTGAATAATTATAACCGATGTCCGTGACAAAGAAATTTTGAAAAATTTACAGCTTTCATTTTTTAAATTTTTTTTTTCTGTGATTTTTTCTTTGGTATGTGTTTAATTAATATATAGGAGAAGGTACAAACATATTATTATTTGTGAGCACCGGGATCCAAACCATATTACACATTTATACAGTTGTCACTATTAATAGACTTCTGGCTAGTGAAGGAATAGATGTTTCATTTTGGTTAATTATATATGTATATATATATAAGAGATTGTCTAATTATAATAGCTCCTTAAGTGATACTATGTATGATAGATAAATAACACATGTCAAAACTGCAAAAAGGGAACAGGTAAGAGAGGTGAGGAGGGATTAAAAAAAAAAAAAAAAAAAAAGAAAGTTGCTGAATTTATTTTTTCTTGAAAAGATGCCTAACATTGTAGTGTTTCTTTCTCATCTCCTCGAATCTTCTATGACGAGCCTCTTCACTTTCTTCTTCTTCTTTTTCAGAATCTTCTTGTTCAGAATCTTCTTTTATAGTTATCTCTTTATGCAAACTAGTAGTCTCAGGAATATTTATCTCAGGTTCTCCTAAAGAAAAATCGTTTAAATTGTCTTCATCGTCTATAGTATAATATTCACCGGTTGGGTCCATAGCCCCTTGATATGGTGTTTTCGGTTCATCAACATGAATATCTTGAAATTGTTTTTTGGTAATTTCATTTTGTTCTAAATTTTCTTGATTCCATTGTAATCTTTCATCCTCATCTTCATCTATATTCACATTTTCATCGTTATTAGCATTGCTGTTTTCCTTCGATATCTTGGCCATTTCTTCACGTTTCATTAATAATGTATCCTTTGGTATAAATCTATTGCCTGATATATCATTTTTAGAGGTTAAGATATTATTTATGTTATTGGTAATGTTGTTTTTATTACTTGTTAATTTTGCATTTAATTGAGTATTTTCATAAACTTTTTGACGGAATTCACTTATTGATTCATTTACTGTCTTTTCCTTTAATTGTTGTTCTTCAGGAGATAAAGCATTCTTTAAGATACCACCCATTATGGAATTAGATATTGTATTTCAATAAACGTTTCAAGAGTTATCTATTGATTAGTTGTTGGACAAAAAAAATAATGAAAGTGTGCAAGGGAAAAAGAAATAAATGGATATTTGATTAAAAAGCAGATCCTTTCTTAAGATCAATAGCACCTTCAACAAGTAGTTATGGAGAATTTCACTGTTTAATTGTATACACTATACAATTATGTCTAATTACAAACCTCTTCTCAACGACGACAGTGTCAATAGTAATTTGTACTAGAGTAGTTCCTTTCGTTGTTTTCTCCTTATTATGTGTTGGGAGAGGAGGGTTCTTCCATGTTCAACCATTTTTTCTTCCCTTCTGGAAATGGAAAAAATGGAAGAGACCAAAAAAAATAGATTACATAAGAAAATCATATTCACACTAGTAATATTCTCTCTGAATCTATCTGTCGGTTGGTATATTAGATACAGACGCATACATATATATATATACGTAGATGTAGAATACATATAAGCATTTTATACAGTATTAAATATGTAGTAAGTTATTATGTATGGTTTCTATCCATTTCATTCTATTGCCATTTTTGTTTGTTTAAGCAAAATATGGAACAACAGAGGATGGTAAAATACCAGAATCAACCAATTCTTTAGTAATTGTTTGTAAAACAGCCTTGGATTCAGCACCGTTAGCTTTAATCTTGTCAGCCACTGAAACTAATTGTTCGTCGTTCAATGAGTCGACGATTAAGCCAATCTGTTCGTCAATAGCAGCAGATTGATCAATATCACCGAAATATTCTTGTTCTTTAGCACAGTTTCTGATGGCTCTCTTGTTCTTCTTCTTAGCAGCCTTAGCAGCTTCTTTCGCTTTCTTCTTATCAGCTTTAGCTGCTGCTGCTGCTGCAGCTTCGGCTTCGGCCTTGGCTTTGGCTTCTGCTTCTGCCTTAGCTTTGGCTTCTGCCTCTGCTCTAGCACCAGCTTCTCTTTCCCATTTTCTTCTTTCCTTTTCCTTCTTTTCTTCTTCCTTGAATTGTTTGATTCTTGGATCTTCACTCATGGCTCTTTCCACCAACTTAACTAATCTAGCATTATCAGCAGACTTCTTTTTGTCTCTGGCAGATTTGTTCTTTCTTTCAATGTAACGTTTGTGATCTCTGTTGGAAGAATCATCTGGAACATCTTCATCTAAGAATTCAAAAGTTCTCCACGATTCAAACCTGTGCCAGAAAGTGTAGAATTGTTCAACTTCTTTCTTTGTAGAATTGGCATCACCTAATTGAGGAACTGGTTGTTTCTTTGAGAAACGTGCCTCAGATTCAAAAACTGGGGCCCAGGCTTCAAAGAAATCATATTGACTGCCTTTCTTTGGTGGTTGAACATCGGCAATAAAATCACAGGAATCGTATTGCAATCTCTTGGTCTTATCAGTTAAATATTCAAATGCCTTTTGAATAATCTTGAAGAATCCATCTTGTTGACCATGACCACGTTGGGATTGCTTATCTGGATGGTATTTGACGACTTGTCTTCTATGTGCCTTAATAATTTGTTCTTCAGTGGCTCTGTAACGTAACTTGGATAAACCCATGGCAGCATATAAGTCGGCAGTCTTCCAATCTCTTGGATCATGTTCTAATAGAGTCTCATCAGCTAATTCATCGTCAAATAATGCTTCGTCTGGATCGACGTTACTTTCATCAACTTTCTTGACATTTTGTTCAGCTTGAATTTTTTCAAATTCAGACCATGTATGGTTTCTTAAAGTTCTTGTCGCATGATGCAAAAATGCTGTCCCGACTGGTTCAATTGGACGACGAATAGCCTCAGTGAATTTAGCAGTTTCTGAAGAAGCACCTTCAGCTGGTAAGACTGGTAAAGAGAACATGTTATACTAACGTTGCCGTTGCAATTTTGGGCTGATTTCTTTCCACGATCTAAATATTACTAACGAGCAAATTTTAAAGTAGTGTTCAGTAGAAATGAGTGTTAGAAATAGGAAGGTATCACCAGTTAAACTTGCGTCTACTCAATTAATCAAACAAAGTTTCATTGTGGGAGGTGAAAAAATTTTTTTTTCTTCTTTTGGTTTTCTGGTTCCAAATTTTTCACATTTCAACTCATCGAATAATTTTTGGCTACTGCATAGTATGTGGTGTGTGGGTGTTATGGTCTCCCATAGAGGTTAAATGTCGAATGTAACAGTTTCTTACGCTGAATTGAAAGAGACAATATAAACATTTATGAAAGAGTCAGAAAGGAATGGGTATGTTATAGACAGGTACAATTGCATATCTCTTTTTCTAATCGACTAGCATTGAACTAGAATTGGAAAGGGAAGAGGAACTGGAATTTTATAACTATTTTCTGATCGGTTTATTATGGCTACACAAAGACAGGATTTGGTGCTTTTTTCTGACCAGAGTATTATCCCTACCGTTACTGAAAAGGATCCCCATAGACTATTCCTGATTACTTCAACTCATTCTTCAGGACCTCAATGGCTTATTAATGCACTTGTCGAAACACATACCAAAGGTTCACCATACTCTTTGAATGGTAATAAGTTTGTTAATAGTAGTAGTAGAAGTACATCTAATCATCTTATAGCAAATTCCACTAAAGTCACTATTATTTCATTTGTACATGATGAGGACCATTATGCTTCTAGTTTTCAAAAGCTACAAATAAATTCAACGCAATATAAAGTGATAGACTGTTTAACTGATTTTGTACAAAAACAAATCCCAAAATATTCGAATAATAAATTAGGTTTATTACAATCAATTATAGATCAAATAGCCAATGATATACCTAATAAGAACCATATAATTATTTTAGACCAACCTGAATTATTATTATCTTTAGTATCTAGATTGACTTCAAATGAACTTTGGAATAATTTTATTAATCCAATCTGGCAAAGATGTAAACTATTGATGATAAATAATAATGTAGATCTATTCAAAGATGGCATATTAAATAGTACAACAAATAAAACTTTTATCGAATTCCAAAGATTTATAACCTTATGTTACCATAAATCAACTGTTACTTTAAATTTAAGGCCTTTAACTACTGGACATGCTAAAGATGTAACAGGCACTTTACGTATCACAAGAGGTGGAGTAGATTGGTTTAATGATAGTAATAGTCATAATTCTATTCATGTTGTAGAGAATGAGTATTTGTATTTAACTGAAAAGGAAAATACAAAATTATTCTATGGTTAACTTTAATTCTCTTTTACTTTTTCTCGTGTTTAATCGTGTTAGTTCGATATATATGAATGTGTATATGTATATATGTATGTATATATATATATATTTGAGTGCGTGGGTGGGTGAGTACGTGTGTATCAGTTTATGTGAAGGATTGCAATATACTGTACTGTATGAGGACATACACCTTTCTTAACACCTTCTTCTCTCTTTAATGATATCATCTAATTTGAATTCAATTGTACAACGAGTATTGATTAAAGGTAATACTGGCCACGTACTCTGTTCACCACATTTAATCCAATAGGGTATATTGTCGAGTTGGCCCTCTATGATTCTGGTTAAAGAGAGACTTTTAATCTTAGGTACAATCACAATTTCAGTGGCTGATCTGGGTGTACTTTCATCAATAATTAATCTTTTAATCCATGAACTTAATAAGCCTAAATTGTTCAGTACTTGCATCCTATGATGGAACTCCATAGTCATGATATTTTTCAATTTCCTCTCAAGATGATATTTAAATTTAAATGCTAAGGGCTCCATCTCTGTGAAATTTAATTGTGGTATGCCTAATTCTGGTAAATTAATATTATTCTCTGTCTCTGGATAGTGTTTGTAATAATAATATTTTGAGGTTTTAATTTCATGTTTTAAATCATTGACAATTAATGGTGCTAAATATGGCCTTGCTAATGAAACAACAAAATTATTAACATTGAATAATTCAGTTAATCTTGTATATGGACTTTCCAGTTCATCTACGTTAGTTGCCTTTTCTGGGGCCATGAATTTGGTCTCTTTAGTCTTTTGCTCATTTAAAAATGGAACAATCTCATTGTCAAGGTTTTTACAATACAATATGGTTTCATTATCGACAACATTTGATCCTAAAGAACATTTAATAGCAGATTGTATCAATACATTTGGTGTGGTAACATAGTTCAGTAGATTTGGACACGATTTATCTGTTGGATGAATAACGATATTGAACACTTTTCTTGTCTGCTGAAAGGCTTCTTCAAATGTTAAATCCTTAACGATATACTTGATCACAAATTGGACAAAAAGATAAACATCTTGTGAATACCCGTGATGAATCAAATTTTGTATTAATGAACCCAAGTTCAAATGTTGTTCTACATTCCCATATCCACAACTCCTTAATAATTCATAATCATCCTTGATTATATTTAATATCCCATTAGATTCATCAAGCAATTCATCAATCTCATCATTCGATAAACAACCAAAAAAACTAGCTACGCATGCACCCATTGAACTGCCACTTATAATATTTGGCATCAACCCCTGAACCAGCAATCCCTTAATGACACCGAGGTGGAATAACCCAAACAATGAGCCCCCTTCAATATTAACGCAGTGGTCCCTAAGGATAATTTACATCTTTGGAAAAATGATGTTGGTATATGTTCATCATTTAATAGCTGTAAACCTTCCAAGTTCTTCTCTAAATATTGTTCAATCAATAATTTTGTCCCTAATAAAGATTTTGTGAAAAGTCTTTTATCTACAATACCTGCAAAATTTCTTAACATACAAGGTCCTGTAGTAGAAAATTTTTCTCGTAATAAGTCAATATCATTATTCTCTAAAGCTTTATTGACAATAGTGAATTGTTCTAAAACAGAATTGAAATCGTATCTTCTAGAAAAAAATTTCTTCTCCACAGATTAGCACCGGTGATTTCATCCACCATTGATGCATTGTGGCACCATAGTTCATATGTTTCACACTGATCTAGTTCCTTGATAGCTTCATGATAAATTGCCCTCGATCTAGGTCTTAAATAATTCAGTAATTTATAGAACCAAAAGAAATATATATCGGCTAACACGTTCAATACCTCCCAAAAAAACGGTGGTATATGATCTAAAGTGGAATAAAATAAATGTAGCAACCATTGTTTTATAAAAGTAAACACCATTACTCTAGCATACTAAAAGTAATCTTTGTAATAAAGAATGAATAAATTCAATAGAACAAAAAGACAAACAATTTTTGACACTGTATTCGAATATAGATGTTAAAAAAAAAAATGTATAATAGATCCTTTCCCTCTTAGTCCTCTCTTTTCTACATATATTTATATGTATCCATATGTATGGACACTACTCAGTACTGTTGTTATATTTTTTGTAGCTTTTTAAATAACGCATAATATATAATTAGTTGCTTAGTTTTTTGAAACGTATAGTGATGACATATTTTTCACACTTCGGCTATTCAAGGCTTACACAGGCGGGATTTAATCTTTGCAAAAATTTACCTTGCAGAAGACATATTTCGTCTCTTTCTAACTACAAAATAATAAACAAGTCCATAGAGATGTAGTCTTAAAGACTTTAACACTCTTCCTTCATAATTCACTTGTTGTATACTTTAAAATATCTTGTTTTTTTTTCACTGTTATCATTGATATATATTCTTTCACTTAGATTGTATATAAAGTTTGAATCACTTTTTCTTCTGGTCAGAAAATGCGTTAATTTCCAAATATTGATTTTAATATTGGTATTTTCTATGTAATTATTATATATTTTACAATACATATCATGATAAATAAATAATTAAATATATATATATATATATATATATATACGTTAATTAATGGCCATGGTTTGTGACATTCCCCTATCCACTGATCATAATATTATGTTCTGTGGTTGTAGTTTAAAAAAATCGCTGAGTGGAAAAAGTTGGTCTAGTAGAAAGAAAAATCAGGAGAACCCTAACTTTGTACACTAACTTGAAAGAGAAATATTATACTTGCCCTGAACGCACTTGTGTCTATATTGGGGGGAATAGTGCAACCCTAGAAAACAACGACAACAACAACAACTGGGGAAAAAAAAATGAAAAGGAAAGTAAGATAATAGAGTTATTGAAAAAATAGAGTAGAACAAGCAGACAGAGATTATAGAATTACATGGTAGTGTGTGTTATCTTTATATAATCTTTAGTACAGAGTTTAATATATCCTGAATCCATGTATTTATATATACAGACATAAGTTCAAAACTTATTACACTAACATTGTCTAAGATTGCGTTGTGGGTAGTGTGGCTGGATTTTTCTTTTACTATTTACTTTGGTATAATCATCTTACTCATATCATTTTTGCCACTCATATAGTTATCATTGTGCTTCGGTATATATTTTACCCTATAACGTATCCATAAAGAAAAACAATATATATTCACTTTATTTCAGATAGATAGATAGTTAGTTAGTTAGATATACTGTAGCAATTAACCAAAAAAAAAATAAAAATAAAAATGTTTAGGAACAACTATGATGGTGATACAGTGACTTTTTCTCCTACTGGTCGTTTATTTCAAGTTGAATATGCATTGGAAGCTATTAAGCAAGGCAGTGTGACAGTTGGTTTAAGGTCATCTAAATATGCTGTGCTAGTTGCATTGAAGAGAAATGCTGATGAATTATCATCATATCAGAAAAAGATTATCAAATGTGATGAACATTTGGGTCTTTCCCTAGCTGGTCTAGCACCTGATGCCCGAGTATTAAGTACCTATTTAAGACAACAATGTAATTACTCTAAGTTGGTCTATAATAGAAAGTTGTCGGTAGAAAGGGCAGGGCATCTATTATCTGATAAAGCTCAAAAGAATACACAATCCTACGGTGGCAGACCATATGGTGTCGGACTGTTGATTGTAGGTTATGATAATAGTGGTCCTCATTTATTGGAATTTCAACCCTCCGGTAACATATTGGAGTTATATGGTTCTGCAATTGGTGCTAGGTCACAAGGTTCTAAGACATATTTGGAAAGGGTTTTAAAAGATTTCACTGAAATTGAAGATGTTAATGAATTGATCAAAGTTGGAGTTGAAGCCATTAGACAATCTTTAAAAGATGAAACTTTAACTGTAGATAACCTTTCTATTGCCGCAGTTGGTGAAGACTTACCTTTCACAGTATATGACGGCGAATTAGTTAGGCCATTTCTATAAACAATTACTTTAATAGATGTAGTTCCCTGTCTTTATCTTTAGATTCTATTTCATTAATCCTTTTTATTGTTATTGATTCTTGGTGTTTATGAATAGAGTATGATCATCGACAAGATAGATGTATGTATGTATATGTAAATATATATATATTATCACAATTTTAAGTAGTGAAGTACAAATTAAAGCTGTTATAAAATTGTTCTTTGTTCAAAATATACTATGACCACTCTACAGTTATCGTCCTTGAAAGAATAGCCAACCAGATTAAAATTTCAACACTTAGTAGTCCACCTAACGTAACTGTACAGAATGTTAAATTAGCTACAAAACACATGGTTGTAAAGGCTAATCCCTTTAGGATATTGATACCGCCATCTTGTAGGTACTTAATATCTTTATCTACTGTTGGGTTATTTTTGATAGTTGTGGTGACAATAGAAACTAATTCAGTCATATCTTTACGGCCAATAAGTTCTAAAGCTGCAAACTTAGAATCTAAGGCATATCTTATCTCTCTAACCGTTCTTCCCAAATTTTTCAAATTTGGAACTTCACCTAATTTATCAAATTTTGTCTTATAATGTTTAATGTACCAATATTTATATTTAATATAAGCCAGCACTGAGTTATCAAGACTGACACCAAGAAATTGTAAATACCAATATTTCTTTTCATATATCATATCACTTTCATAATAAGTCTCTAAAATTTCTAAATCTTGTAGAATTTTGGATAAATGTTTTAAAGACTTTCTATCAATATCATATCTATTATAATTTTGAAATGAATTGGCTTCTAATATTTTGGATAATAAATATTTGGTTTCAATAATAATATCATTCAGAACTGTTTTAATTGTGTCCTTTTGGTGTTTTCCTTTTTATTACTGAGTATTCCCTTAGTATTGGTGACAATGTTATAAAGCTTTATTAATTCAGTATTAAAATGGTCCTTTGAATCATCTGCTTCCAGTAACATATCGTTAGTTTCATTACATATAAATTCTTCTTCTGTGGTCATTAAATTGTCAAGTTTCTCTTTAAGTACTCTTTCTGTAGGTAAAGTATCTACTAGTGTTAAAAGTGGAAAGAAAAATATTAATAGTATTAGTAGAATGTAGTTGTGCCTCATTAAAAAGAGAAAAGAAAAAAAAACAGTTGCAAATAAGAGAGCTGCTGATATTTGAAATATTTTGATTTTATTTTATTTTATTTTTGTCTTATTCCTTAAGAGAGTTGTTTATTTAAATATATATATTGGCAGTTTTGTGTTTGATACAACGAGAAAGTTTACTTGATTTTTTCTTTTTTACCGTTATATACAGTCTTACAAATGAATACACATTATTTTTTTCTTTCATATTTTTTTTATTAAATGTTCCTAGAGACATTATTCTTTTTCAAATACTATAATATTTTCATAATTGTGGTATAACAAACTTTCTAATTTAAGGCAGAATCGATTCATGAATTAGAATGTTCCACGTTGTAATATAACTTTATTGATAATTTGTTAGTCTTTGCTTTATTTTTTTTTTTTGTTTTGTTGGGTAATAGTACATTTCATCTGGAGAGGATTATCCACTTTACTATTTTCACTCTGCCACGTATACCTAGTCCGTGAAAAATAAACCCTGCTTGGACATCTGAAAAGGCCCTAAGTTTTGTAAAGTAGCCAAAAAAAAAAATGACACAAAAAAAAACTTGATGTTTTTCTATGCTTTGCAGGACTCCCCTAACATGGCAATATTTTTATCACAAATAACGAGGTGTGTTTGGCCATTTGACCCATAAATTTGGACAAAAATGATGTTTTGGATCTATTTGCATTTTACATTTTCTTGAAAATATTTGGTTAGGAGATTTAAAGTTATGTGGGTAGCAGGTAGAGTTTGATGAAAACGCGTTAATACAAAGAAGCTGGGAGGTCTGGGTCCATTTTTGTTTTCACTTTCAAAACGGACGAGCAACTGGTACTTTTTGACAGAAACAGGTGTAAGAAAAACATGCTTTAGCTTTATCTCTAAATAAATAAATAAACAAATAAAAATAAAAAAACAGGAGAAAAAATATTAAAAATTATTCAAAACCTATTTCTCTATTGAACTTTTTTGTAAAACTACTTTTTAGCCCTACTTTACATTATTGTATTGTTAAATACATACTTTTTGTTTTAAATTATTTCTCGATTAAGTGACTTTACATTGACGAATTTCTGGAATGACTTAACAATTTCAACAGTGATAATATTACTGGCACCCTCTGCGCAAACATTCACCAAGATATATGACAAACAGAACTCTTTTATAATATATTCTAAATATTCTCGATTGTTTTCTAATGTGTCCACATGTTTTTCAAATATATTAACACAACACTGTATACTCAGTAGTAATCATTATTAATTGAATGTTTTTGTATAGGTTTTAAAGCTATTGGTAAAATATATATTTTTGTGATTATCTTTTAGAGATCTAGTATGTGTTTTTTATTTGTTATATTAAGAGAAGGAAGACCAAACAGTTTAAAAATTCTTCTATTTTTTCAAATATCCTATATATATGTGCTTTTAAAAGTGAGGTATGATTATATTTATCTATCTAGTGAATTTTCGAATATGTAAATATATTGGAACAAATGTGGAAAATAAAAAGGGGTAGCCCCAAATAGAAATACCTCAAAACAGTAATTTATTGAAGTATTTTATTAAAAATGGTCAAGAAATGATAATTACTGAAATAAATGTGTGAAAGCTAATAAAAAAAGCCATTTTATGATTTTTTATAAAATTAAAAACACTCAATAACATGTTGTAATACCTTTATGCTCATTTATAGAAAGATTATTAAACTCCTTTGTAATGTTGGACATGTTGTAATTATATTCCTCTAATTTTATTCTTATTAGTTCGTGATATATATTAAATTTTCCTTAACTATTTCTAGTTTATATATAAATATATTATATATATGAATCTAATTATTACTTTCTATAAATGAATTGTTTTAATTTCTATTCCAATATAAATTTTTCTTAAATGATTTTTTACTTCATTTGCGTGGTATTCAAATACTTCGTACATGATGACTTCAGTATTCAGATGATTTAGGAAATATTCATAATTCCAGCACTTTAAACTTCTTTCTTTCAAATTTTCAGTCAAAATATACATCTTTTTTATTTATTTTCATCCTTTTATTTTGACATTTTTTTTTATGTTTAAAAAGTAAAAGCACAAATTTGCACTGTTGTCCTTTAAAAAAAATACGTTTTTCGTTTTTTAAACAAAAAAATTACTAGACATAAAGTAGACCATCAAGAATATCATATATTTTAGCTTAAAACTAAAATACATTCATTCACACCATATTTTTACTTGTGTTAAATTATTTGAAATCTCGAATGGTAATTGAATATGATCCAATAGGCATTATTAATAATAATACTGTTAAAACCAGTAAAAAAAATAGTGATTAAGAAACAATTGTTACAATTCCCTTATAGTAACCATATTTTTTTTTTATATATATTTATTTTTATACAACTCAATGATATCTAATATTTACATAAGAGATCCTTGTTTTTTGTTTGTGAAAAATCTTCGAACAAAAAAATGTTATCAAACCTTATCTAATTGATATAAATATAAGTAATAAAGTGTTAGTTTGTACAATTCAGTGAATCAAACCGTTTCCAATTAATTAATTATTCTAGAACTGTTCATCGATGACAAAATTATTTTTGTTAAGAGAATTTTTTTTACACTAAGAAATGTAAATATATTAAAAATGAGAATAACAAATAAGATAACAATGTAAAATTATTTATACAATTACAGTTATATCATATAAATCATTCATAAAAAGAAATAATGGAGTTTTATATAATCAATATTCATTATCAACTGCTATTGATAGATTTAAACATATCTTCTTATTATTAATGTCTAACATAACTCAAAGGATCAATTAAGTGTCTTTATCCACCCAGAGATAGTTTTTTGTGTATATAAGTAGATATATTTCCACTTGATTAAAAAAAATGAAAACTATAGCAAATGTGTACCTGCCGAATATTTCTATAAACAATTTTTATGTAATTCTGTTTATCTTTCTGAAAGCTATGATTTTCTTTTTATGATCTGTATAGCATGTCAATACATAAATATCCTTATCAAAAACTATCAATAAAATGGTCTCAGTAATACTTGACATTGATTTTATCTATAAAAAATTACTCTAAAATTAAAACAACATAATAAAACTATATATATCATACATTAAATTTATTACTTTTTTCTTTTTCTTCCTTCTCCTCTCTAAACTTCCTCAATTGTTCTTCTTCTTCTTTTTTCCGATTAAAGGCTAATTTTTTACCGTTACCTACCAAAATATATAATAAAGATGATGCAATAGCACTAAAAACCCCCATAAAAGTGAAAACACCCCCATATGTCATTTTGTTACTCATTCTAGATAGACATGCAATAAAAATGGCCGAAAGAGAACACCTGAATAGATTTAGACAACCAGCACCGGTTGAAGACTTTGATGGATATAAATCTACAATTAATGTCGTGGACATTGTTAAAATACAATTAGAGAATAAGGAACCAAACCCACTAGTAACCAAAACTGCAGGTAATGGTGCTTTAACTTTAACACACCATCCAAAGGCAATATACCCACATGCACTCAATATTAATGTGAAAAATGCTGGGGCTAGTCTAACACGAGCCACATTAAAGGTGTAATATGGATCATTATCCATTATTTCCCTAACATCTTCAATAGTATGATTTTCTTTTAGTAATTTTTCCTCTTGTTGTTTTAGCCATACTTTATGTTTCGTCATTTGATGACAATAATACCAATTTAAGAATCTTCCTGTGGTAACAACACTTATTAATGTACAAAGACCTGTTGGTAGATAACAAACCCCAATAGTGGAAACTCCATAATGATATTTTTTACTCAAAACAGTAGATAAGGTAGTCTGATGTAATGTGTTCATTGCAAATTGGAAACCAGCCACAAACAACAATATATCAATCCATGGATTCTTCAAAATGGAGAATGGAGCTAGAAAGCTAATTTTAATTCGTGGTTCTAAAGTTTCATAATCTGGGTCATCCATATGTAGTCTATGCCTAATAATGGGTACTAATAATGCAGGGGCTTTATTTGGCCAGCTTTTAGGTGGTACTGAACCATTTCCTACTAATGTACGTTTTGTTTCAGGTAAAAATATAAATGAAAATACTGCACATATACCGGATCCTATAGCTAAAAACCAGAAAATTGCTCTCCAATTCCATCTTGAAGCTAATAATGCACCAATCAAGGCTCCAAAAGCATTCCCTATAACTTGAAAACCCGAAGTGTACCCAACATATGCACCCCTTTCAGCCCTTGTAGTAATATCACCCATAACACCACTACTTACTGTTATAACAGGTGATATACCAGCAGCTTGCAAACAACGTAAAACTATGATTTGTGCATAACTTTGAGAACACGCCAATCCGATACAAGCACAACAATATACAATAACTGATATTAATATTATTGGTCTTCTTCCCAAGGAATCAGCCAGACCACCCATGATGCTTGGAGATAATCCTTGAAATAAAAAATAAACCACAACGGTAATATTAACTTGTTCTTCAGTTATATGAAATTTCTTTTCAATAACAGTTAAAACGGGATAATATATAGCACCAGCAATAGTAGAAAAAAAACCAGTATATGAACATTGTAATACAAGGAATAGTCTAGATTGAGGGCCAAATCTAGAGTAAGGAGGGGATGATACCTCAGGTTCACCAATATGATTTGATTTTGTATAGATTAAACTAATATCATCTAAATCTTCATTTTTTAAATCATATTTACTAGAAATAGACTGACCTAAATCTATGTCATTTTCTCTTGAAGAAGTGGTAGATTGTGGTTGTGATTCTATAGAAGCATCATCTTTAATGGAAGAATTAGAATTAGGCAATGATGAAAGTGGTTCCATATTTTCTTCATAGTCTTTCATTTTATTTATTTATTTTTCTGTTTAAAGGATAACAAATTTATTATACTCTTTGCAAAAGTTCTTAATGTTTTTTTATTTTTGACAAAATCTTTAAGCTTCTGACTTGAATTAACTCTGAGAAGTACAATATAACCTTTTAAATTTTGGATGTTTTCATATACATAATATTGATTACCATGTGCTGTTACTCCTTGATATCTATATATAAAATAAAATTTTGGTTCAGTGATATTCTTTAAGAATACATTTTTTTGTCTTCTCTTTTTATTGAAAAAAAATTATTAATATAACTCTCATAATATTCTCAGATGTCTTTATATAATGATAAGATCAAAATTCTAAAATGAAAAAAAATGTGCCAAGATACAGGAAAATCAAAAAAACGGAGAACAAGGAAAAATTATATGTCAGTAATCTTTTCTTGAACAAAATATTCTTTTGTCCTGTCCGAAATGTCGGTTTTTCTACAAAAAAGAAGTTAGAAAAAATAATCGTGTTTACATTTTCCTCACACGTAATATTTCACTTCTTGTGCAGTACAACAATTCACTACACCTTGATCATCTTTTGATCTTTTATTTCTATTTTCAGTTTTCCATAATTCTTGAAGAATTTTAGTAGAGCAAAAATAATCAAATGAGAAAAAGAAAGAAAGAAAAAAAAATCGTCATATTCCATTGTTTGTCTAGCTTTTCCGAAATGTCGGTAAGTGGAATATAATATGCCAAGACTCAAAGACCGAGAAAAGAGTAGCATTTATTTTTAGACTATTCTTAATAATTCTACATCTGAGGAAACAACTAGTAGATTTGCTTTCTATTTTATTCTCAATTAATATAAAAGCGAAGAGCATGGTAAAGAAGTGTCAAGATAAAATCCAAACTCAAGAAGTTTTGTGGGAGGAATATTACGGCTTGAATTATACTTTAAGAGAAAAAAAATCCTCTTTTTTTCATATAAAAAAAATAGTGGTAAGAAAACATACAATTATTCTTGGCTACTATATTTGTATATTGGTAAGTTAAATAATCTTAAATATATCAAATGTCGTGACGTGACCTGCACTTTTCTATCTTTCATTTAAAAAAAATCATATAAATAAAAATAAACAAAACCATATATAAAACACTTTTCATGAAAAAAAAAAAGGGTTATTACTTCACCTGTATTATACAATGTTGAGATACTACCCGGACTCAATGAAAACTTTGCGAAAAAGTTTTCTGAAAATTATTTTTCAGAAAGATATAAATAGTCGGGATGTTAAGATTTATAAGGTGTGGAGTAATAACCTATAAGTTATAAACGGAACATTATGAACCATATATTTTATAAGTAGTCGCTCATTGTATTAAATAATACAAATACTATATACAAAACTATGTATTATGTATATAAAGTAATAGATAGAAGAAATTAGATATAATTTCTCTATCTCGACTATTTATATCTTTCTGAAAAATAATTTTCAGAAAACTTTTTCACAAAATTTTCATTGAGTCCGGGTTATATCTTAACACGGGATATAGAAATTATGTCTAATTTCTTCTATCTATTACTTTATATACATAATACATAGTTTTGTATATAGTACTTGTATTATTTAATACAATAAGCGACTACTTATAAAATATATGGTTCATAATGTTCCGTTTATACCTTATAGGTTATTACTCCACACCTTATTAAATCGAAACAGTTTAGATGATTCTGTAATTGCAAAATTTGCAAAGTGTGAATCATGGATGTCTGAGTTATCAAATGAAGAATTAGTAATTTTTGAAGATAAGTAGGCATGCTTCTTGGATTCCTTTCTATAATGTTTCTTAGGAGCAATCACGTTTTCAGTGATTTCCTTTACACAAAGGACATGGTGATGGTGGATGAGAAGGAGTAAAACTTGTTTGATGTTGCCGCGTACGCAGTAGAGTTTAATTCTTGTTGTCTTGTTAAAGATATAATTTTGTTTACAAACTGGGATTCGTCTATAGCGGTAGAATCACCGTATAGTTCGAGTGCCTTAGTTTGTACTTCCTTAGTAAGGGTGGTGAATAGTAAGAGACCTGGCCACATTTGGTTAGAAAAGACATCCCTGTAGTCCATCCAGTTTTGGACGGCATCAAAATTGTTAGAATACGAGGTTTTGGTGAATGTCTTGTAAGTATTAACCAAATGGACAAATGTTATTTGACTATATTGAGTTTGAATATAGTTTAGAGCTAGTTTAGCAAAATTGGGATCATCGTAAAATCTGTTGAGAAGTTGAATTGAAATGTTTGAAAGATATGTTTTGACAATGATCTTGAAAAAAGATTAGTAACAATAGACTTGTAATTGCTTAACATCATTTTTTTGTAGTTGGGATGAGTTAAGGCTTGTTGGTTTTTATCATGTACTGTGTTTTCATTGTCCAATATATAAAAATGTAAAGCTAGATAGTAAATCTCAACTACAGTGGTAAATTCTTTAAACTATCCTTTAAAGTTTTGAAGTCCAGTAAATAAAACAGTAAATCGATGTTTGTCAGCGTCAGGGCTCATGACTTGTTACGATTTAATAAGATGTGGAGTAATAACTTATAAGCGAAACATTATAAACCTTATATTATATAAGTAGTCGCTCAATTTACTAAACGATACGAAACGTTATATACAAGACTATGTACTGTGTATATAAAGTGATAGATAGAAAAAATTATCTCTGATTTTTGTATCCCGACTATTTATGTCTTTCTGAAAAATAATTTTCACGAAAATTTTCGTCGAGTCTGGGTCGTATCTCAACACTAAAATAATACTACTTTACAGCTTATGAGACCTGATGCCACTTCCTCTATATGTTGGTTAATGTTTGTCACTGATACATAGGAAAGCTTCAACTTTACCTTACCTTTCTGTTTTTACGTAAGGTTGTTATTTTTAAAGGTGTTATCCATTGCTGCTAAATATAGTTATCATAATTGGTTTCATAATGGCTACTAATACATTTCCCAATTGACCCTAGGTTATATTGTAAGGTTCTGTATTAAAGTAATAGTATATTACCACTATACTAAATTGAAATGCTCATTAGGCACTGCTTTTGATGTATCCAATCTACTGCAACAAACTTTCGTCTCCTGAGGCATTGATTTTTCTGATTTCATACGATTTATATGTAAACTGTGCATATAACATCCAAGGTATGAACATCTGCCCCAGCTAAACAGTAGAGATGTCCAATATCATCAATGCATCCAGTGATTATTTATTCAAGCTGCTAACTTAACCTACTACATGTGATATATATGTTTGCACTACATATACTATCCTAAGCATGAGAGGTCTACAACCACGGACTAAGTTTTGCATCAAGCCAGAAAATATCACTCAGCATTTCAGTTTATTTTAACCTAGATTGTGGACTTCTTTTCAAATCCAACAAATCAATAGCTTAATTTTGCCTGATATATACCCCGGTCAAGATCATATAATACTGCTTTTATTATACCATTTCACAAACCTAATATTGGTTTCATCAACGTAAGTCAATGGTTAAACTTCTTTTTCTGTTGTCAATCCTCACAGTGTAGTATTAGCCCTACATCTCTAAAGCTGTTTACAAAATTGTATTTTTATAAATTAACACACATCTTACTACAACAACTTTTTCTATATCATACATGTTTGTACTATAATTTTAACACTAGGTTTGCAACCTGTCCGATCAATCTCTAACATCCTATATGGAACTGTTCATTATAACAGATAATACTAACGTTTCGTAATAACCTGAATTATCTCAGGCTATTTCTACTCCAAGTAACACTGCTTTACTGAATAAGTTGAAGGGGTATGGTTAAGTCCTTTTCAGAAATGAATCCTTTTATAAGCAATCTGTTGGATCTATCATAGACAGGATACACTAATTCGGAAGGTTTATAAGTAGTAGGAAGTGAACCTGAAATTTTGACTAAGGAAATGTAGGCATTGATTTTATAATTGTCGTGATATGTGATATAAAATCTTTATTGAGAAAAAAAAAAAAAAAAAAAAAAATTTTTTTTTTATAATATTTTAAACATGCATTGATACAAATTCTTTTCTGAAGTCAGCTATGTGGCTCATACTTAGGATAGTAAATATTGGTGTGGTAATTATATCGTACAATGCAATGATCTTAAATCCTTTCTATATTCAGCAATCTTTGACATTTTGAAATGATGTGTGTTTTTTGTCACGATATTACCCGCACTCCAAGGTGTTTTTCTTTACAGGAAAATTTTACTTTAAATTAAGAAAATATTTAGTATAACAAATTACACTAATAAGCATAACTTGACTGTATATTAATGTATAATAATTGTATAACTTAGTGTATAATATAAGAAGAGCAAGCCTTGTACGATATAATTACGACACTAGTATATTACCATCCTAAGTATGAGCCAAATAACTAACTTCAGAAAAGAAATTATACCACTTCATTTTTAGCTAAAAACTTGGGTATAATATAAGAAATAATGCTTTATATAAATGTTTATGCTTTTAATCAAAGCACCTTGCTTTTTTTTTTATTTGAAATATACACATTTAATTTACTTATTAATATACAAGTACAAGATTCAGAATTGGTTGTGTATTTCTTAACATCGACTTTTTATGTGAAGACAGAAAAATTTTCTCTTGAAGATTTTTCTCTCAAAATAATTCAGATCATAACATTCCGCATATAATTTTTCTTGAGTCCGGGTTATATCTTGACAGTGTCGTCAAAAGAAGAGGTACAATAAATTTAAACTTTAACTATTGCAATAACAAAAAACACTAAAAGCAAAGGCAATACTTCTGTCTTTGGACATCCTGTTTTGTGTCACCTTTTCAACATTACGGAAAGACGGTAAACACTAATTTTTCTTTTTAGAAAAAGAAAGAGACACAAAATAATATTTAAAGTGACAAGTGTCTATTTTAAACACACTTTCTTCCAAAAGGTACAAATAAACCAGTCCAATAGTTCCCATTACACGCAACCTATAAGTAAACATGTCCAACATCCATTAGAAAACAAAAGTGGAAGAGAAAAAATAAATTAATTTTGGAAATATAAAATATGTTAGAGTGACTCTACAGAGAAAAAGATTTAAAGAAAATAATTTCCCAGTTTGATTCCAAGATGATGAAATGGTGGAGATAATAATATATAACTTGATCTGTGCAACCGATAGTGGAAATGTTAAAAGAACAACTGTTCTCCTCCATGTTGAAAAAAGTGATGTACTACGACCAGTTGCTAAGAGGCATACCCAAAAATCCAGTCCAGGAGAATTAGGAACCTTGAAAGCAACCTTATATGGGATTCCATTTCTTACATGAAAGTGTCGACGAGAGTGGGTGGTTCATGTGAGTACTAGGTACCCAACCAAAGGAACCGATCTATTTATAGAAAAGTTAGCCTGGGAGGGAATTGTGTCGGGATAGCGTATTCTGATGGAATTGTAGTTCTTGTATATCCAGTGGTGTTACCACATATGGTAAAAAGATCCGTTAAGATGAGTGAATATCTTCCAAGGGATTGGGAAACACTAGTTTAAATACTAACAGACATACGATAATGATAATAATAATAATACTAAATAGTGGTTATGACAAAAACGTTTTGTAGATGGATGGATACGAGCCCTTACTATATTGATCTAATGAATACTGATGGTACTGGCCATATATATATATATATATATACTATGACATGCATACAACAAACAAATGAGAACGATACTAGCAAGTGCAGAATTTTTATATATTTTATTACTAGAGAATTTTCGGAGATTGTTTACCCTTTTTTTTACCCTTTATTGTTTTATTTTCTATTATTCTACTCCATTATTATTCCAAGAGAGAAAAAACAATAAGATCTGTGAATTGCTACTATGCAAGTTCCAGGCTATTGTTAACCTAGATTTAGGATTCCAGGAAGATAATTTTATTAGTTGAATTTAGTTCTTGACTACACGATCACTCACAAGATGATGGTTTTACAGAAGTGTTATTTTTTTTTTTTTTTTTTTTTTTTACGTGATTTTCAGAGTTTACAGTTGTAATTTTTGTTGAATTGTTAGCCAAGAAGTAGGAAAATGGTGTTTGAGATTTTAATGGACAACTTTTCAGAGATAGTAATTGACATAGGAATATTGGACTCTTGTTTGACAAGCGGCCTTCTTTGTCAGATGGAACTGGTGGTTCTGTTCCTACCTGATCAAAATTTATTTTATTATTCATAATAAAAGTCGAACAAGTTGAAGTTATTCCTAGGGCTCCTAACTTGCACATCCCACATGGAACTGGTGGTTCTGTTCCTCTGGGTGTCATAACAAAAGTCAATTATATCTCGTAGTATTTTTTTTTCTTTTTTTTATGCCTCATGATCTAGCAGGCATACTCACACCATAATGTAAATCTGAATAATTCGTTAGTCAATGAGCAACCTCCTAAATCGCTCCCAATTTTTTTTTATTTGCTATTCTCTCTTCCCCCCATCTACCATCCCCTTCCCTGTCTCTACTTTTTATTATTTTTTTCATCTCTACCTTCTTTTTTTTTTTTTTTATCTCCTATATCTCCCATATTGATAATTCTCTAGTCCCAGTTTATCTATCTAGTGCACTGGTAAAATAAAACAAAAAAAAAATTGTTATAATAAAAAAACAGTTATAACAAAAAAAATAAAAAAAAAAAAAAATTTAAACCCGCTAAAAAATGTATCTCTCACCCTTCAGTTATTCAATCCAAAAATCTTATATCCATCCATTATGGCTACTCAACATTATTAACGCTATTTTACTTTTTTACTTTTACTTTATTGTTATCATCTAGCAGGTTTCTTTTTGCTATTGTTTTCATGTCTCTCATTCCTGTTTCCTAGTCCCATTAACTACAATCCAATTTTTTATTGTATTGCCCATCTCCCATTGTATATTAACCCAGAACCATAATTCACTATTGTGTGGTTACCTTAGTGTCTTTTCCTCATCTTAACTTCGAAACATACAAAGAAAAAAATAAAAAAATAATAATAATAATAAAAACAAACTCCTATTTTTTTTCTACCGTCTAACTTCTGTCCATTCCATTTACATAATGTATGTTTCCTCCTCACTTTATGATTTTTTTACTATCTGTAGTACCCACTGTATATATAGAAGTTCCTAAGCCTGAGAAATATTCTATCTTAACACCGTTCTTTTCTAACTTATTTTTCTATAAATAGATATGGTGTCCTGACGGTTGACCCTAGTATCTCATACCGATCCATGTCAACTGCTTAAAGACTCAATACTTTCAGGAAATGGGCTCGTCCTCTATAGGGCTCTGCTCAAGCTTCCTAGTTCTACCAATGGCGGTGAGGGTAAAGAACCTCTTAGAAAAACAGTTGTGGGAATGTAAATCTTTCTTCACACTGAGGCTGTTTCCACACAACCTCACTTTTCTTTTATATATTATTATCGAGATCGTGTAAATCATCAACGAATTCTACCAGGTCAGGACGTTATGGACATCTTTTTCCTGTGGCTTCCTTGGCGTGTTTTATGTTTCTTATACTTTTTTTTTTTTTATTTAGTTTGTTCCACCTTTGTGTTTTATAAACGTTGGTCATATTTATTTGGCAATTGCTTGTTGTGAGAGCTGTTCGACTCACTCGGGTTTGGGTGTACATGATGATCTCATGATAAATTGCAATAATCATCATATACCCTTAGAACCCGACATCCAATTTTTTTTTCTTTGGATCCTTTTATATTCTTTATAGTTTCCCTTCTATATAGTTTATGTGTATATTATCTAAAGGAACAACACATCCGTTGCTAGGGTTTAGTGACAGAACAGTGGTATCTTAGTTATCACTGGTTCCTAACTGCCTAATGGTTGGGTGATCTGGTGAAAGGGGAAGGAGGCCTTGTCCTCTGCAAATTCCTAATTGCCGTTTTTCAATAAAATATCATTTTTATAACGTATCTTTCTTTATCTGAATCCCACTATTTGTCTTTACTTCCCAATAATAAACCACAATTGCGCACTGGTCTATATGTAACTTAACCTGTCTCTTTTGCTTGCTTTCATGCTAAAATCTTTCTTCCCTTTAGAAAAAGGAAGGGAAAAAATAAAATAGATCGACAATTTTTTTCTAAGACTATAAAACCCCACACCCATACAAATGTCGTGCATTACTATATTTTTGTAAAAGGATGTGCCATATCGTTTTGCAAAGTGGCTAGTATGTTATCTGGACAGACTTATGTCAACCAGGTTTGCCTATATTATTCTGTAAAATAATAATGTGAACCTGATATAACAAAGGACCGGCCAGTTAGAGTGTAGATAGAAATAGAATAGCTCGATAAGGTAGTGT
>JAKZLQ010000152.1:0-215263 GCA_023309525.1 Arxiozyma bovina
GTTTTTGGTTATTTTCGAGTTAAACTTGGGTCAAATATTTTATATAAAAGGAGAACATTTTTTATATTCAAGTTCTCCAAGTTCTTCTTTATTTCCTGTTCATATTTGTATTTATATTTCATTTATATTTTATATATTATTATTTATTTATATATTTATTTTAATAAAATAACCAAGTACACTTTCAGTCTATTCACTGGTCTATAAATAGTTTAAACAAGTGTACGAAATATTATTGTAAGTCGGTAGTCGATTACAACATCTGGTAGCGTTATATTGTCCTTAATTATTTTTGTTATCCTATTTTGTTATATTAGTTTAGTAATCTGTTATTAAAAATGTCTACTCCTGGTTCCTTTATGCATAACAATGAAGAGTTCACTCAAGCTTCTGATACTATCCCAACTACTGCTGCTGCTCCTACTTATGTTGTTCAAGATATTCGTACTCCCAGACCATTCAATGGGTCCTCTAAGAATACATTACAGTTGCAATCGTTCCTTCAATCCTTAGAAGTTCAATTTGCTTTACGTGGTATTAATAGTGACTACACTCGTATCTACATCCTGGCTGCTAATCTAACCGATCGTGCATTAAATTGGTTTGTAGGGTATGCCTCTAACCATAACATGACCGACCTCACCTATGCATCCTTCATCCAAGACTTTAAAGCTGCTTTTGCTGGTCAAATTGATAACTATGATATCCTTGTGAAACTAACCAATATTTCACAGAGGAATAATGTTGATGGGTATGTTCGGGAATTCCTTCAATACTCCAACTTGTTGGCTGAAGGTTCTCTTTCCCAAGTTACCTTAGTTAATTTATTTATTAAAGGGTTAAAATTAGAATTAAGAAAAGACATTCGTCTTCGTCAACCCCAAACATTATACGAAGCCACTGAAGCTGCTAAAATTTTGGCTCACACTATTTCTAATGATGGTGGTCCTGCCTTTTCTAACCTTCCAACTCCATCCCAACCTGCTGCTGTCACTTCTTCTGCCCCACAGTACCCTATCGATGCTGATGGTGATGTCATCATGAGTATCCACCGTTCCAATCCTCATCGTCCTAACGGTCGTCGCCACTCTAATAACAGACGTTCTTCCAACCGTAATACTTCTCCTTCTTCATCATCATCCAACCCTGGTTATTATAATTATTACCGTAATCTTTACCGTCGCACTTGCATGAAGAACGGGTTATGCTTCAAATGTGGTGAACCTGGTCATCAATCCCCTACTTGTCCAGCGAGCAATCCCCAAGGACGTGCCTAGGTCGATCCATCATTGCGCTTCCACTGCCCATCCACCTACTTCTCCTACTCCACACACACCATCTTCTACTCCATTGGCAAAACCTTCTACCACTACCACTAGTTCCACTATACCTCCTACCACTTCCACCATACCTTCTTCTTCTCCTGCGCACTCTCTTCCTATCATTAACGTTGTTGATACAGCCTATACCTTCCATTCTACACCAACTGTCTCTACCATTACTACTCCCCAATCACATCCTATAGTCGGTTCACGTCTTGAATCCACATGTTCTGTCAATCACGTTCCCATCCCTGTCCTTTTTGATACCGGTAGTCCCACTTCACTCATCAGTTCCACCTTAGTCTCTCAACACAAATGGCCTACATATCCAGTCAAACCACTCAGATGGAAAGGTGCTCTTCCTGGTTCTACTTCACTATCTACCCACGCTGTTACCTGTTCATTACTACCTCCTGACACTGAGAAACCCATCACCTTTTCTGCCTACGTCAGTCATGACCTTGTCGATCAACTTATTGTTGGCAACCCTATCCTATCTCGTCACCCTATGTTGCTTACTTCCCCATCCACCACCCATGCGTTAACTCCTACTGTCACCGCCATTGACACCCTAACTGAAGCTAATTCCACCCTCATCGATCTTTATCCCAACGACATTGAAGAAGTATTTGTCCTTACCTCTACTGCTACTCAATCTTCTTCTTCCTTTTCCCTACTTCCAGCTTCCTTCCAACAAGAATTTGCTTCCACTGTGTCTGACACCTTACCCCCTCATAGTGGTGCAACTAGTTATACACATGAAATCCAACTAAAGGAGGGAGGAAAACCACCTCGTCTTCCACCCTATCGAATGACACCCAAGCTCGAACGAGAATGCCAACTACTTATAAAAGACTTACTCAAGAAAGGATTCATTACAGATAGCAAGAGTCCCGTATCATCCCCAGTCCTACTAGTTAAAAAGAAAGATGGTACATACAGAATGGTGATCGATTATCGTCAACTTAACAAAATCACCGTCAAAGATCCTTTCCCACTGCCCAGAATAGATGATCTGATGGCAAAAGTTGGTGACTGCTCTGTCTTCTCCACCCTGGATTTACATTCAGGATACCACCAAATACCCTTATCTCCTGATGCTCAACCTCTTACTGCTTTTTCAACTCCTTTTGGTCATTACGAATACAAGGTTATGCCTTTTGGTCTATGCAATGCACCTGCTACTTTTTCACGTTATATGAGTCGGTTACTTAGTGATTTACCTAATGTTTTTGTCTATCTCGATGATATATTAATAGCCAGCCCAGACAAGGAATCGCATTTACAACATCTACGCTCGGTATTAACAAGATTAAAAAATGAAGGTCTCATCTGTAAAAGAAAGAAATGCTTCTTTCTACAAGAATCGGTTGAATTTCTAGGTCACACACTAAATAAAAACGGTTTTTCGGTACAACAAGATAAGGTCACCGCTGTTCAAAAACTACCAATGCCTTCATCCATCAAAGCCTGTCAATCATTTATGGGAATGGTCAATTATTACAGGAATTTTATTCCCAAATGCAGCGAAATCGCTAAGCCACTATTTGAATTTATCAGCAAGAAATGCTCATGGGGAGCCGAACAAGAAACCGCAGTCGCTATTTTAAAGGAAAAACTTTGCAACGCACCCACACTAGTCCCTTTTGTTTCTGGTAAAAAGTATCGCCTTACTACAGATGCCAGTTATACAGCTATTGGTTCAGTACTAGAACGACTAAATGACGATGGTACATTATTTGGAGTCATAGGTTATTTCTCCAAATCTCTCAACACTACTCAGCAAAACTACCCAATTGGAGACATCGAACTGTTAGCCATTATTGAATCGCTACATCATTTCCGCTACTACTTACATGGTCACAGGTTCATTCTGAGAACAGATCATATTTCTCTGCTTTCTTACAGGAACAAGTCAGAACCTTCGAAAAGAATTGCTAGATGGTTAGATACATTAGCCGAATATGATTTTGATCTCGAATATATTAAAGGATCCAACAATGTTGTTGCTGATACCCTAAGTCGTCCTCTAGAACATGGTGCCACTGAAATCTTCCCGCTCAGTCAACTCAGTCAAATAAACCCCGCTACTTGGTTAAATGACTGGAAAACCGACCCTTGGTCTGCTGCTGTCCTCACAAGTTTAGGTGCTATTACGTCCACACTTGTCGCTGCTGGAGATAAATCACTTTTCAACAAATATATGAAACGACTCAAATTCTCCAAGCATGCGTTAGAACGGTACACTTTTGACGATGGCGTGCTCAAATACGAAGAACGAATTTGCGTCCCACAGTTACAACGCTCGAACCTACTCCACATATATCACGATAGTCTACTACATGGTGGTCATTTTGGTGAATCAACTACAATAAACAAGCTGCTACCCATCTATTACTGGCCTTCCATGACTAATGATATACGTAAATTCGTCAAGACCTGTCTACAATGCCAATTGATGAAAAATTATCGTAGACAAACTAATGGTCCATTACAACCACTACCTGTCCCTGAAGGACGTTGGCTCGACATCTCCGTCGACTTCCTCACTGGACTTCCTCCAACAAAAACTGGTAACGACATGATTATGGTGGTTTGTGATAGATTTAGTAAGAGAGCACACATGATTGCTACGAAGAAGACTGCCACGTCTACTGATATCATTCGACTTTGGTACCGTTTCATTTTTTGCTACCATGGGTTTCCACGCACTATTGTGTCCGACCGTGACATTCGTTTCACATCCGGCGGATACAAAGAACTGACTGAACGGCTAGGAATAAAGTTGCTGATGTCTTCGTCTAATCATCCACAAACAGACGGTCAGACAGAAAGCACTAATAAAACAATTGGACGTCTTCTTAGGTCCTATTGTTCCACTGACTATGACTGCTGGGATATATTCTTACCACATATTGAATACGTATACAATTCCACTTATCAACGTTCGATCAAGGCGGCTCCATTCGAAGTTGATCTAGGCTACATTCCAAACGAACCCTTACTTGGTACTCACAACGAACTCGACGCTAGAAGATCTGCCCCTGTTGACATGGTTAAACACTTAAAGGCTATTACACTCAGGACTCAAGATTTTTTGAAAAGTCAACAAGAGGCTATGGAAGCTCAGGTCAATCCTTCCCGAAACATGGACACATTTTCTGTTGGTGAACTGGTGCTACTTCATAGAGATGCTTATTTCACAGGGGGAAGATATTTGAAGATTCAACCCATTTATTTAGGACCCTTTACTGTAGTCAAAGTTGCTGGTAACACCTGTGAGTTAGACCTACCTTCTTCCTTCAAGAAGCATAGAGTCATTAACATCGAACATCTCAAGAAGTTCCATAATGACAAAGCTAGATACCCCAAGGAACTTCCAAATACCTCTGCAGAACGCATCCAGAGAGCTCCAGAAATCATTTCGGTAGTTGGTTATGATATTCAGGATCACATTTACTATTGTAAAATGCAAGACGTAAATCCTGAGCTGGTCTGTTGTTACACTCCTTCGGAATTCAACACCCTCCCTGAGAATAGAAGAAACTCCCTGTTACAGAATTTCAAACAATTAGAAGGTCAAGATTGAGAGAGGAGGATGTTGCGGATATTTCCTAATCGGGAAATTCTATTATCCCTTATTAGCCCCTTACCCCGTGTTTACTCCTTACTCCTTACTCCTTACCCCACGTTTGCCCCTTTTTACCCCTTATTTGTCTTTTATTGTTTTTTACCCCTTTTTATCCGTTCTGTTATTTTTTACTGTCGACCTCGAGTTTTTGGTTATTTTCGAGTTAAACTTGGGTCAAATATTTTATATAAAAGGAGAACATTTTTTATATTCAAGTTCTCCAAGTTCTTCTTTATTTCCTGTTCATATTTGTATTTATATTTCATTTATATTTTATATATTATTATTTATTTATATATTTATTTTAATAAAATAACCAAGTACACTTTCAGTCTATTCACTGGTCTATAAATAGTTTAAACAAGTGTACGAAATATTATTGTAAGTCGGTAGTCGATTACAACAGATTCTTCTCTCGGTAGCCAAGTTGGTTTAAGGCGCAAGACTGTAATAGCAAGAACGGGGTTCTTCAGAGTAATCTTGAGATCGGGTGTTCGACTCACCCCCGGGAGATATTTTTTGCGTATTTTGGAAATTGTAATATCACGTTATACGAAGCATGAGTAAGCCTGGTTTGTAATATCCCAGATCTTGATGTTTAGGAAAATGAGGGTAATCAATATTTTCCTAATCTAATAGTCAGAACCCTAAGTATCAATATCTGGGATATTACATATTGGAAAAAGGCAGTGTATAATAATTCTATATAGATGAATCAGAAATCTGTCATAAAGATGTGACTTGCTTCTTTTCTTGATAGTAATATCTACTTTTGTTTGGTTCGCATGTCTACCAAAGTATTGGTAATGAGTATATTACAATCAATCGGTAAAGATGGAATGTTTTAATCCTCGTGATACCCCTGAAAAAGTTGATCATATTATAAATGAATTTCACTCATGTAACGATGAAGATATTAAATACATGGTTCTAAAAAAATCAATACAATGGAGTACGGTTAATGATTTAATCTATTACTTAAATGAAATTATCATCCCGGTGTTTAGAGAAGGTGGCTCTGAGCTTATAGATTTATTATCCTTTGAAATTTTGCCACAAATATTTGAAGATGATTTAGAATTATTCATTAATACTGTATTTGAACCTTTGTTAACACTCTTCCTGGAATTAAACGATGAATATAGAAAATTGTCAATTCTACAGTGTTTCAAAAAGGTGTTAGATATGTGTATGCAGAAATGCAGGAATCTAGTTCCCCAAATAAAGGTTACCAAAAATTATGTAATGCAGTATGAACAAGCTTTAAAGGTTAATGATTTCCATATTAATCATAAGGTCATGTACAGGGATATTTTAAGACTATTAATACATATTATTTATAAAACTGAAGTTCCAATAGATTTAATGATCCATATCTTAGAGGATACATCAGGAGATTGTAATTTTGATCCTACTACATTTAATTTACTAGATGAATCTTTTGAGTTGGTTAATTATGAAAATATTCCTTATATATCCGAACTAGTCACACTTCCCCAGTTGTCCATATTGTCAGGGAGGTGGTATAAATTTAATAATGTACCTAAAATATATGAAAAGTTTATGACAAATAACGTAGAGGAGTTTACAACAAAGAGACCAGGTGAATTATATGATTTTTTGACCATCATCCATAATATGAAACCCTTTTTTATGTTTAAATCATACAAATTAGGCAAGCATCTCATTGCTTGGGAAGATGCTCAAAGGTTAAAGGAATATTTAGGTAAAATAAAAAGTCAACTTCAGAATATTAGGAAAGAGAGATCAGAATATGCTAATAATAATGGGGATCGGTTGTATGATGATCATGCAAGGTTCAACGATGTGGATGCTGCTCAAGAAAATTATTTGAACGAATTACAGTTTAATGTTGATGGTTTTGAAGAGGAGGAAAACCCATTTGATATTGAAGATGATTATAGGGATATTACATTTAGTACTGAAGAAAATAATGTCTATTATATGTCAAAAGAGGTATCCATAATTGAAGATATTCTTCAGGATCTTACTGCTTTGGATTATTCGGTATCGGGAAAGGTTATTTCGGAAGATAATATGTGGCCTGAAATAAACCATGTTATAGATATATTATGTACCACCAATGATTACAATGAATTGAATAATTGTATTACCCAAGTAGAAAATTTTATTAAAGATCCATCGTACTTTACAGTTAGTTCAGATTTACATATTGAATTATACAGAGCCTTATTGACAGGGCTGAAAAAAAACAAAGAATTTATTAAGGTAATTAAAGTTGGTAACATGAGACAATCTATTGATGAAGGTGAAGATATTAGGATATCTATTTATAATATTCTTCTACAAACCAGTGATAAACTCTTATTATACCCCATAGCATGTATGATATTAGATGCCATTGTTGCATTTGGAGTCAAAGAACAAAACAGTAGTATAATAACACAAATTTCAACGTTATACAAAAAAATTATGGATAAATATGGTCAATATTTTGAAGGGTTGGATCCAGATTGGTTTAAAAATGAAATAATCCCTGCAATAACAAACCCTAGTTTAAAGATATATGATTTAATATGGAATTGTTGAAAGAGTATGTTTGTTTATATGATTTTATTTCTAATCATTTAATAATATATATTAGTGGAATACTCCTACATTTTCATTTCAACAACGACATAAAACGAAAACATGCATTTGGTTACGTATCCGACTGGAGTATATATATATGTTTATTAATGCTATTTTTCTGTTTATATATTCAAGCATATTTAATAATATTTTAAAAAGTAGACATTGATCTTTGAGAAAATACAATTTTTTTCTTTTGAGTTTTTTCATTAAGAAGGGGAAAAAAAGGAAGGTAAAAGATATTTAAAATATATACAGTGTTAAAATGATAAAAGTTGGAGGTAATCAAATCCTAGCTAGGAAATTTTTATTTTTTATCTACCAACTGTATCAGCTGAGAATTAAATTTGTACCTGCATCTGTGTGCATGATTGTCAAGATTTCATTCTTTTTTATAGTACTATAATAATGCGGAACGTGGGTTCTAAATATATTATACCGTTTTTCTGTCGCAATCAGTTGGGAGGGATAAGAAATACTGGATTGTCATTGGTAAATAACCGCTTATTTATTAAAAATGATTATATTGGATTCAGATATTATGCAAAAACTCATCGGAAGAATAAACTACATCAGAGTAATAAGTTGAAAGAATTGAATTTTGCTATTCCTAATTTCATTTCTGTGACCAACTTGGCTAATTTGTTGAATTGTAGAGTTCAAACATTGATAAATGATCTTACAAAGCTTGGTTTCAAAGATATCTCTAATGGTTATATACTAACAAAGGAATATACTGAATTAATTTTGCAAGAATATAATTATTATATCCCTGAAACAGTTGTCCAAGATTCGCAAAATATCTATGATGAGTTGAAGCAGTCTTCAAATCCTAAGGCATTAAAGAAAAGACCACCTATTGTCACTATCTTAGGACATGTTGATCATGGAAAGACAACTATCATTGACTATTTGCGGAAGTCCTCGGTGGTGGAACAAGAACATGGTGGTATTACTCAACATATTGGTGCATTCCAAGTAACAACACCAGTTACAAAACAAAAAATTACCTTTTTGGATACACCTGGACATGCTGCATTTTTGAAGATGAGAGAACGTGGTGCTAATATAACGGATATTATTGTGCTAGTCATCTCCATAGAAGATTCAATTATGCCGCAGACAGTGGAAGCGATTAAACATATTAAGAATTCTGGGAATGAGCTAATTGTAGCAATTACTAAGATTGACAAATTTCCTAGACTAGAAGATAGAGAAAAAAGGTTGATAAAGATCACTAATGATCTAATGCAACATGGTATTATGGTTGAGGGTAGTGGAGGGGATGTTCAATTAGTTCAGATTAGTGCCAAGACAGGTGAAAATATGGAGGATTTAGAAGAATCAATTGTTTCTCTCAGTGTAGTCATGGATATTAGATCTGAAAATCTGCCAAGTACAATGATACAAGGGTGGATTGTTGAAAGTAAAATAAAGAACAAGGTAGGTAATATTGCCACAGTGTTGATAAAGAAGGGGACTTTGAAAAAGGGAGACATTTTATTATGTGGTAATACATACTGTCGTGTTAAGAACATGACAAACGATTCCAACAAGCCAGTAACACAGGCTTTGCCCGCTGAAGCAGTTGAAGTCTTAGGATGGAAAGATTTACCTAATGTTGGAGATGAAGTAATTCAAGTTAAAAATGAAGCTATTGCAAAAAAATACATAAGCAAAAGAATGGCACTGTTAGAGGTGGAAAATAAAGTGAAATCTGTGGAAAAATACAATCAAAACAGAGCAGTGGAGTTGCAAAGTAAAGTGTCGACTGGTCAAGATGAATTAGAAGATCCTAATTTAGATGAGGAAGATAACATTAACAATGGTCCAAAGGAGGTCAATTTCATTATAAAAACCGATGTATCAGGTTCTGCAGAGGCCGTTAAAGAAAGTATCGAACATTTAGGTAATGATGAAGTGAAATGTAACATAATATCTACTAGTGTAGGAATTCCAACAGACAGTGATTTGAAGATGGCAAATCTCACTTCTAGTACTATAATATGTTTCAATCTGGATAAGTTGCCAAATGAAGTAATAAATAACAAGTTTGGTATCCCCATTAAGAGATATAATGTTATATACAAATTGATTGAGGATGTTATTGATATTTTAGTGAAGAATATGAAACCGGTCTTTGAAAAAAAGATAGTAGCAACTTTGGAATTGAGAGAAGTTTTTGAATATAAGTTAAAGAAAAAAATAATTAGAATAGCTGGTTGTAAAGTCTCTAATGGGGAAGTTAAAAGAAATTCTAAAGTTCAAATAACAAGGAATTCTGATGATAATATAATATATGAAGGGCAAATTCAAACTTTGAAACATGGTAAAGATGACATAGCATCCACTAATAAAGGACATGAATGTGGTATTACTTTTACTAATAATTTTGAAAATTTCCAGGCAGGAGATAAGATATCTGTATATGAGTTGGTAGAAGTTCCTAGACATTTGTAACGAACAATGGGAAGAGAATAATTTTAATATGAAATAAACCTGTAAATAAATTAATCAAACTTACAAAATAATACTCTAAAGTATCCGTGCATCTGTGTATAAATAGAATAATAGTTTATATTCTTGTTCACATAAAACTATTTAGTTGTATGTATGTATTTTTAAATATATGTTTCAAGGTAATGATTCCCATTGGACTTTACAATATTCTTCAACATAACCAACATTGTGTTCATCGAATTGAGGGGTGGCATTTTCTATATCTGTAAATACTAGGATAGTGCCCCATTCCATACCGTCTTTGATTGAAACAGTTTCTTCTAAATCTAAAATCATCTTTGGCATTAGTTGCATTTCAAATATTCTTCGACTTGATGGATTGTAGTCTGGTTTAGGTATAGCATTTTTAAATAATGTCAAATTAGCTACTTTTGAATAAAACAACGGCGTACCACCAATATCGTAACGTAAAACCTGAGATGGATTATAACCTACAATTTCTTGGAATTTTTGAAATACATCATCATCCAAAAATTGAGACAATTTTTCAGTTCTTGGATCAACTTTAATAGGATCCTTTTCTAAGTCTTCTTCAATATTCGTATCTGATAATTCTAAAGCATCTTTATTAATCTTTAAATTTTTAGGTAACTTCAAATGATCTGGTTTATTATTGAATTTTTCTTCTTCTACGTATAGTAAATAACATTTGAAACTTTTATTTTTATCGAAGTCTTTATCCTTTTCTGCATCATGTATTTTACGTTGTGTCTTAATAGATGGTTCAGTTTTACTAATATTTTGCTTTTCATTGCTTGAATTTGCAAATGGATTATCGTTGCCATTATTTTGGAATGGATTGCTTCCAAATGGATTACTCACATTATTATTGGAAATATCAAAGGGATTAATTTTGAAATCTTTCCCTTCATTATTTATAACATTAGAAATTTTTTTATTAACGTCATTGGAAAGTGTATTTTTCTTAACACCTCTAATACAACGAATGGCTTTATCCTTTCTTTGACATTTAGTACAGATGAAAATATATAAAACTCTGTCATCATTTGAATTAATTGATTCTAAATTAGCAGACTCCGTATATTTCAACTGCACTTCTTCCATTTGTTCTTCATCTAATGGAGCAAATGCTTGTAATAATAGTTTCATATTTTCAATGGAATGACAATTTTGACATTCTAAAAGTTTTGAGTCAGGAATAGAATCTGGATGTAGCCATATAGGTTCACCACCAATAAAAGTGTCATCTGTGGTCAATTCATCAGATTCTTTAACTGCAGTATCTATAAACGCTAGGAAGACATTATTGTTTTTGTGGTCATAGGTGACTTCATCATCTGAACCTGGTAATTCTTCTATTTGAACCATTTTTTTCTACTATTTTATGTATATCTTGTGGTTAAAAATGTTTTGATAATATAAAAGATGAATAATATCGAAAGTTGCAACAAGCGTCGATGTTTTATCAACTTCTCTCCTTACTTGTTAAAATTGGAACTGTATATATGGTTCCTTCCAGTTTCTTTTATTTTTTTTAGTAGTTAATCGAAAACTCATCGAATTTAGAAAAAAAATTTTTGGAAATAATCGCAAAAAGAAAAAAGTTTAACTTTTCTCTAACAGAATTGAAAAATTCAAAGCAAGCAAACTATAGACAGACTTAGTTCACTTTACTTATCTCAGTATTATTACAATCATTGCTATTAATTCTTTGAATTGACTTTAATACCTGGTTATTTTTTCTTTCAGTTCTTAAATGTAGAAAATGTATGCATCTATTTGGTTCAATACTACCAAAATTTATGGTAGAATCTATGAAATAATATAAAGATGATGCCTTGGTTATCAGAGATCAGAACTATGTAGAGCCCTCTTATTGTGTTAAATAAGTTCTTTATGCAAATTTGTAAGTTCGGCAATGTAAAATGTTACTGGTATACAAAAATAGATTAATAGAAAGGACTGGTACTAGAAGGATTCAATGTATAATTATTGGAAGTTAAATAATCCCTTTCATCGAATATTTCTGTAGTACACAAAAAATAGTCACCAAGAAAATTTATTAAGTTACACACTACCATACAGAATAATCAAAAAAGTAGTTAAAAATTAATAAACCTTTCTTTCTCATTTTAAAAGTATAAATGGTGGAAGCTCTTTTTCGTTTTAGCATTTTATAAATGATATATGTGATAAATCGAAATATCTGAACATTTCACATTTTTAATTATATTTAATTGACAAGCCTGTTGTGAAATGATATATATGACCTATTATTGTAGTGTACGAACGATAATGTTCTTCTGAAAGAATTTTTTTTATTGGAGTATAAAAGAAGAACACTGTGAAAAAATAACTTCTTGGTAACATAGATATCTGTGCACTACTGTATATCATATAAAGTAAAAATAGGTAGGATTGATGAGAAGTAGCACCCTCACTAATGCTATTATTAGTATACATTCCCAGCTTTTATTGTTATGTAATATTCATAAAGTATTCGATATATAAAGTTAAAGTGTTGTTCTTTGGTCATATAGAAATTACATAAAATGTATTAATACAGAGTAATACAAAATAGATTATCTATAAAAAGTGGTAAGGAAAATATTTTGGATTATCGATTACTTCACGGTTCTTATATATGTTTGTTTATTATTTAAATTCTTCTTGGTTCATTTCATTTTATTCTAGAACCTTCTTTTTCAGCAAGGAGGACTTTGTGTATTATTATATTTGGACACTGATATTGTTACATTATATGTTATAATGTAAAACTTTGAGTATGTGTTTAATTAAATTATACTTTTGTTACAAAACCAACTAGTGTGGAGGATTTAATGAAACTTAAAAAGAATTGTGAACAAAAAAGTGATTGGGGGAATGCAAATTTTTAAGAAATTTTTTAATTGGTGATAAAGTTTGTTTATTTTATCAGATATCTTTTTGTCTCTTGTGATTTTTATTATTTGTTTGAAATACTCATTTTTAGCAATTGTAAAAAAACAATCCTGCATACAAAAACATATGATCTGAGTGTCAGGGTGAAGGATTGGTACAGACATGTGCGCAGTGGCTCGTATATTGTATTGAACCTGATTGGAGGATTTTCAGGGAGTGATAATCATATCAGATCTTGACAAGAGGCCTTTGATTATTGAGGAATCAGGCCAGAGATAATTATCTTATTTAAGTATATCTTAGTGCTGACATTAAGAGTTAGCTTGTAATATTATATAAATGCAGCAGAATAACTAAGAAGAATTAATAAAAAAAACATCAGCGTTATTGATTAATTATATATAGAGCCTAAGAATGTTTAGTAGATATTCTGTATCTTTTTCAAGAGATCGATTCAGAATGAACATCAAGTTATGTAAGTATTTCTAATAAGCATAATGGAAATATTTATATTTTTCTTTATAGATTTACAAGATATGAACGATTTTTAACAACAGAAAACCTAAAAATACTTCTAACAAAACCTTATTATGTTCTTATCAACTTTCTGGTATTCTGAGAAAGAAAAATCATTTATAACAAGTCAATTATTTATTATCCAGTTACAGGTTATTTTGAACTTAATACATGTGCTATCCTGATTAACATTATATATTTCACAATAAAAGATTTCACATAACTGTATCCTTTATATATTTGATGTATCTAGATTTTATTACATAAATTTTATAACTTTTACTTTACACCCAAAATAGTTGACTAATTTAACTAAAAAAAAATCTAGAGGTAAGTAAACTGTTCGATATATATCTGTATATTTAAATAATTATATAGTCTATTAAACCATCTCAAAACTGTATTTATTTTCTCCATTCACAAGATCCACATATCAACGAAATAAGTAATTTCTCTAAAATTCAAAATTATATATTCAAAACAATAAAATAATTTAAGTAATAATTACAGCATTTGTAATCAGCTTCTTAATCTTTCTTTGAAAACATTCCAACAAATGCGGGAAAGGATGTGGAACGTTGTCTAGATTTTGATGAGTTTACTGGAACATTTCTTTGCAATGAATAAGAAGACATATTATTTTCCTCTATACATTCCTGTCTAATCACGGGGAGAGGAATTGGAGTCATATTAAATGATGCTTTACGTCCTGATGATGGAAATTTATTCAATGAAGATGTTGAATTAGAGTTATTTTGTGGGGCAGTCAAAGAATCACCAGTGTTATTTCTTACCATTAAGTTTAGTGATGTACTTGAATGGTTGCTACTTCTACTTAAAGATCTTTGCCTTGAAACCACACTTAAAAAGGATGATGATCTATGACGAAGTGATTGCGGCTTTTCTAATATGATTTTATTAGTAGATCTTACAGTATTGCTTCTTTCCTGTGATAAATGTTCATTTTGTTCCTCATTATGTGGATAGGTTGGAGGTAAATCATCTTCAACCATGTCGGAGTGTATGGCTTTATCGTATGAAGGCAATCTACTTAATTCTGCCATTTCAAATACCTTCTTTAAAGATGCACTTGATTCTTGCCTTAGGTTACTGAATGAACTAGCCCTTGAAATATGATCAAAAGCTGGTGTCAATGGAAGATTTTGTAAGGCTTCATCTAAACATTGGGGATCTGATTCTGAGATGGCAAATGTTGGAAATTGACTATCCCTAAATGGATTTGTAGAAGACAAATAAACTGGGGTAATTTGTGTATCTCTTAATAAACTTAATTCAGAAAAGTTGTCTTGTAAATTATTCAGACCATGCCTATCATTACAATCATCTAGTAGATTATTGGAAACTGAATTATCAATATTCGGCACGGGTTCTAAGAGTGAACAATTTTGAGATGCTGGTATATCGCCCCATAATCTATCATAAACATGTCTACCATAATTAGGGGGTGTCATCAATTCAGAAATCGCAGTTGTAGCAAAGAAATTATTTTCTAAAGTACCTGCATGTAGTTCAACCTCAGACGTAGCATTTGCAAAAATTACATCATCATCCTCATCTGTATTAATATCTTTATGATTAAGAAAAAACGTATCCGACGAAAAACTAGTACTTGTATTGGTATTAGTGTTTCCATCATTATTGTCATTCACCTTTGAATTAATCTTTCTATCTTCTTCCATTTCTACAGTCCTAGTATTTTTTACACCGACAGGAACAAATGGCGATATAAATAATTGAATTGGCAAAGATGCTCTCAGTTCCGAAGTATGCCTATCCGGATTGATCAATGAAATATTAAATTTTAATTTATGACGAACTCTTATGTTATTAAAAATATCACAATCTTGCGTACATTTCGATAAACTTGGCGGAACATTAATAACAGTGTCTATTTCCCACCTATCTTGAAAATCAACTGGTTGTAGATCATCATTACTTCCATCTTCCTCTTGTTGTCTTTTCAGTAAACTAATATGACCTAATGGATCTTTCAATTTAATTTTTGTTACCACTCGTTCCTGATTTACAACTCCACCAAACGGGCCTAAATACTGTGATGTCTCAAGTAAAGATATCTTAATATGACCAAGCTTCAAATTTTTAAGCAAAGGAACGAGCACAATGTATACTGGTGTTGCTGATCCAATAGCTATCGATTTAGCAGGAATGGATAGTGTATAGTCCAATTTATTTGGCCAGGAATTCTCTACTGCTACTGTTTCAGACAATTCTACTGCATCAGGGGATAAAGTCCTTACTATTCTTAAAGGCTTCTGACAACTGACATCTGGCCCTTTACATCTTTCCAATACGGATTCCAATTTATAGATTACTGTTGCATTAGGTAACCCCTCTACACTCTCTGTCAATGAACCTGGTAAAACGGTACTGAAAGGGAACTCATAATTTCCTTGTAACAATGTATGATGACTTGGAGCATTTCCTAAGGAGAACAATGAACTACTTGATTTGCTTCTTGTCGGTATGGAAGGAGCATTAGAGCTTAAGAGTCTATCTGACTTATTACTACTTATACTATTTGTGTTTAAATTGGGCCCAATATTAATAGGTGAAGATCTTCCAGAATTATTTAATTTCATTTTCCCATAATTACCATATAAATTATCAAAAAAATCATCCATATTAAATTCGTCCCAATTATAAGAAAATATCACTTTTTCATATTTAACATATTTTTTTGTATTAACACCATTTACACAATATGTCGTAGGAATATTCAATCTTACTTTACCGATCAAGCGTAAAGATAACGATTTAATTTGAATAGGTTCTAAGACTGAGAGAACGATAGTCCCAGCGAGTAACACAGAAGACGCTTCGTTTTGTTTCCCCTTTAATAACAACACATCATGGTCTGTGCTTTTTAATCTAATATCAAATAGAAGGGGATCTTTTGAATTAGATATTTTTGATAGTGATGATAGCATTTTTTTCCTAGCAATTGAATATTTAAAACTGACAAAAAAAAAATGAATAGAACAACAAAATACAAAATAAAACGAAACTGAAAACCAAACTGATCGACCAATTTGATGTCACTTTTTTACCTGACTTGAATATCCTTTACCATTTGGTTTACATTTCATCTGCTAATATAGCTCTCTAGTTTTTATTTTCATTGACACTTATGCACTATCCCTTAATAACCGTGATCAAAAGATAACCTTATTACGTCTTATTAAATCCTCGAGCATGCTTTTTCTTTTTTTTTTTCTGTTTTTTGGTTTTTTTCTTTCCTGCAAAAAATGAGCCTCGAGGCAAATAAAACTCCTCAATATTGCCTTTTTAGGCAATCCAGCAAGGAAAAAAAAATTTAGTCAGAAACAATAGCAAAAGACGGAATATTATGCACATGAAGAACAATAGCGGAACAAATTGTTTCTATTGTTTGCAAGGCATCTCGAATCTCTCTTGTGTCATATTCGGAAAATATAAGTTGTAGGTAATACGAAGGGTAAATGTGTACATAAAAATAGATATATACAAATCCAGTTAAGGTAACACAACTTTACTTGTCGATCTTCGTATCAAAATTGTATCCTATAATGTTAGTCTTTAGAAAGAACAATCTACTCTCTGTTACCCCATTTTTTCTTTCTTTTTTCTTTTTTCTTTTTTTTTTTTTATTGTTACAACTGTAGAAATAAGGTTGATTTAAATTTGAATCTCTTAAATTACATAGCTAAAAACCTACATGTGTTACTTAACCAAGTAAATTCTCGATCATCTATTTAAACGACGAATGTAGACAAAACCACAAGTATACTAATTAACAATTAAAGAATATTGATTTAATAATAGACAATCACCGCCTCTTTCTGGATCCAAAACGTATTGATATAGGTACCCTTCTTGCGTAACTACATTGATTGGTAACACTTTCAAAGTATGTTTCATATTATTCGCTGGTACTACTCTTTCAGGTGGTAGAGCTGTTACTGATCCTCGGGGAATAGAGTCAAAATCAACTGGATTTTTCGTCGAGGCAGTCTTATCCATGTCCTTATTCTCTGAAACAAATAATCCTGGATACTCATGTGAGTCTATTTCGATTACTTCCCCAATACTAGCAATACTTTTAATGTATAAATCACATTCCGAGGGTAGTTTCAGACTAGCAAAATGTCTTGAAGGTTCTAAGATTGTATTTACTTTAATTGGTAACAACTGTCCTAAGGTTTTTACTGCTTTTCTAGTCAAGTTTTGTGATGAATTTCTAATAATTCTTCCAACTGTTTTTCTTGTTACATCCACAAATGGCTCTTTATTACATGACTCGTTATTAGTTATATCAGATCCCGAAAACGTATTTATATCATCTGAATTTACCATTTCCTCAGATTCTACATCACTATTGTTATTGGTATTATTGCTTGTAACGGTAGAATTAAGAACACTATCATTACCACTGTCTAGTTCACCTAACATAAATATGTGAACTGTCTTACTTGAACAAGAAACTACCAAAAATTTGTTATCAGAACTAAATGACATAGAGAAGATTTTTGCTTGATATGTACCTCTTCTAAATTGATATAATTTAATCCCACTCTCTACACTAAAAACCCGCACTATAGTACCCTTTTCAGATGCGGTGGCTAGTAGTGTACCATCAGAACTCAATGCTAATGCTGCAATATTATTTTTATGTGCTTCGATTACAAAAACTGGTTGTAGTTTATCCAAATCAAATATGATAATATCACCAGTCTTAGTATTATTATTGTCAGCTGTATTACTTCCAATAGTCGTTGTTCCATTGTGTGAATTGGAGTTGAACATCTCTGGTTTGTTTGAACCCCTATTTCCTGCATTTTCATTCAACAGTGATTCAGTAATAGTGTAATTAGTATTACTATTACTATCTTCACTAACATTAATATCATTGATGTGATGTATATCCTTATTATATAATACCTCTCTATGATAAAAATTTAATAAATCACCATTTTTTTGTCTAGACAACGGTATTGTTACATTATTAGTAGTTGCGAAATTAGTTACTTCTGAATTTATGATCTGTGATGGTGCTGGATATAATAAATAATTATTTTCTAAAGAATATGATATTGATACTAACCCATAAGGATTGGAGAAGTTTTCAATAACATGTAGTAGTTTCATTGTTCTAATATCATATATGTACATTTGTTCCTTTAACATTACAACCAATCTTGACCTATTCATTTTCACTGATAAGATAGATGTAGGAAAGGTAACTTCACAGATTACAGTACATTTTTTTGTATTGACTAACTTTAGTTTTCTTGGTGATAAATGTGGGGAGTCACCACAACCAACTAATGCTACTAATGAGGTTGAAAAAAGCATCTTCACAATACTATAGCCTCCCTCTTTTATTTCTTTGTCTGTATAGAACTTACCAAAAGGTTGACAATTAAAGATATCAAATCCAACCGACGTCCCCACTGAAATACATGTTCCTGTTTGATTAAAATTAACAAAATTTACTATTGGTAATGAGTCTAAATTCTTCCCCATAATAGAACCACTGAAGAAGAATCTTGAGGTGAAAAAATAAATATAAATGTAAATATATATATACTCGAAATTAATAACCTCTTGATGTTTCCTCTTCTGGTCTGCTTTGAATTAGATTTAGTCACATCAATTTTCTCCTAATAATGTCGTATTATTTCTCTTACTCTTCCTTTCAGAATCATTATGTTTTTAAACAATATCATAGTATCTACTTCTACTGTATATTCCCTTTTTATTTTCTTTTCTTTCTTCTCTTTCTTTTTTTTTTGGCTTTTCCCCAAGAGATTTACGATATATAAAAAACACCAATATGTGGACATACGAGAAAAGACAAAAAAAAAATAGAATAATTTATGAAAGTATCGTAATGATGAGGATTATGGTGGGCATAGAAATGTGTATACTAAAAGTAGAAATATTGTATAATAAAATCAACAAGCAATATTGTATTATACAGCTAAGTACTCTAAAGTAAAAGAATATAAATATATTTGCATTTATTCCGCTGAAAAATAATAAGGATATGATGCTTCTGAGGCTTATTTTACTGATAGCCGAACATGTTTATCCTTTTACAGATCTTATTGGCTTTATTCTTTTGGAATACCGTTTGCAAAGTAAAATATAAAATCCAAATATATAATCTCTTTTGTGTTTATTCTACCCTTTTTAGTACTTTTGGTAAATAAAGTATAACAGTTTACTTCCATCATTATCAATAATAGTTTTTGAATGCAACAAAATTTATTTATATATCAAATTTCTTTCTTTCTTTGATTTGATTTTACAAGAGAGTATTTCTGGATTTAAAATTGTTCATTTGACCAAACTTTTGTATCTTTCTCTTTTTCTGTCCGACCTAATCAATTATTTAACTAAAGGTCCTTCTGATATTTTTTTGAACATACACATAAATTTTTTCTTTTCAAAATCTTTTATATCTAATAATATAATGTAAGGTATATTACTCTTAGAAAGTATTAAACATATGTATTAATGAGTTATATACATTAAAAGTCTACGAATAGCTTACTTTCTCTATATATGAGATATATCAAAGAACGTAATGTGATGATATGGTAAAACCTAAAGAGCCACAAGAAAAGAATCACTTCCTCTTAAATAATATTCTGTGATACAGTGATTTCACACTGCCTCGGCGATATTAAACTTTGTTCCTGTTAGATGAGATTGTCTCTTAACTATATGTAACTTATTGTTACCCAACTGACTATATTTTTCCATGATTTCTACTTCCTAACAGTTGTTTAATGAAATTATGTTTAGTGTAAGGGGTTATCTCAAGTAATATACTAAAATATGGATATTAATTATATATAAACACTTACAAATTATATAGTCGTTGATTTTAACTAGTAAACAAATTATATAATTCTTATTGATCATTGATTGATTAATCTCTTAGGTAGAACCTAATAGATATAACAAGAATGTTAAGGCTGATAATTACCTCTGGCACACCATCTCAATAATCAGAGGTCTCTTATATAAGTTTTTCAGAAATTTGCTACCAATGGCTAATCCGACGATCTTGCGCTCGTTCGAATACACTCACAGCCTGGGCCCAGAGTTTCGGCCGTTCCAAGTCCTTCGCCTCGACATCAAGCGTTACCCGCGGACTACATATTTCAGGATTTCCAATTAAGGCTTCTTACAGAGTTTGTGAGTTTACAAGAATTTTGTTTTGCTTATGATTTTATTATATAATATATAATTTATTTAGAAAAAAGCAACACCAAACAAGAATATAACTATATATCCCTAAAAGAGAAACCTACCCTAATCCTTTTGTATAAATTTTAATATCATATTTTAATAATCCTCAATACTAACCTCCATATTTTACACAAATGTTGCGGATATTTCCTAATCGGGAAATTCTATTGTTCATTTCTATTTTGTTTTTCTTTGACTTCCACGGATAAATGGTAATTCTAGTTATGACTATGGTTCGCAGTCCGATAATCCAATGAAATGATTTGAAAAAATTAAAATGCATGACGCTCGTTGCCTTTCATATTGAAAGTTTGACAATAAAAATTATAATTATTTTTATCGGTTAATCAAATAGTTACTAACTGATTATTGTTTTCATCTAGTTCTTAAGTGAGCTCAAAATTTAATATATAAGGAGAACATATTTTAGATTCAAGTCCTCTTGCCACTTGGAACTTTTCTCTTCCATTTTTATATTAATTTTGTATTTATATTTATATTTATATTTTATATATTATTATTTATTTATATACTTATTTAATAAAATAACCAAGTACACTTTCAGTCTCTTCACTGGTCTACAAATAGTTTAAACAAGTGTACACAATATTATTATAAGTTGACAGTCGATTTCAACAAATTTTGCGGTAAAGTATAAGTGGTAATCTAAAATAATTTAATACGAAAATTGTAATCAATATCTAACGGATATTATAATAGTTCGAAGACAGTAATTATTACAAACGGTAAAGTAATTACTATGCGGTCTTAACAGCAAATATATTAAACGGCTATTTTATTCAGCTATATATAATAGTTATTCTTATTATTGTTGTTGTTATTCTTATATATTATATATAAATATTATATAGAGAAGAGTGAACTGTAGATGAGACTTGAATGTTGGAGAAGGTGTCCTTTATATATGTTTTTGGACATGGCGATGGCTTGGACGGCTAACTAGTAGATAAACAATAGACAAGCTATGTTAAGTTGATATTAGCTAAGATACAGTTCAGATCTGGACAATAATTAATGTATTTGTCAGCAGCATGTTGTATATAGTGGGAATTGCATTAGATAATACGGTGGCGTTTATTATTTGTATTTGTCAGCATCGTTTTATCGACCACTATAGAAAAACAGATTTGTCAGCGACTTTAGAAAATGGATTTGTCAGCAATTTAGAAAAACATATTTGTCAGCAACATTCCATTACACAACAATTTTGGGGATTCAGGGTTTTTTTTTTTTTTTATTTTTTTTTTTTTTTTTTTTAATTTCGAAAATTAATGGCAATTTGGCCGAGTGGTTAAGGCGTAAGATTAGAAATCTTTTGGGCTCTGCCCGCGCAGGTTCGAATCCTGCAGTTGTCGTTTTTGTTTTTCTAATGTAATATTTGCGATATCGTGTGATACGAAATATGTGTCTGTGTAATATTCCTAATCTTTGGAAAAAGATTACTCTTCCTTATCTCTTTTCTTTTTATTCTTATTTCGTTTTTTCGTATCGTCGTTGGAGTTGGGAAAAATCTATTTCTCGTTGTCGTCGAAAGAATATAAATGTAGGTAGGTAAATTCTAAGGAGTCATGAACCTTGGCCTCTTACTTTAATTCTGGATATTCGAAGATAACAGAAGGAACGAAGATTAACTCAACAACGACAAAGTATTGCGATTCAGTTATACTTTTATATATCTATTATATTTATTCGTCATAGTTAGTTATTTAATATATTTGTTATTTATCTGTATTCTTAGATACGTCTTATCTTTGAGTACATTGTATTAGTTCACATTTCATCAGTTTCAATAAAATTCGAGGAAAACAGTAAAAATCCGTCAATCAGGATTTTATCATTTCCGTGGAAATTAGTGGACGTTATAGTCTGATATATTTTTAGAATTCATTGTAATAGATGAAGATCTACTACGAGAGATATACTCTTCTAGAATGTAAAATAAGATAAATGATTCTTGGTTGTCCTCTATATATGATACACAAACTATACTGTAGATAAGAACTAGATAAGATAAATGGATATACAACAAGATATACAGTTTATAAATATGAAAAAATAAGAATGTCGTCGTCGATTAAAAAGTTTACAAGATCATCCACTGTGACATCAGGACACTATATGTCACAGTAAAAGTTTTTTTTACAACGTGTTGTTGTCCAAGGAGAGCTTATTTGTGGCGTATGAACTTGCGAGATATAATGGTATCTTGAGAGGCTACACTTTAAGAAGGCCTAGACAATGTTATAATACAAATGAGCAAGAAATAGGATGTATATTTTTGTATATTAACTATTCATTCTAGTTATTATTATCTGTGTATTTTAATCCTATAAGTAGATTTATCTATTTTATTTTTAGAATATTCAAATTTAACTGATATTTCAAAAATAGAAATATCACAGTCCAAATTAAGACAACTCGAATCAAAGATATGCAAGGCCTTGTAACTAAAGCTACTGATACTAGCACCTAGAATTCTACAAAGTAACTCTAACGCAACCCATGTTTCTTCTTGGATATCAATAAAAAATTAACAAATAAACTAGGAAGGTAACTTTACGTACACAATCAACCTCTAGAACAACAATTAGCTTCTATTATTTTTTTTTTTAATCAAGCACTTTATTAGGTAAGCGCTATCGTAACTGCCATAATTATGACACTTAAAACTTGATAATATAATATCGCTTCTATTCATTGAAAGAGTTATATATCTTTTTAATGTATACAATTAAGCATACATACATACTTTGAATCTATGATTTATTAAAGTTACTCTTTGCGTATTTTTGAGATTCTGTAGTTATATCATCCATTACTGTTTATATAACTTCTCCATTACTTTTGGCAAACCATAGATAATTTCACACAATAACTGCTTAGTTCTTTCAGACATCATGAAAACTTTACAATTATCAAGGAATGTATATTTGAGCATAAATAAAGAGAGTCAGTATATTTGTTGCCTTTTAAAATGCAGTCATATGCTAAGCTAAAACCAATTGATTTTCGTCCCTATTCTTACACATAAACTACTCTTATAATTTGGTACTGCTGTAAGCCAACATGGAGTAAATTAATTTACATTGAGGAATGTATCATTATTCAGATCAGACATCGATAACCTCCTAACACAAATATATACAAAGATTTATTTACATGCTCAAATGGCTTGCATATATTCATTTTGTTACTCTAAATTATCTCGAGCATATTGTTCGAAACTCATCCCAATGATATTCTTATCATTACTAGATATAATATGACCATGCTCCACTTCAATAGTTTTCTGCTCTAATAGTTCCGATAAATGCACTTTAAATTTAGGTCCCCTATCATATTTCCATTCATGGCTTTTCAATATGTTAATTGTATCTTTGATTTCTTCATTAATTGTTTCATAATCATCACAATAATACACTGGTATTGAATTCTCACCTTGTGAACCATAATACTTTGAGAACCCTTCCTTACAGATCCTGATAAATACATTAACATCTTTTATAGAAATATTGGAAATACTTGATCGTACACTTTCGACACTAGGGCTATCCCATTTGATTCCAGGTAGTTCCTTTGGTTTCAATAATCCAGAAAAGGTACCAATTTGAGAATCTACGAGCATGGTACCATGATGGTACGCTTTCCCTCTCGATATTTTAAATGCACTTCCGCTACATTTTTTACCTTTATATAATATATCTCCCCTTTTGCTCAACGTATAGTTATCCTTTGTATGATCATTAGAATTTAGCCATTTTACAATAAGATTAGTGAAAAAGGATGTCTCAAAATTGGACCGACTAGTAAGAAAGGAAAAATTAACGTTCCCAAGATCGTGAATTACAGCACCACCGCCTGAAAACCTCCGTAAAATATCGTATCCTCTTCGTTCCAATTCTTTTACATACAGTTCTTGCCATATAACTTGATTCTTACCAATAACTGCACATTTATTATTTATATAAAAGAGTAATCGCTCTGAATAGAATGATTTCATTGCATCGAATGGAGTATGTTTAAAGATATAATCTTCCAGTGCAAGATTATAATATGGATCATTGGACAAACTTTGCATTATAAATCTCCCTGGGTTTGAAACGATCTGTTCCAATGATCTATTGTCTAAGACAGAAAAAGTAGTCAAATTATCAAATTCTTCATTCAATTCATCTAATTCGGATTTACATTTCTCACTATCATTCCTCGAGACTGAATTTTCACCATTTGACTTACTTGTAAACATATCCACATACATATTATTCAATTCTTTATATTTATCATCTGTGTCTTCCAAATCAAAAGGTGTATTAGTAAGGTTACTGTAAAAATTCTTCCTCTTAAATGTAGATTGCTTAATTTGAGCGTGTAATGCACTTGACAACCTAAATTTTGCATTTCTTACAACGTTCTGAACTAACATTTTTATCTTTTCTATATTGTTTGCTTCTTCCTTCTTCTAATTTACTATAAAACAAAAAAAAGACCGCATTCTACTAAAAAAAATATATATATAATAAGTTCACTAATCCCTTTGGTTTTAAGTTAAAGGGCACATTAGTCGGTAGAATCATATTAGTGCACTGTATAACCACCAAAACAAACTATCTCTCACACTAACATATCTTTGGTGTCTACGTTAAGTCCCTGTATTCTTTTGTATATAATACGTTCAACAAAATTAATTTTCTTCACAAAACAACCAAGCAAAAAAAAAAAAAATAAAATAAAAAACGATCATTTTACTGATTCTCTCAAATAGTAAAGTTTACTTCTTACTTCACAAGAGAAAGCTTAAATAGAAGAAGAATTTTGAATCTTCCAAATATACGTGTACATGGTCTAAACAATGGACTGTGTTGCTGGAATGTATTAAAAAGATTTTTCATTACCATCGTTAAACTAAGTAGGAATTTTACGACGACAACAACAACAACACGAATAAAATACTTCCTTTCCATTTACCCAACATTTTGTGTATACAAGATAAAAAATGGACAAATCGCAAGATTTCATAAAACAATGTCTTTTTACAAAGAATTTCAACAATCCAAATAAACCAATTGATGAAAATAGACTTAGGGACACATTAATTGTGATTCCTACCGATGGTGGGGTTTCTCAAAGATTAAAACAAAACAAAAGTAAATTTTCATTGAGTGCTGATAATATCATTTCAACAGAAGGAAAAATTAAACATCCGAGCTATCGTGATCTTAATAAGAACTCTAAAATTGCCATGAAAGAATACATTCAAAGATGTAGGTGCTTGTCTAAAAAAGTCAAACATATTGCATATAAACAAAAAATTAATAGTAAAGATGTTCTATATAGATATTTACAGGATAAATACCCAAAAATATTGGAGGAACTACCACGTTATGAAAATTATTTACCAATGTATGAGAAACTTTGGATAGGTTATATAAGAGAAGTTCTTGGTTTGGGGAAGGATATAGAAGATTGTAAGAAACTAAATATTAATGAGACCACTGCTTTGATGAAGTTATCGATGGCCGAATATAATGGTTCACTTTTACGAGTTGTTAAATGCATTAACAAAGATATTATTGGGAAACAAGGCATTGTAATATGGGACAGTCAGAAGTCCTTCATTATGATAACAAAAGGTAAATTAATAGATGAAGTTAAAGTTATACCGAAAAGAGGCGCGGTTTTCAATTTCGAGATCCCTGTAAATGACACTGAAGCATTACAATATACAATTCTAGGTGACAGATTCAAATATAGAAGCAGTGACCGTGCTGCAAGAAAATTTAAGAGTAGAAGATGTGATGACTTGTTGTACTACCTGCAAGAATGATTGCAACTTACAAAGTCTTTATATTATATAACAACCTCATCATTGTAGATTAATTTCTATAACAAAGGGAAAAAACAAGATAATATATATATAAAAAAAAAATGAATTATAGAGGTAGTCTCAAAATGGACTATTTGATATGTTATATACTGTTGATCGTAGTTACATGGATTTCTTGAATATATCTGCCATCCAAACTTTCTATCTTTGTATGGATGAGTGCTCTAATTTATCTGGCACTACCAAAGGAGTATCTATCTTCTCTACTGGCGGGGAACTTTTGTGTATCTGTAATAAACAGACTGACAAGAAAAATAAAATAAAATAAAATAGATAAAATAAAATAAACTAATCGTTGTAGATGGAATAGATCGATATGCATAGACACATACATACGTATCTATAGGATGTAGTTGAAACTCTAGTTCAATCAACTATCAATAGGTTAGACCCCCCAATTTATTTGTTAACAGACAGTATTTATTGTAAGTTTACACTACTCCTACATTTTGTTTGAAAACAAAAAAAAAGTAACAGGAAAAATATTAACAGCTGGAATATCTATTAGCTTCCTCCCCCCAAACTATTTGATTAATGTCACTTGACAGAGATCGTTTTGCTTTAATTAAGGATGTAATTACCCATAACGAGAGGCAGTTTTTTGATAACATAAACAATTTAGTTGATGAGGTACTAACCATTGTTGTTAGAAAATTCGATGAGGGTATTGACGAACCTCTATATAACTTAAAAAACAGTATAGATTATGCCATATTTCATTCTGGTTGTAATCGTTTATTTCGACAAAAATTCTACGTAAATGTATCTAACACAGAAAGTTCTTCCTTCTTTGATGAAAGTTCTCCTGAAATAGATTGTTCTGATACTAATAAAATATCTTTTACTAGTTCTGATAAACAAAAATTACTAAGTTATAATACATTAATTCATTTTTTTTGGGATTATTTTAACGAAGTCATGAATTCTGCAATAGATAAACTTGTTGAAATTGAGGTTCCAATACTCACACTTCGTTACAACACATATGTTTTAGAATTCTTCGATGCATGGCAAAACGCATATATACATTTCTGGGCTGTTTTAAGAGTTTTATTTCCCATTATTAAATATGTTTATCTAAATTATCCAAATGTTTCCCAAAAATATGTTTCGAACAGTAACACTCTTCATAGTTATTTCAATAAGAAATTCCATAATGCACTGAAAAATAAACTCAATGAAACAAAAAATCCCTATGAAGATTGCTTAAAGTATTCTATTCAAAGTCTTTTAAATTTACAGACTTTTAACGATAGTTTTTTAAACGTTGATACTCCCTTCCGATTTGCATATTTATTTAAAGAGACTATCGATGGCGAACCTCTGCAGGAGTATGTGTTTAAGCAATGTAGACAAGATACTTTTTCCAAACACAAACTTCTTTTTCAAAAAGGTGACGTTTATTATGATGATGATGATCATAATAATAAAATGCAAACTTTTACTCAGTTTTTTGCCAAGGATTTAGCTATTAAAATAACTCTTGCCTCTACTTTCAGTCCAACATGGATGGAACCCATCAAAAATATGCTTGTAGAGACAAGCGTAATGAATAAAGACATAATTTCCAGATATTATTATTTTATTAGAGATAACTTTAAATTTGATGAAAATGATGATTATGAGAAGAATCAAAATGGTTATATGGGTATTTTTAGATCTGTTTACCTATCAAGAGGAAAAACTGATGAACTTGATCAAATTTGTAGTGACATTATATATTATGAAATTTCGAAATTATACAATGCCTCTGATAAACTCTCATTAATAAAAGTTTTCGAAACTCTGTTTGTTCAAATAAAGTTTTTTTCACGCATTAAACCTGTAGAAGAAAAAGGTTGTACCTGTTCAGAAAATTGTATATGCTATTCAGAAAATGGTCCCGAATATATTAGAAGAGCATATATCAAGTTGTTTGGAAATGAAATGGATTTGATACAGGCAATACTAATTTATGTTCAAACAATGGAAAAATTATCAGTAGAAAATAGCATTAACTTTGAATTTTTCTGTTCGAATTTTAGGTTACTCCTAAAACGATTATCAATTCCATCCATAATAACATCTTTATATTCTGAACATTTGTTCAGGCATATTTTAATGAATTATAGTATGCTAGTAGAGAATGCTATTTTAAATTCAGATGATACCATGAAATTTGTTAGACTTATAATTACTATTTTTAATGATATATACTCCGATAAATTATACAATTTAATTTCAATGTGGAGAAATTTTGAAGAAAATATTATGAAAGTTTCTGGAGCAAAAGACAAATTTAGTGACCATATAGAATTTTACCCTTTGATCCTTCCACAAGTGGATGTGCCGGAAATGTACCAACGTATGAATGAGGAAAACAGTTTGAATAATGTGAGACTACCAGCAGAGATACGAGAGGTGTGGGAGAAGTTTGAGAAAGAATACAAGGGCGTGATACTGACAAAGGGGGAACATAAGGAGGTGCACCCTCTGTACGGGCTGCAGTACTGCAGTGTGGAGACGCCGTTTCTGAGGGAGAATGGGGAGCCGGTGGTGGTGGAGTTGAGCCTGCACCAGACCTGTGTGCTGAACGAGTTCAACGAGGTAGACCGAGTGTCGTTGAGGCAGTTAGTGGAGCGGTTGCAGATGGAGGAGAACCAGGTGAAGGCAGCACTGAATTCGTTTTTGAAGATTGGGCTTGTGAAGATAAACAAGGACAGAACATTCTCAGTGAACGAGAAGTTCAAGGTGGAGGAGAGGAAGCTGAGGAACGGGGTGTTGAGAGTAGTGATGGGGAAGAGAATGACGAAGCCACTGGGAGGATCGAGCCGTGGAAGAAAACATGGTGCTGCCAGTGGTGGTAATGATAGTGGTGATAATGATTGTACAGGTGAGGAGAATACGGGGAAGGAACATGGAGACTGGGATGCAGGCCACCACGAAGGATCCAGCTCTACGTGGCGAAGGGAGGTAATCAAGGCATGCATTGTGAGGACAGTTAAGAGCCGTGCGCACAACGAAGCAGGGATTTCAGAAGAGGATCTGATGGATGATTGCCTACACCAACTTCTCGAAGGGATAAGCATTGGGGAGTTCCAAGATGCGCTTTCATCAGCAGTTCATGAAAGATATATTACAAGAACGAATAACGGTGAATACACGATTATGTGATAAATTATCTTTGTTAATATTCCATTTTTATTGATTCTTTATATTTCCTGGGGAATTATGGTATCTGTCCTAAAGGCAATGTTTTATGAATTATCCTCAATGTAGTATACTGAAGAATACAAAGATTAGGAAATTGAATGCATTTAAACAATAATAGAATTAACTAAATGCAAATACCAATAGTAATTTTTTCATAATAAAAATAGACTTAAGAATAAATGGCACGTTCATATACGTAATTAATATAACAAAAAATTTATCTAACTGTTAAAGATCTTTTTTTTTGTAAGCAGGATTTTATCTTAATATTACAATAAGAAAAGGGATGATTAACATAGGCAAACGAACCAAACTTTTTTTTTTTATATAAGTAATGGTATTTTACTTAACATATAGAATTTTCTGAAATTGTCCAATTTATAGTTCTACAACTTATAGTGCATGTTTTATATAGGGACTTTACTGTTCAATATATTCATTAATTTCGTTATGTATTCAAATTAAAGAAAAGAAAAACTTTATATCGAATATGAAAATAAAAATGAAACAACATAGCCTGACTGAATCGAAAAATATTTTACAACAAACTATTCATTGAAGACTTGCTATGTAAGAAAGCGTGTTTATTTATGTGACAATCAGCAAATAACTAAACCGAAAGGTCAAGATCAAATATATATGGAAAAACTGTTGACTAATTATGTTAGTTCCATTCATGAAATTATTTGTAACGATCAACAGCCTGAGATTCAAAAGATAAACAAGTTTATAAATAAGGTTGCAAATGCAGTAACACTAAGCAATTCCAATGATGTGGCCAAACAATTAAAAGTAATACGACGTCAGGTGCCACCTTTGACTTACATAGAATTATGCCACAGTTTATTATGCAGAAAATATTATATTCTAATACCAATACAGAAAAGATCCTTCGAAGAAATGCAGATGGATAATGATCATATACAGGACAATAAAAGAAAATTAATTAACCATACTCGAGTAGTCCATATATTTTGGGAATATTTTGAGAAAAAAATTGACTACCTATTAGAACAACTTGTCAAATCGAAAATGTATCTATTTCCATTAATGATTGACAATTTCTGGTCAAATGGTTTGGATGCATGGAGAAATATATATGTAATATTTAAAGAAATGATGCAAACCATAGCACCTGTCATTCAGTATATTAACTCTAATTATCCCGATATTTTCTCTAAATATATTAATAAATACGATAATTTTGAGAATTATTTAATTTACAAATTTTATAATACTATCAGAGATAAACTAAATCAAACAAAGAACGGTTATGATGACTATTTAAAGTTTTCCATATCTAATTTAATAAGAAATGGTAATGATATTACCGAAAAAATTAATATTAATGTTAGCTCGACGCTATTTAAATATGCCGCTTTGTTTAATGAGACTATTGATGGCCAACCAATCAAAGATTACTATACTTCTACATTAAAAAATTATTTATTATCAGAAGATTTCAAAAGATCCATATTTCAACAAGGTAGCCAAGGATTTACGAGATTATTTTTACAAAGACTCAAGGAACAAACGTTACTATCTGCTTTGTTCAGTCCCACATGGATGGAAAATGTAAAAAATCTAATTGTAGAAACAATACTAATGAACAAAGATGTGATTAATGAATATTACAAATTCTTTAAAAGCAACAATAGTACAAGTACCAAAATCGTAGAGATTAATGATTTTGAAATCTTTTATTTCACTTTTGCATCAAGATCTAAAATAAATGTACTAAATGAGATTGTTAGAGATATAATTTATGAAGAGATGATCCAATATTATACACCAGATAATAAAACTTGTTTAGTGACAATATTTGATAATTTAACATATCAAGTTTTATGTTTTTCTAATAGTAACTTAACGAAAATTCTTAAAGACCATAATCTGGACAGTTGTACTAGTATATCTAACAAAAATGAAACTATATCTTTAAGAGACTCATATATTAAACTATTTGGTAATGAATTGAATTTATGTCAAGCAATAGTACAGTACATTATATTGAAAGGGAAATCACTATCCTCATTATCACCATCAAAGGAAGCAAACTATAATTTATCCCAATTTGTTCTAGTTCTAGAGAATACCTTAAAATACCTATTGATACCTTCTTCAATAACTGTATTATATTCCGAAGCTTTATTCAGATATATTTTAATTAATTACAGCGATTTAATTCAAAATAAGGCAAATTATGATACTAACGAATCTCGAATAATCCAATTTATTGACAATGTTACATCCATATTTAAAAAAGTATACAACGATGATTGCAAACCGTTAACCCTTATGTGGCAACATTTGAAAGAACACATGTCGAAAGTATGTAAGTTACATGAGTTAGCTCCTGGTTTAAACGATTTTTACCCTTTGATCCTTCCACAAGTGGATGTACCGGAAATGTACCAACGTATGAATGAGGAAAACAGTTTGAATAATGTGAGACTACCAGCAGAGATACGAGAGGTGTGGGAGAAGTTTGAGAAAGAATACAAGGGCGTGATACTGACAAAGGGGGAACATAAGGAGGTGCACCCTCTGTACGGGCTGCAGTACTGCAGTGTGGAGACGCCGTTTCTGAGGGAGAATGGGGAGCCGGTGGTGGTGGAGTTGAGCCTGCACCAGACCTGTGTGCTGAACGAGTTCAACGAGGTAGACCGAGTGTCGTTGAGGCAGTTAGTGGAGCGGTTGCAGATGGAGGAGAACCAGGTGAAGGCAGCACTGAATTCGTTTTTGAAGATTGGGCTTGTGAAGATAAACAAGGACAGGACATTCTCAGTGAACGAGAAGTTCAAGGTGGAGGAGAGGAAGCTGAGGAACGGGGTGTTGAGAGTAGTGATGGGGAAGAGAATGACGAAGCCACTGGGAGGATCGAGCCGTGGAAGAAAACATGGTGCTGCCAGTGGTGGTAATGATAGTGGTGATAATGATTGTACAGGTGAGGAGAATACGGGGAAGGAACATGGAGACTGGGCTGCAGGCCACCACGAAGGATCCAGCTCTACGTGGCGAAGGGAGGTAATCAAGGCATGCATTGTGAGGACAGTTAAGAGCCGTGCGCACAACGAAGCAGGGATTTCAGAAGAGGATCTGATGGATGATTGCCTACACCAACTTCTCGAAGGGATAAGCATTGGGGAGTTCCAAGATGCGCTTTCATCAGCAGTTCATGAAAGATATATTACAAGAACGAATAATGGTGAATATGTATTTGATATGTAACATTAGTATACATACATACATACACACGAGTGTAATCATCATCTAACTATAAGTCAACTCATTGGTAATCATAAAATAGGGCATGTTACTAATTATCAGCTCCATTTCCCCTCGATCTTGGCCTCATAAGTGTTGAAATAAGTATAGAGTGACTCCAAAACCCTAAACAAAAATACATGAAAGGTTTTTTCTTTTTTTAAACCAGTGAAAAAAAAAATTAAAAAGGAATGCCATTTACATGCACCGAATCTTTGATGAAACGAGAAAAAAAATTGCATATATAAAAAGGTTGAACACTGAAAGCAATCAACAAAGGTGATGTTTATAGAGAAAAAAATTTTTTTTTTCTTTTCACAACTGCCACGATTATTTCTCTCATCAATATTTTACATTCATCCGTTCCACTGCATTTAAACACTTCAGATTTTCATATATCATTAATTAACCACTATATCAGATGGTATCTAACACGTTGATGAAGGAGATATCATTATACTGGAGGGGTATCTTGATGTTTCTATTTTATTTATTTATTTCTTCACATTAATAATATCCTTTTGTTTTTTTTTTTTTGTCATTGTGTATTTGCTAATTTTATTTCCTGTATAACATGATTATATGTGTGGTTAAATGATGAGAAATATACAACAGTGCATAGTTCAACTGATTGTTTAAATGAAGACATCAACACCATCGAATTTAGTCTTTCGCTCCTATCTGAAGTTCACACATGAATCACAAACTTGTAGTTCTCCCTATTAGTGTATATCATTATTAGTATTACCGATTACGGATTTACATCGACCATCAAGTCCTGTTTCACTTCATATCTTGTAGCATATCACTTGCTTTCTGTTGAACTCTCCTCACGTATTTTATGTTCCCTTAGTGTTTCCTTCTCCCTTTCTTAATTTTCTCGAAGAAAAAAGAAAAACAGAAAAAAAAAGTAGGGAAAAGAAAAGCAAACCCCACTTTTCTCCTGACTAAATCATGCAGGAAATTTCCTCTTCTTACAACAAACCCTAATGTCTAGTCTTAAAAAGAAGAATAAAAAAAGGAAAAAAAATTAAAAAAAAAAACCTCTGTCCATCAGATTTCCTCCGCCATGTGCAAATATTTTGACAGACCCGAAAGACAAATAAGCAAATAAGCAAATTTAAAGATATATGTCAGTTAGTAACACTGTTTGATGCTGACCCCGACGGTTCTGTATGCTATTGATAGTCTAGATATCAGTCTTATTGACAAATAATAATAATAACAAGATAACTAGACTATCAAATAATAGTATAAAAAATCTAGTTGGTTAAAAGCAAAAGTAGTCAAAAGATTATATTGAGGATATTTATTTTGAATTTTTTTTTAAATAAGTAAATAAATACATAATCCCCTAGACCCTGTAATCCCCTATCTTCTAAGCAATAAATAATCGAATAAGATGTTATCAAATTTGTTTATTGAATCAGTTCAAGAGGCAGTTACTCAATCAACAACTGAGGATCTCTGTTTAGTAGTATATATCACGGATTCAAACCAGTCTCATGATAACGACAAATGGTTAAAGAAATGGTTCCAATTGGACAACGTAGATCAATTAAAATCTATGGCTACATGGCTAAGATTATTTAATGGTACGCAAGAGCTACAATATTTTGAACAGATCTTTCCTGGTGTAGTCGTACCATCACTTTATTTAATCTATAAGGGTCACATTAAATTGTTACTTATGGATGATCCAAATGTAACTGATGATATAGTTAAAAGTTATTGGAATCAATTATTAGATTGTTTGAAGTCGTGTACTCCAAGAATAAATATTTCAACTGTTGGTCAAAAGGATTCTTCTTCCTCCTCGTCTTCATCCACTTCCTCAGATTCTTCCAATACCAATACTGATATTAAACCTTCTAAGGAAAATAAGAAAACATTCAGACAGCAAGTAGAAGAGACAACGCAACAATTATACAGGAAAAAAATTGAAAGAGAAAGACAACTGGATAAAGAAGAAAGAGAGAGAATTCTAAAGTTAGTTAAAGCAGATAAGGAAGAAAGAAAGGCAAGAGAACATGAATTACATTTAAGAATTGACAATGTTACTACCACTACTACTAATCAGAATGTGAATGATTCAAATATTCATGATAATATTAAAAATGAGGAACTTTTACATTCAATCAATTGTATTTTACAAATTAAATTGACAAATGGGAAATCCATAAGACATACTTTCGATCATAAGGATACTTTAAATGACGTAAGGAAATGGGTCGATTTGAACAGAACGGATCCCCATGTTCCATATTTATTCCATAGATCTATCCCTAGGTATACTTTCCAAGAATCAGACGAATTAAAAACTTTAGAATCTTTAGAATTGACTCCAAGATCTTTATTAATCTTAAAACCTTTAGAAACTTCCACAAGTAAATTAAATATCTCTGATGTTGAAAATCCTGGTTTGTTTGGTAGAGTCTATAATACATTTTCTGCCTTTTGGGGTGGATATAATAACAACAACGACAACAACAATAATAACAATTCAAGTGATAACCAATTGAATCCATTAGGTATAACGAGTATGAACAACAGTGATCTCAATTTAAATGATAATTCAATTATAACAACAAGATTTGATACTTCAATTTTTGGTAACCATTATAGCAATAATACTACTAATAACAATAACAACAACAACAATAATAATAATTCTGCTACTACCAATAATACGAACAATATATCAAGATCATTGACTCCCAATGTGTTTCAATTCTTTAATACAGACACTAATGACAATAGTTCAGATGATGACAGTGGTGATGACAAAGAGAAAGAAACTTATAATGGAAATAATATTAAATTAAAGAAAAGAAAAGATGATTAAAGAGATATAGCAGTAGAATTTATCATATAAATATATATTCATTTTATATAATATTTTTCATTGTCTAAAGTTTTCCAATGCTTTGGTGATTTATATGCCTTGCATTTCTAATAGAGCACTCTTGTTCTCTGAAGTAGAGTTTGTGTTCTGATTGATTGTTTCTTTTACATTCAAATCATTTAACTTATTCAATAAACCCTTCATTTTATCTTCTTCTTCCTTTAAATCTATCATATCTTTCTTTTCAGTCATTTCTAATTCATTTAATTCCTTTTCAATATCCCCATCTATATCCTTATCCTCTTCCTTTTTAGACAATAAATTATTAATTTTTTCACTTTTAACACTTTCTTCATTAATTGATTCCAACAAATCTTCAACTTTTTTTACAGATCCAATATAATTATTAATATTTTTGAGAACTTGATTAGAACTTACTAACGTTTCCACAAGCATTTTATTTGTACCACACAAGTCTAACTGTTGTCTAATGGCCTGCAAATTGGCCAACCCGTCAGTCAACTGTGTTAAGTATTTAGTCAATAACTGTTTAGTTCTTTGAATCCTTAACTTGTACCTAGAAGATACAATCGCATTATTGTGTTCATTACCCTTTTCTTTGTCTTTCAAATCTTGTAGTTCTAAGCTCACCTTCTCAATTTGTTGTTTTAAATTAGATATCCCGAGTTTAACATTCACTATATTTTTATCATTATCTGTGATCGACTTATCTATATCATTCTTTATAAGAGTTATGCATATTGATGAATCAATTATTTTAATTATTGAATCTTTGTGCCTAATTACATTTCTGTATCGATCCATATAAAACAATAAGACTTTAACATCATTCTCATTATGATGTGAAACTAAGTCTATTATCCCACTCTTCACTAAAAATTCATCTTCACTGAATACAATATTAATCATAGTTAATGGATCATTTAAAATATTCTTCTTCAAAGTATCATAAATGATATTATACTTCTTTTGAAGTTGATTTATCAGCACGTACTTGCATTCTTTCAGATAGCATGAACTCCCATTATTTTTCTCTACTCTAGTTACTGATCTAGTATTAGAACTAAATTTATTGGTATTATTATTATCAAATGATAATATAGAACTAAACCACTGAATATAATTCCAGAATTTTAATCTGTTACTGTCATTACTGTTAGGTTCCATATCCAGTAAAATGTCTGCATCACCATTTATGAAATCATCCAAAGGAATCATATAACCGTCTCTAATTAAACTATCCAATACAACATCAACAGATTTGGGAGAACCATATTGTGATAATGACAAATTGTTTAGAAATTGAGATCCAGATTGAAACACTATTTGATTCTTTTTTATAAAGTATTTCTTAGTCAGAAACTCTTTCCAAGTGTTAATATTTGCATTATACCCATCAATATTCAACTCTTCTAAATATCTAAAATCCTTATACAGAGATTCTAATCTACACTTAGGCAAATCAATTGATATGGTATGGTCTACACTGTTATCCGACATATCTGCTAACAAAAAAAATAACCACAATGAAAGTGAGATATTGTATAATGTTAATAATCACAATTATCACGAGTCAATGCTGAAATAACCAAACTGGGTTCTAAGTTAATCCTTCACACGGTATATATCCGTTTCTGTAATAGTTTAAGCATAGTTAATATTTATATCCACTAAATCATAACCTCTCTACGATACCAGCATAGATAAAAGAATAGGTGAATCTACACATTACAGCCACAAGATGCTTAGCTTCTTATACATATATATATATATATATCGTTGAAAACAAGATAGAACGTTGTTTTTTCTTTTTTCATTTGGTTCGAGAAGTGATATTTTCTACTTACCTTTCTTGTTACATCTATAACTGAAACTCTTATCGACATAAAAAAAACAGCTTCTTAGTCTAGGTAATATGGAACCCTCTTACAAGGAGAGAATCTTTCAAATAAATAAATACAATCTTGTAAATATGTGTTGGTTGATCAGTAAATGATTTTAAGATATTAACCATTTCTAAATGCGATAGACAATAACATGTTTCTATACTTATATATAAAGTGATCTTTTTACTATACAAAAAATTATCATTATACATAGTTAAGGAAAGAAATATCCTAAATCCATATAATACACATAATAATACTAATTAATACTTATTAAACTTAAAACAAAATCAATGAAGTTATATATAATTTTGTTCTGTTGCTCTGTAGTATCGCAACATTCTTAACTGATCTTGTTTGTCCCTTTTATTACAATACGATTACTGTATAATTCTTTATAAATACAACGAACCAGCAGATACAATATCCCTGTGAATCAATTTCAAAACAGCTTCCATCTTCTCTTTTAATGCTGCATTACCTATAGTATTAGCCACTTCTATTAATTCCTTAACCAATTCTTCTAATCTCTTAAACATTCTAATTAAAGAACCTTCATACACATCAGTCATTTTACATATTTGGGTAAATGTAGCACCTCTACACCATTCATATACCACTTCCATTAATTCATGCCTAAAACTTTCCACATAATCTTTCTCCACTATTTCAATTTTAGAATCCTTCATTATCTTAGCTATCTTGGAAGCAAGTTCTCTTAAATTCTTCAAGGGCTCGGATAATTCAGGCTTCAATCTTGGGGATTCTTTACAACGTTCTTGAAAAGCAAAACATGATAGTAAAGCAGCAGCTTGTTCTGGCTTCAATTCACTGAAATTACCGTTGAAAATCAATTCTGTTAACAACAATTCATCACCACTCGAAATCTCACAGGCTACTCTTCCCTTTAATTCAATGATATCGTTTGGTGTACAGAATCCAAGACGACGTAAAACTCTCTTTCTACGGCGTAAATCATCCAACTGTATAACCGATTGCGATTCACTGATCTTATGTCTCAATTGTTTCATATCATTCTCAATAGCATGCTTTCTACTATAGTTGTTATACAATTCACCTAATTTAACAGAGTTATGTAATGGGTTTGAAAATAATTTATTTTCTAACACATTAATCTTTCTTAACAACTTTTGGAAATCCTCATCATCAATTTTCATATTCTTGACAGGATCAATCAATGGAATACCATCTGGGAATCTACGTTTGACTTCATTTAATGACTTACCGACTACATCAGCTTGACCTGAAGCTCTAATATCTTTGGGCATAAATAATCTTAGATTACCAACACTACGGATTGATTCTAATGTGATTGGAATAATAACAGACATAGATTTTTCACCATCTTTTGCAGCACGTATACCTTCTGGAAACACTGGATTAAATGGTTTTAATAAATTGATTGGTGCATCTATGTACATAGAATTAACCACAACGTTAACAATATATGATTCATGGTCAGTATATTCAACAGAAGGATTACGTTTATTGACTCTTTTAGCAAAATCAACAACGGCACCCCAACCATAGTTTTCTTTACCATCAATGATAACTTCAATCAATCTACCTGGTTGTAGGAAACTTAGTATATTAGCTGGATGCGTAATGATATGACGAATATCTTCATTGTAGCTATCCAATTTTTGCCTTAATTCATAATAATCCTTTACGTTTCCTTCATCTTCAATATGAATTGAAGCAGCTTCATTGCCTAATTCAATTAATTTCTTTTCCATGACTGGTACAGAAACTACATTCTGGAATTGATAAAAGGAATTTTCTAACATGAATTCAGGTGAGATACCTTCAACTCTCATCAAATTTAAAATCATGTTATAACCCAAATGGAATGCTGAATCTAAACGATCTGCTTGGCCTTTGACCATACCTTTAGCGACTTGGGGCTCCATCTTTTCATCTATCATCATAATGACAATACCACGATCATCTAACCCACGACGACCTGCACGACCAGACATCTGAATATATTCACCACCAGAAACCCAACGGAATTGTTGACCATCCCATTTTCTTACTGACGTGAAGACGACAGTTTTAGCAGGCATATTTAACCCAATAGAGAAAGTTTCAGTAGCGAATAAAACTTTTAAGAAACCTTCTTGGAACAAAATTTCAATAACTTCTTTTAAGATAGGTAATAACCCTGAGTGATGAATACCGATCCCTCTTCTCAGTAACGGTAGAATATGTTTTATTTGAGGTAATTCTCTATCAGTTTCAGGTAATAGAGCAATAGCATTATTAAAAATCTTGGTCAGTGCATCTTTCTCTTCTTCAGAATTAAAATCTAATTTCGACATCTTCAAAGCCAACTCTTCACAATCACGTTTGCTGAATGAGAAAACAATAACCGGATTATATTTCTTTTTCCAGATCATCTTAACAATCTTGTAAATGTCACCTTTCGAATCACCCTTTGCAGCACCACCTTTAAAAGTTTGGCCCTTTTTACCTCTAGAATTTGTAGAGCCTGGATCATCCCCAATTTGATTACTAATTGACGCCATTGCCTTTTGAAAATTTTCTTCTCTAAAAGTACTTTTTTCATCTACAACTAAATAGATACCATCACCATGACTTGGGAATAAATAATGTTGTAAAGGTGTAGGACGGAAGTTTGTGTAGACAATGTGACAAGGTTGAGCGTGGATCTTACAAATCCATTCTGCAAATTCCATAGCATTTGGAATAGTAGCTGATAAGAACACGTAACGTACCTTGTCTGGTAATAAAATAATAGTTTCTTCCCAAACCACACCACGTTCTTTATCTCTCATATAGTGGACTTCATCGAAAATTACCCATGCAACTTCTCTCATAACTTCACTACCCCTATATAACATACTTCTTAAAATTTCTGTTGTCATCACTAAACATCCTGCATCTGGGTTAATTGTGATATCACCTGTCATTAAACCAACATCACCGAACTCAGCCAATAGTTCTCTATATTTTTGATTAGATAATGCTTTAATTGGAGAAGTATAAATTACTCTTTGTTTGTCTCTTAGAGATTGTGCTATGGCATATTCTGCAACAACAGTCTTACCAGCGGATGTATGAGCAGATACTAAAACTGATTCACCTCTATCAATACAAGAAATAGCTGTATCTTGGAATGGATCCAAAGTAAATGGATAGGTTCTAGCTTCGTTTACTCTCTTATGTTCACCAATAGGTTTGTAATCATAATTGGGTGGTAATGCAACTTGATGACGGACTTGATGAGATAATTTCATTTTACCATCCTCTTCAGGTGCTATGCTCGATGGACCTGCTAAAGTTACTGCAGCTTCCACTTCTCTAGAAGCCTCCTGTTCGAAAGAATCTGCTACTCTAGGAACTACTACTTCTTTAGATTTCACATCAGTTGTCCTACTTGGCTTGACTTTTTTAGTCTCTTGAGTAGTTTCTTCATCATCGGAACGTGAATGTTTCTTATCACTTTCATCTATGGATGCAGTATCTTTATCTAACTCTTCTTCCACTGGAACTTCAACATCTTCCAATTCTTCTGGAGGAATTGCGGAGTTCTCTTCAAAGACATCAAATAAATCGTTGTCCATGATCGAATTAACTGCTTGAGATCTGTCCTACTCAGGTAAATCAATAACACCTATTTGCTTAGTTGTTAACAAGTAAACAAAAATAGCGCAGAGCCTTGAAAGTGTTACAAATATAAAAGTAGCTCATCTGTAGTATCTTTTTCGTTTTGCTCTTTTTTTTTTTTTTTAAAACTTTTTCACTCTCATCATATTGTCTGCACTGTAAGTAAGAGTATTTTTTTTTTACATAAAGAAAAAAAGAAAAAAAATTTAGAACACATCGAGAAAGGCAAATCGACTGTTGATGGAAAAGTTAATAGATGGGTACAAAGTGTGAAATTGTTTATACTCTATGTGCATCTATGTCTACCCAGAGATATGCTTGTGTAAAATATATATATAAAACATATAATATTCAATGGGATTATATGACATTAACAAGAGTATTCTAATTATTATTGGTCCTTCTTTCTTAAAGTGGTATCAATATTTAATATATACACAGATAGAAAGTTGCATTTTTCTGTGTTAAATTATTTATGCATATATGATATTGTATATATTGTAAGAGTGTATTGTTATTACCAAAATATAAAGTTTCATTGATAAACTATTAAACATCTTGTCTTTTTTTTCTTTTTTTATTAAAAAACTTTAACCTTCATTCTATTAAATGTCCTTCATCATCAATAATATTTAAATTTTTCATCGTGTTCCATTTTTCTCGATCATATTCACTCATCACAATATCTGGATAAACATTTTCAGAGCCCAAACTAGTTTGGTTAGATATCTTACGTTCTTCTGATTGCTGCTCTATCGGAGGTGGTTGATGTACTGGCTCCTTCATAGCATCTGATATTGGGGTCAGTTCAATAGCAACATTATTATGTTTATAAAACATGGAACTGGCTGATCTCAGGACCTTCTCCACAGCAATCATACTATGTCTTCTGTCATATTTCTTCTTGGAAATCTCTGTATTGAACTGTGCAGCATCTGTTCGAAATCTTGACACATTATTACAATGCTTATAGGATGAAAGACTTTTTGTTGGAATTTCAGAAACTGATTTACTTGGGAAATGTCTAGAATTTTGTAAATTATGAATGTATGTAAATTCTACACTTTGATTTCTTGAATGTCCATTTTCAAATTCTGTTTCTGAGAACATGGTATCAGATATATTGGATAAAGAAAGTTTTTTACCAATCTTTTTAAATCGATGTTTACTAGGTGAAGATTGGGTAGACATATTATTAATATTGGGGGGAAAACTGTACTGTAACAACTGACTTGGTGTCTTTGCATGAGTCGGTGTACTGAATGATAGATTCTGTGATCTTTGTTTATGCAAACTTATATTGTTAACACAACTATTCGTGCCTCCACTAATAATAGATACCAATGATTTAGTTGGAGAGTGTCTAAAACTAGATCTTGCAAATTCATGAGATACTCTTTCACTCGTGGAAGTTAGAATATGGGTAACTGATTCTGTATCTTGTCGTAAACTTTCTTCTAAAAGTTGGCTTTGATCTCTACTTGACCCTTCATAGTCATTTAAATATTTATCAAGTTCACTAATTGTGTCTGATATACTCTTATTATGCGTAATATTTTGTTTAATTTTATCTAAGTTTGGGTTTGATTGTTTATCATTAGCTTCAATTTTAGAATTTTCATCCGGTATATCATTAAGCACTTTATTCTTATTAGGGAATGTAAACTTTTGCTTACTTTCTAATAATGGTGATTCTGATATAGATTGCATCTTAGTAATATTCAAATTAAATTGAAATGGAGACATGAGCATAGAATGTTGACTATTTTCACTTGCCTTTCTCATAAAATCAACTTTATTTGTTTCCCACATATCTAAACTAATGTTTGGTGGATACTCAAATGGTTTTCTAGCCTTGCTTGGTGTAATAAAATTTTGATCTGTCCCATAACCTATATCAGGAATCTGCGTTAAATCATTTAATTCATTTAATACATTATCTTGTGGATCATTTATAGTGCATTTATCATCATTGGACATTTCAGGTATCAAAAATGATGGTGCCCCAGAACTTTGTGAAGGTAGAGTAGATAATTTATTACCATCAGTAAAATTGTTTTCATGTTTTCGTAAGCATGGTGGGAGTAATGCATTGTTTAGCCTTCCAATAGCTTGTCGCTCCTCAGTTAATTTCGGTGATATATTTTGAAATTGTTCTCCATTTAAAACGTGTCCAGGTACTTCAATAAATGATGACTGTTGATATGCACTTGATGATGAATTGTAATGTTCATTACTAGTTGTGTTAATAATATTATTATTGTGTCCTTTACCTTTCATTTGGTCCATGATATCATTATTTGAAACAGAAGTGTGTCTGCTATTAACTCCATCTTCCGAGTTCGATGTGCTCAAAATATTAATAAAACTTTTATGTAAATCTGAGATAGTAGATAGTCTAGTAATATATTTTGCATTTAATCCAATAGGTCTTTTATCTTGAGACCTTCTCACCTGGATTTGTTTTTCTTTTTTTATTTTCATTGGATTTAATTGAAATTTCCTGGATGCTTTAATTTTTAATGCCTGAATATTTTTTAAAGGTGACCTAGATGGTGATGATTTTTTAGAATTAAATGAAGACATGGACAAAGATCTTAATTTTTTATTGAAATTATTGTTTTTAAATGAATGACTATGTGATCTACCTAATTGATGTCTGATCACAGAAGCATTAGATTCTGACTCACTTGTTTTACTGTGTGATCTTTCATTCTTTATCCAATTTCCATGTTTGTTTGTGCTATCAAAATCACTTCCCTTGTTATTGTTTAATACCATTTCTAAACCATTTTGGTTACTTTCATCAAAGAGTATATTGTTGTTATTTACTCCCAATTGAATATTAAACATCTGTGGAGTTAACGTCTGGGCAGAATCCTTTAACGGAACAAATTTATCATTTGGCACATATAGTAAATTATTTTTTTCTTTAAAATTTCCTAATGTCTCTATCCTGTTGCTTAAATTTTCATTAGTATCTACTTCAATTGTCTTATCCTTAGCTCTCTTCCAAATACCCAAAAATATCCCGTTAACTGACAAAAGGAATAATAACGATGATTCAAATGCTAATATGATTCTTTTGTGAAGAGGATTGCTAGAAAACACTGAATAATTATTCCAATAATGGAAAAATTCAATAGCACTACCTACAGTTACCAATTGTAATAAACCAAAGAGTACCTTAATTAAATAATAGTAATGGTCCCATTGAAGGAATAATAGTAGTAATTGTAAAATAATGTGCACATAACATGAACAAACAATTATAATCAAAACAGCATCTGCACCTTGATAAAGAGATAATAGAGTTACTGCAAGAGATCCTGTAAGTAAAGAGAGCAGTAAACTCCCTAAATAGCATACTTCCTGCATATGATGTTAACTGTGGACTCTGTGATATTTTCAATTGGTTTTTTAGCATTGAACAGCATAAAAAAAAAAAGAAACAAGGATAAAATTGTAAGAATAACTATATTTTTAAGAAAGAAATAAGCTCAAATGACCCTTAATCAACCTTCAATATGTTACTTCGAGACTTTTCTAACCATTTAAGTTGTTTCCTCATCCTTTTTTAATCTTTCATATAGATCAAAACCAATTTTCTCTTTTAACAATCTGATCCAATGTTTACTATTTTCCTAAAACGGAAAAGATGAAACATATAAACTCTTTGTGCCGATCTGACCTTTTTTTTTTTTTTTTACTTGCACAATATTAACATATTTAACAACATGGCTCTCTATCCATCTATACATGTGCATATGCTATATACACTCCTATTTATCTTAATGAATTATATTTTTGCATGTGTCTAGTTTATTCATCTATTAATATAAGATGTGCAGAAGAGAAAACTGCATTAAAAATCATTGTATTCATCTCTTAACATACTGGACATATTAAATGATAGTAAATAAACTTTTCAGAGTGGTAGTTATATAATATGATTATTAAATCAATTAATGGTTTTCATTTTACAACTTTAAAATGCCTGAAGAAAAGAAAATTAAGAATTGAGAATGGTGTGTTTTATTTAGTACGATATAATACAATTGGAATCTGTTTGAAATACCTTCTATTATCTTCATCCACAATTACTAAACTTAGATAGTTCTTAATATTGAAATAATTACAGCTCATATCTGGTGTTAAATCGTAGCCACTTAAAAATAATCTAATAGGTATGGTCTCACCTCTAACAGGAGATCCATCCATAATCTCAAATCTGATAGCAGTTGTATCCAGTATAAATGTTGATGGTTTTAACCCCGATGTTTCTCTTGTTAATAATGATAATTCCATGTGTCTTATCTTCAATCGTGTTAATAAGAAATATATCCTCCCTACAATGACCTCTTTAAGATTGTATTGTGATTTAGAAAACTCAAATTCCAAGTGTAGACAATTCTCAATACCAATATCATGTCTAAATGGCTTATCAGGATCTTTGACATTTTTACTTTCATCAACTGATGTTTCATTTTCTATGCTTTTTACCGAAGTCAAATCATCATACAAATATACCCAAAACTTTTTGTTTCTGGTAATATCAGTTGATTTCCTCATTACAGTAACCTTTACATAATAATTAACATCTACATTCCTTCCTCTATAAGATTCATACCGTTTAGTTAAGTCCTTAAAAGTAAACGAATAACTTTGTGTGTGTTGTATATCTCCGGCAGGACATAAATCATCACTAAGACAGAGGAACTGATCAACACTTTTCTTCTTTACATTATCAAAGGTAGAATTTGTGCCAAAGTTAGTGTTCTTACCAGTATTGCTTGTCTTGACCATATCAATTGACCCAATAACAGATACTTTGATACCCAAATGTTCCATTCTTTTCCCCTCTTTTACTCTAATAGTAACCACACCACTAATTGTTTCACCATCTTCATAAAGAGGCAAACTATCTTTTAACGTCTTAGCATTCGGACCCTGTCTAACTGGTACTTCTACATGTTTTCTACTTTCTTCATCATCAAAAGATATTTCAATATCAATTGGTGATTTGAAAAATAAACTCATTTTTATATTAGTTGTTTCTTTAAATATTTACTTTTTACTGCGTTTCCTATTACCTGGTATGTAGTGATTTTCTAAATAATGAATTGCAATGAAAGACCTTCTTATGCTGGTATTCATATAGAATATTTAGATATCTCAGCATTTGAAGAGGAAGAATAACATATTTATGATAAATGATGGACAAAAAAGAAGCAAATATGTAAGAAAAGGCCAATCCTTTACCCAATTTGACATCTTTTTTTTTAAAAAAAGAAAAAAATCAAATGTTACTATTAAGGTGATTCCGCTACTCAATATAAAAGCAATATTTAACACATAAATAGATGAAGGTATACGTAAAGAAAAACAAGACCATATAAAACTATTCTTGAAAATTGTATCATAGTATATGTTTGTGTATACTATTTACAGGTTATACTAATATATTGTAGTTTACAATTTCTATATACACATGTATACATCTTCACGCCTGATGATCTTTAATATTATCAGTATTACTACTGTCATAATCTTGTTTTAAAACGGACATATATTTAGTTACACGTTTGTCTGACTTCAATGGTTGAACCCATTCACTATTTTTCTTTAGACCTTGTTTAACCCAGTGATTGGGCCAATCGTCTTCTTCTTCTACCCCAATTAGTAAATCAGCTGGATCTTTGAAAGGCCTAGTATTATCTTGATTGACTAAATGTGTAACTTGGGAACAAACTTGCTCTGTGTAAAACCTCCTTTGATAAAACCTAACAATCCTTGTAGGAATGGTAGTAAAACCGGATAAACTGGGTACAGGGATCATTAGCACCGGTTGATGTAAAAGTATTGGAACATCAGTTGTTGGATTTTTAATAACTGGTAATTGCTGAATAAGTTCCTCAGATAATGATACATTTGGATAATCTTCTGGAGAAATAAATCTTACTAACACTTTATTATCTTTATCCTTGCAGGTTTCCTCCTTTTCAGTATCACCTTTTGAATCATCATTACTTACATTATTATTATTATCATCGTCTTGCTTCTTCATATTAGTATTATCAGAATCGGAATCGGAATGTTCACTAGTTTTATTATCTGTTGATGTATTTAGTGCACTCCTTATTTCATCCACAGAAAGATCTTTCTTTTGTAATTCTTCAGTGGCATCCTTTACTGTTGGAATCTCTGGTTGTTCTAACGGTCCCAATAAACCCTCATGCAACCCATTTATATATTCTTTATATGCACCACGGCCTAAACAAATCACACCACCACTTAACGTAGGATCTATAGCTTCTGCATCCGTATGAATAACTCTGTCTATTTTAGGTCTTTTATAAAATACACCAATTAAATCTCTATAATCAAAATTTCTTTTATATTCTTTCCCATTTAATTCATCATTATCATCAGCATGTGTAGCGTTGGGAGAAACTTTAGAATCCAACAGTTTCTTTTGATTAGCCAATGGATTTTCTGATTGTTCCAATAAATATTCTTTCCTGATCTTTCTAATCTCATTAGCCACATATGTCCGAATCACACCTTGTTTGTCCTCTTCCACTATATCATAATCTAACCCAGCAGAGTATAAGACTGGTTTGATATAACGTCTCCAAATTTTCAAAGATGTCTCTAAATAGTCATTTGGCGGAGGTGCAATAAAGACAGTTATTTTCCTTGGAACTCTATTTGTCTCCATTTTGACACGAGACTTGGACTCCACAGATCCACTATATCGTTTCACTATTTGTTTTTGTTCGTGTTTATCGTATACCACTCCAGATATAGCAACTGTTAAAACCGACCAAAAAATCATCCAGTTTCTAGAAGGCAATTTAATCCTTGGTATCCCCATGGCTTTTAAAGCCGGATTAGTAAATCCTTTACTTTGTGACACCGGTTGTTGCTCTGTCATTGCCTAAAGTTCTAATATAAATAGGAAATAGTAATAGGCAAGTAGAAAATTACAAAGGTCTGTGAAATAGTAATTGTTTAATAATTAGCTTTGATGTCTAGTTTTGAGTTGATCGTATATTTATAAGCTTAAACTGAGATCCTTCAAAGTTATATCAACACACAGATATTATATATATATTCAAGACTACTGTAACGAAAGAAATATTGATGTAGTCTTATTATTATTATTATTATCTTTCATGACTATTTTAACTAGTAATTTTCGATAGAGATTAGTTGTAGATTTCAATTTAATTACTTAGTTTAAAAAAAAAAAAAAAAAAAAAAGAAAAAAAAAACAGCTTTTGAGAGTAGAAGAGAAACCTAAAAAGAGAAAGGCTTACCCATCATGCAGCAAGGAAAAAAGAAATGGAGACAAAACCTTTAATACAAGATACAATCCAACAAGGGGTATTATAATATTAGGTATTCATATGTAATATTATTGGACACTCTGTGAGGAAATATCATATATTAAGATATATAAAAGCTTATACACAAATATATACTATTGATTATCGCATTCATCATTCCAATCAAGATTAAATCTTCCATCAGGTGCCACATAATTATTAATCTTATGTATCACTTCTTGTGGAGTAGTAGCTACTTGTAAAATTTTCCCATTTCTTTGACTAACAAACCCGTTCTCAATTGATTCATTAAGGAAATCCAGTAGTTTATCATAATAACCATCAATATTAAATAAAACGATAGGTTTATTATGGATTCCTAATTGTGACCATGTGATACATTCCATAATCTCCTCCATGGTACCAAAGCCACCGGGCATAGCTACAAAGGCATCGCTTTCTTTAGCCATTAACCTTTTTCTAGTATGCATATCTGGGACAATAGTGGTCTCCCCATAATCCTTTGAAATATTGGTGGTTCCAGAATGGTCTTCTATTCTTGTTATTTCTGTTTCTGTTGAATAACAGTCATTGTTGTTGTTACGAGTATTTGTGCGTGTATCTTCTTTCCTTTCCTTTGAAACCAAGGCATCAGGAATTATTCCATGAACTTTCCCATCATTGTTTGCACCCATAGCAGCACGGGCAACAGTGCCCATCAAACCAGTGGTGCCCCCACCATAAACCAATGTCCAACCATTTTGGTAGAACAATTGTCCCAATTCCTTTGCCTTTTCTGTATATATTCTATTTGTACCAGACGAAGAGCCACAATATACACAAACACTTTTAACGCTCATCACCGATATGATTTAATGTTCTCTAGAATTAGTACACTCTATACTATACGAGAATAATAATAATAAAAATAATAAAAATATACAATAACGTACGGATAACACCAAACCAAATTACGTATATATAACGTACAATATTTGATATATGTATATTGATATATATATATATATATATGTGTGTGTGTATGTGTATGTATGTATGTATATATATTATTTGTTGTTTAAGATAGATGCAGAGTATTGTTAAATGTGTCTGTAAAAAAAAAAAAGAAAAAAAAAAAAGAAAGAAAAAGAAATATTACTCTATACAAGCTAATCTTAATATGCGCAATTATTATTATTATTATTATTATTATTCTCGAGTTCTCAACAAACGTACAAAGGAAAACTTTGAACTTGAATACCACCCACAAGGAAGAACAAATAATAAAAGACTAAACCATCGAAACAATGTTTAGTCTGTTTTAAACAACCACCTGCATCCACTGCATCACATTGTAATGTGCAGCGGTGTGCATATTTTTCTTTTGCTCAGATACGCCAGATCTCTCACTCTGCAGCCATTCCTGGTCCCCCCCGCTCTTCGTCTTCTCCCCCTCTTCTTCTTCTGTCCACCCTCGGTGAACCTGTCCTCTACCTCTGTGGCTTGGTGCAAGTTTCACTGTGGAAAGTCCCACTGGCCAGCAATTAAAATTACACAGGGAGGACAAATGTGAGGGTGAGGGTGAGGGGCTGCGCACACACCCATGCCTCCTCCGAAGCAACTCTTTATTTTATTCTTTTTATTTTTTTTTTTTTGGTATTTTTTTTTTGTTGTTGACGTGTTTAACCATGAAGGTTCTTTTCTCTTTTTTATTTAATTATCTTACGATGTTCTTGTTTGAGAAGAGAAAGAAGAGGAGAGACGATGAGACGATGAGTAGATGTGCAGGATGTGCATGCAAGGACAAATGAGTCCTATATACGAATGTGTTACGTATTTGGGAACGTTACATACCGTTATGTCCTGCTATAATAACACACTATATTATATTATTCTGCACTGTATTATACTGCACTCTTACTATTTCCAAAAAATTAAATAAATTAAAATAATATAATATAATATAATATACATATTTAATGGATTATTGAAACAACAATTGTTAATTAAGAATCTGAAAATACGTATACATCAAAGTACAGCAGTATAGAGATACAATAAAATATAGTCACATAATTTGGTTTTGAGTTCTCTTTTCAACGCATATAAATTAGACATATATGCAGATTTAGCTACTGTGCTTCTCGAATATTCAGTTTATTTCTTTTTTCTTTTCTTTTTTTTCCCTCTCTCCTACTTGTTAAGGAATGGTTGTTCTTGAATCATAACGTTTAGTATAGCAAAAAGAAAAAGAAAAAGAAAAAGAAAAAAAAGAGAATATAATTTAAACATCAATTCGAATAAACACATATAAAAAAATTACAACATCTGTTTTTATTTTTTTTTCTTTTTATTATTTTTTTTGTTCATTGAGATTTTTCATTTTTGAGATATCAAATGTCAGATTCGATTAACCCGACTGGTAGCGGCGTAGTGCATGGTCATATCCATAATTATAATAACCTAACATATATTCATGGACATGTCCATCATACAACAGATATTACCAATGACTCATCTGATCATAACTGTCAACATAAGAACACTAATAACAGCAACAATACTGATGACTGCAATGCGTTGTTGACGCATGATATAGATCAAAACAATCTTCAATTGCATGAATATTGTAAACCTTTTGAATTTTTTGATTTTCATAATAATAGTAATAGTGGTAGTGGCAATACGTACAATAGTTTTGATAACCATGACCATACGAGCGATTATCAAAATAATAGTCCATTCAATTCAGTCCCATTAGATTTACCGTTTACTTATCATCAGACGAATAGTAATCATATTAAGAGAAAGTTTGAAGAATTAGATGATAACATATTATCTAATACAACCATTAAAAAACATCAACATAATATCGCTAATATTAGCAGTAATAGTAGAACTAATAGTAATAATGGCTATACTTTAAACAATATTGAAGACGATTGCAATCCTAAAATATTTGAAATCTGTTGTGATATTGATCATAATAATAGTAATTATTATAATCATAATAATAATAATAATACTGTATCATCGGATACTGTTAAAGATAGCGGCAATAATAAAAATCCTGTTCATAATACTAATATCGAGTTCTTAAATAAAGATGTAATAATGAAACATGGTTTACAAAATGATTCTTCACCTACAAATTTTCATTTTATTAATAACAACAACAACAACAATAATAATAATCCTAATGATAATTCCAGAAACGTTTTTGATATACAAGACAAGATTAAATATTTATCCGATCTAAATTGTTCATTCGATTGCAATTTCAGTTGTGCTAATACAAATAGGGTAACCAATCATGATAACAGTAACGCTAACAACAGCAATACTGATAATAATAATAATAATAATAATAATAATACAGACACTATATCATCTGATTCATTTGTAATAAATTCGTTTGATAATGAGTCTAATTCGTTTGATAGATATTGTCAATTATGTTCAAAGAATGAACCGCACGAACAACATAAACACGACTCTAAACAACTCCGATTTCACACTGTAGTCACACCTGCAAGTAGCAGCAGTAATGCCACCACGATTAAGAACAACGATATGTCGATCTTACACGATTTATGTAATATATCATCATTGTATGAAGTCCCCTTTGCTCAACATATGAGTCATTGTCATAACCATAACCATGCTCATGATCATGAGAACTCAGCGGATCAACAACAGATACAAACACAAAATGAAGCAAGGGGTATAGATGATAATAATAACAAGATTCCAGAATATGATAATTTATCAAGTAAACACAGTAGCGCATCCAATCTTTTAGAACCTGTTATCAATTCCAACTTATTAAATAAGACACCGAACACCAAATGTAACAGCAATCACCATCACCATCACCACCATCATCATAAAATCGAGTTACATACACATGCACCAATGATCAATAATTACACTGTTCTTGATAATAAAACAAGACAGACGATCTTAAATAATGCAATCAATCTCCATATTGATTCGAAACCGGACCCAGTAAGGGAAAGAAAGGAAACAGAATATAATTTGAACATGGATATGGGTTTAAATGAACTAAACACGATTGATTTCAATTGGAATTATAGGAGGGATAAAGATAAAGATATGAAATGCCTCTGGTATGACTGTGATAACGAGTATAGATTCGACAATTTGATAGATTTACAGAAACACATGTTTGTTGATCATATACCTGGTGATAACGATTATTCATGCCATTGGCAAGACTGTTTATTCCATGGGAACGACGTATGCTCATTAGTCAATCATATCAACGATCAACATGGTATAAATTTTGGTATTAAAGTGAAAGAACCAACACATCCACCTATAACAACGATCAAACAAGAGATAGAGGAGGATAGTAAATCTGTATTAAAAGACAACACCACCGCCACCACCACCACCAATGAATACGAATGTCAATGGGATGATTGTCGGATGAAATTCAGTACTTGTAAAGATTTAAATGAACATATTGAGAAAGATCATATACCAAGAAGAAGATCTCAATATAAATGTAATTGGAACCAATGCAATAAACATTTCAATCAAAGACAAAAATTACTAAGACATATAAAAGTTCATACAGGTTATAAACCATATAAATGTAGTATATGCGATAAGACATTTGCAAATCAAGAGACATTAATACAACATAAAAGAATCCATTCAGGGGAGAAACCATATAAATGTGATATATGCGGTAAATGTTTTGGAGGATCATCATCACTAAAGATCCATATCAGGACACATACAGGAGAGAAACCGTTAAAGTGTCATATATGTGATAAAAGATTCAATGAATCGTCTAATTTGAATAAACATTTAAAGACACATTTAAAGGAGTTCTGTTGCCAAAAATGTGGCAAAAGGTTTTCAACCTTGAAATATTTGAAACAACATGAATCATCTGGAAACTGTACCAAAAAGAGAATTTTAAATTTGTGAAAAAGAACATGAAAATGTCTCTTTCCTTCTTCTATATAACTCTATGTTTAGAAGAAATCTTTTATAAAATTGTATAATTTTACTTTAGTAGTTTAGTTATTTATTTTATCTCATATTAATAACAGTGTAAGAATAGTTATGACTACTATGCTGGAAACTGATGACTACAAAAAAAAAAAAAATACACATAGGGAAGCTCTCTGTTTTCGATCGAGTCAAACAAAAATGATATTATAGACTCTTCCCTTTTATTCTTTTAGCATGGCCTTTCTTTTATTTTTGACTCTGGACGAAATTCGAAAAGAAAAAAAAAAAAAAAAAAAACCAACAAACTGAAGAGAAATTATAGAAATGACGCAAGACAAACTCCACATTCTTAAAACAAGGAAAATAAAACCAGGAAAATAAACAAAGGGGGGGGGGAAGGAAAGCTGACAAAATAAAAGGGAAAATTCCGAAGGAAAGGCAGGCACCAGAGACAAACGAAAAGTACACGCTGTGGTGTTGGGATGTTGTACTGACCAAGACAAAAACAAAACAAAACAAAACAAAAAGATATGATCATTTTGGGACAATAGAACAGGTGTGACTCCACTAAAGATTTCGTTTATTATTGAGATAAAAAAAAAAAAGTTCATATGTGATTTCAAAAAATATTAGAGTCCCTGTAAAATAAACATAGACATAGGTATAGATATAGTTTGAGTTGTTATATCACCACCACCTCCTCCTCCTCTTGGTTTAAAAAACTGTCAGAGGGAGAAGGCGCTACACACTATTTTGTTTTTTTTTTTTTTTTTTTTTTTTTTTTTTTTTTTTTTGGTGAGTGCACCACCACCACCTTTGTCTGGTTTTCTTTTTTCTTTTGTTGTTGTGACATTCAATGACACTTATGACTGTTTCTTTCTTTCTCTTTGTTTCTTTCTCTTTCTTTCTTTTTTTTTTTTTTGTTCCCTTTCTCTCTTGCAGTTGAATATTTTACAGTTATTACTTTGGTTTTCTTTAATATTTAACTCTCGAGACGTTCAATAGCCAATGTGTCTTGATAAGAAAATTAAATATATAAAGTTTTCAGTTTCTTTGCAAGTAAAGTTAGCTCTTCTCTGTCCCACCCCTTTAATATTTATTACATAGGAAAGAAAAACAACAACAACAACCTTAACAACAACTCCTTAAAACCAAGAAACTACTTTTTTGTTAAAACAAAAATGCTAAGATCAATTACTCACAATCAAACTATTCCTCGTTTAAACGTAAGACAGTTTTTAAGATTACAATCCACTTTCACTATTCCAACTAGCCAAAAGGGTGTGATATTTTATGAACATGGTGGTACACTACATTATAAAGATATACCTGTACCAAAACCAAAGCCAAATGAAATCTTAGTCAATGTTAAATATTCAGGTGTTTGCCATACTGATCTACATGCATGGAAGGGTGATTGGCCCTTACCTGTCAAATTACCCTTGGTCGGTGGTCATGAAGGTGCTGGTATTGTTGTGGCAAAGGGTGAAAATGTGACTAATTTCGAAATCGGTGATTTGGCTGGTATTAAATGGTTAAATGGTTCCTGTATGTCTTGTGAACTATGTGAAGCTGGTTACGAATCTAACTGTGAACATGCTGATTTATCAGGTTATACGCACGATGGTTCCTTTCAACAATACGCTACTGCTGATGCTGTTCAAGCTGCTAAGATCCCTAAAGGTACTGATTTAGCTAAAGTGGCTCCTGTTCTTTGTGCAGGTGTTACTGTGTATAAAGCTCTTAAAGAAGCTAATGTGAGACCAGGTCAGTGGGTCTGTATCTCTGGTGCTGCTGGCGGATTAGGTTCTTTGGCTGTTCAATACGCTAAGTGTATGGGTTTACGAGTTATTGGTATCGATGGTGGTGTAGGTAAAAAAGAATTGTTCGAATCACTTGGTGGTGAGATATTTATAGATTTTACTAAATATAAGACTCCAAAGGATATGGTTCGTGCAATCCAAGAAGCTACACAGGGTGGTCCACATGGTGTCATTAATGTATCTGTTTCAGATGCAGCCATATCTTTATCTACAGAATATGTAAGGACATGTGGTACAGTGGTTCTTGTTGGGTTACCTGCCAACTCAGTGGTCAAATCAAATGTGTTCTCCCATGTCGTCAAATCTATCAACATTAAAGGATCTTATGTTGGTAATAGGGCAGATACTAGAGAAGCCATAGATTTCTTCTCTCGTGGCTTGATTCAATCCCCAATTAAAATCATCGGATTATCAGAATTACCAAAAGTTTATGAATTAATGGAAACTGGCAAAATCTTAGGTAGGTATGTGGTGGATACATCTAGGTGAAGGATATGAAGATACCAAAGGATCCCCCTCCCCCCTCCCCCGCCTTTTGTTTTTTTCTTTCTTTCTTTTCTGTTTTTCTTTTTTTTTTTTTTTGTTAACTTACATGGTCATATATAGAGATTAGTAAGTATTTTATGATATAGATTAATGTAACGGGTATAGATATATAGTATAATGATATTCCAAGAAACATGAGTTTTTTTTTTTACTCTAAAGTATGATATTTTTTTTTATATTTCTTAAACCTTGGTAAAAAAAAATAATATAGGTTATTTTAAAATATTTATTTAAATTTGTACTTTTCCACTTCAACATTTCTAGGGTTGTATTACTGTTTTTCCAATTTTCTGCATATTTTTTTTCTGTTCTTTTTTTGTTTGATTTGAAATTACCAGAAAAGGGGAGCCACAGGCCATGTTTCCCACATTCATAATATTTTTATTTATTTACAGTATTTTGAGGATCAAAAATTTTCATTTATTTTAAATAAACTCAAAGAGAGTCATCTGTTGCTCGAAGAACTAAGTATAAATAAGTGAGTTGCAACAGTAAGTCGGTCGTTGAACTAATTATCATATTCCAAATATTCATCAAGCAGTATCAATTACAACTCGATTTTTTGTTTCTATATAGTTTCTTCTTCTTCTTTTCCTTTCTACCATCCCATTTACCATTGACTTTTTATATCGATACATATACTACGTTCGTTTTAACCAACACTGTAACTGGATAGAGCGATGTATAGAAGACAAAGTGTGTATAACAATCCTCAGGATGCCGTCAATTCGAGTGCACTAGCTGCTGCTTCAGCATTAGGGAGAGCATTATCCCCCGACGGGAGGGAGGTAGATCATACAAAGATTCCATTTTACAATTCTCCAAGTAGATCCGCTTCAATGGCTAATCTAAATAGGTCTTCTTCCGCAACAAATAGACATGGATCTCATTCAAAGTCAATTACAAGACGTAATTCTATGTATGTTTCAACTAATGAAGTTTCACATAGACAAGAAAGGAAAAAAATTATTGTCCCATCTTTTAAAAAAACCACAACAAATAGTGATCGAAGAACAGCAAGTCTACCGTCATATAACAATGGGAAACGTAATCGTAATAAAGTCTCCACTGTAGAAGCAAGAAATGTGCAGAATACATTCCAAGAATTTGGTGGTCCTCAGACCACAACAATCAATTCAAATTTCATTAATTCAATTTCAAATAGACAAACTATTAAAAAATATATCCCTGGTCCTAATGGTTTGATCGCTATTGACGTTCCTGTTGATGATGATATTAGAAGACGACAGAGGGGGTCGCATTCTTTGACAACTGCTTATTTAGATATAAGAAATCCACATGGTAACAATAACTCTAGTAGGAGATCTAATAGCGGTCTTCATAATCATAGTGATTTGACGCATCCTCGTATACGTACTAGAGTATCATCTGACTCATTGACTAATCGTAGTAGTAGTAGTAGCAGTCGTAGCAGCAATAATAAAACAACTAGTTCAATAAATAATAATCCACATCAAAAAATGCATTTAACTCTTAATAAACAAAGATCAACTTCAAGTTTAATGTCAAAAAGGATTCAAAGTGAGAATTCTAGTAACATAACCTCAGGTTCTGTTAAGCATACAAAAACAAATGTTGCAAATACTAAACTTATTCATCATAAAGAGACACGTTCAAAAAATAGATTATCTGCTTCAATATTACAACCAAATGAAAAAAATGTAAAGAAGAAAGAAACCGTTTCTTTACCAATGATTGAAAGTTCAATGCCCGAAGAAACTGAATTGGAATTGGAATTAGACTCCGGTAATGTTGAATCACGAACTTTAAAACCATTAAATACTCCATCAAAGATTGAATTAAATGAATTAATAGAAGAAACTATTGAATTAGAAGAGAAATTAAATGAGGATTTCATTTTGGATGATAAATTAAAATCACCTAATAATAGTGATGGAATAACTAATGAACAAAATATCTTGTTAGATACAACAATAGGTAGCGAACAGACAAATGGCAATGAAATGACTTTAGATATTAATAATACTAATCCACAAATTAATAACAATAATGATAATTATATAGAAGATCTCGATTCAATTCAGAAAGATGATGTATCTCAGGCTAAGGAAATAAAATCAACAACTATACATAATGACAACCATATAAGAGATGAAGGTATAGAAAAATCGTCTAATGAATTACTTCCTGTATCAAATAAATTTGATGTAAGTTCATCATTTTTTGAAGAAGAAGGTACTATTGATTATGAGGTGGAAAATGTCAATATTGAAAAATCTGAAGAAGATATTAGCCGAACTTTATCGAATGATAAATCTTTTAACAAAGAGAATAACGTATATGAAAATAAAGACGTTGATCTATTGGGAAATAAAGTTAATAAAAATAAAGATAAAGTAGTAAATGAACAACAACACGACAACCTACCAATTACTGCTACATTAGTTTCAGATGAATTACAACAAAAACAAGTGGAGGATCTAGGTTTACAGATGACAAGTAATCCGTATTTGGATGGAGTTCAAGTCACTGAAAATGTTCGTGATGGTTCATCAGATTATGTCAGTACAGAAGAATATCCCCATGACAATACTCCAGATTTACTTGTACCGCCACCGAGAAGTTCAAAAAGGCATAAAGAAGGTGTTCATTCTGTTACAGATACTCTTCAGGATGTTATGGCCGATACCAGTACTATCACAGGCCACTCATCTGGTCAATTAGAAGATCTTTTCAATAGTAGTGAGCCACAACAAAATAGTGGTCATCATCAAAATAAAGAAAACATATTAATTAAGAAAAATAGGACAACCATGGCAGATTATTTAAGATCTGCAAATCCATATTTAAACAAAACAAATAATGTAACTGTTAAGAAACAAAGCAATGTAAATAAGAAAGGAACACATTCAACACCAAAAAAGAAAACTACCGAATCTTCATCATTAAGTTCACCCAGTAAAAAACCTAATACAAAATATTCTATGCCTTCTCTTGACTTAAAGCCACCTCCACGTTTAGGCCAAAATACAACCCCAATTAAATCAGCTTTAAAGAAGACACAATCATATAATTCTGATAATTCAGCATACAATGATAATCCAGCTAATGATGCATATATTTCTTTAACTACTGCAGAAAATACAAGACTCAACGCTAGAATGTCTAATGAGAATTTGGTCAGTCGTAAAATCTCTGTAAGAAAAGTAAAAAGACCACAATCAATGGTAACCCAAGTAGTGCAAAAGTCTCAATCTCCATCATCAAAGGATAATAAGAAGAAATCGTCTGCCATTGCAAGACATTCATCGGTGGTTGGAAATTCGAGGACTATTGACACTTCTAAGGTGGTAAAGCGACAATCAAAGATTAAGTCTACTGAGGCTGTTAATACCCATGAAGATTTAGTTAGTACAAAGGTTAAGGAATTAGTACAAGACCCAAGAATGAGCTCGATCCTCTATCCTATAGAACCAATACCAAAAAAATCAAGTTTTGAGAAATTAAGACCAGAAAGAGACCATTTAGGTTTTAAGAGTTTATCCTTAAGAACAGGTCTGGCAAATGAAGCAGAATATGAACAATATAATACAAGTAATAAATTTTATCAAAACAAAGTAGATGCAAGTTACCCAATCAACAAACAACAAAGAACTCAACAAAGTCAACCATTAACCGCTACAATAGAGTATGGACCTTCTTCAGGTTGGACTTCAAGATTCCAAGATTCAGATTCAGATGATGATTATACCTCTCCACAATACAAATATTCTAAATCTAATGGAATAGGTAGTTCAAGTTCGCCTAAGGTGTCATCGTCTTCAAAAGTGAAGGGCAATGGATTTTTGTTATTCAAGAACAAAAAACATCATGACTTGCAAAAACCACTACATAAACCATCACATGAAACTTCAAACTTCTTAAACAATAATGCATCTGATAAAATAGCGACGAGAACAACAAGTACAACAGATCAGTTAACTCTAAACAACAAATCAGGACTAAAGGCTCCACAACAGAGAATATTTAGTGAACCGCAGCTCAATGGAGTTCAAAAGATTGATGATTATCAACATATTGAAGGCGATGATCACAAGAAAGCACACAAATTTGGAAATAAATTAAAGAAATTATTTGGTAGAAAGAAATAGATGTTTTAGAGATTTATTAAAGATGTATTGGGGCTCTTTAAGAAAAATCTTTTCGTAGCACTGACTGATTCATATTGATAAAGAGATTGTTTTTTAACGTAACAATGAAATTGAACTCCATTCTTTTAACATATTTCGTTAATCATTTAAACACATGTAAATGAACCACTATAAATGCATATCTATTTGTTTATGTACAGATTGTATATGTATAATCGTTATATTTTTTTTTCTTTTATTCTTGAGTAATTAAAGATCTTTCTTGGTGTAATGGTCTTATAGTAGGAATCAGATTGGATGTGATGAGAAAAATAAATGGCATATCAGTGATCTTGAGATAACTTACATATGTTACACTTTGAACCGTGCAAAGAAATAGATATATTAATTATTACATCCAACATAATAACCTGTAAAAATGCATCCATTAAGGATAATTCTTTGTGATACCAATGAGGTTCTTACAAAAGTGTGGAAAACCAATATTCCTCGAACAATATTAAAAAATGACAATATCTTATGTATACATCATGGATTCTTTGAATCATTGGTTGATTTGATTAGGAAAGGCGAAAAGAAACATGCAGGTAAATCATATGCAATAGTGTCCCCTGGTAACTCTTTTGGATATCTTGGAGGTGGATTTGATTTAGCACTGAAGAATTACTTTGGTGGTACAGAATTTGAGTCCTGGTTTAGGAAACAACTGGGCAATAGATACCACACTGTTGGTTCAGCTACTGTGATAGACCTGTCTAAATGTGAGTTGGAGATTACTAAAAGATGCAGAGACGGTATGAAGTACATAATCCACTGTCCAACCATGGTGACACCGGGAAAACCTGTATTTGATGAACAAAATCCAGTAGAGACAGGATATATACCTGTATTTAATGCAATTTGGAATGCCTTAATGCACGCTCCTTCAGATATTGATGGATTGATCATTCCTGGGTTGTGTACTGGATATGCTGGTATACCTCCCCAAATAAGTGGGAAATCAATGGCATTTGCACTAAGATTATATATGCTTAGTGGAATAATATCGAGGGAATTAAGAAATGTCCTTATCATGTATTATTTAGGATACCCATACGACCCATTTTTTTTAGAAAGTTGTCAAGAAGAATGTAAACAATTAGGAATTAACATTGAATCTATAAAGAATTTTGATATTGAAACAGATTCGTTGGAACATATATTACCAGTTGATCTTGAACACAATGGGTTAAATAATTCAATATAATGGTGAAAGTAAAATGCCTAACATGGATAGAAGAATCACTAGTAATTTGGTAGGACCTGCTCCAAAACGTTGATATAAATGATAGGCAAGTAAACAATAATATATTAAATTATCCAAATATTCAATTATAACAATTCTTGTAATATTAATGATTATAACCCATTTAAGTCCATTTTGAATTATTTTATTTTATGTGAATGTATATTATTGTATATGTATATATAAATTTTACAAACATTCTCTTCTACACTTGTGTAGAGGTAATAGGTGATTGGGCACTTTTTGTATGTAGTCGATATAATATGATGGTAACAATTAAACCTATTATAGCTAATGAGATATTTGGTAAATAAGAATCTAGGAATGCACGTCTATAAACATTTAACAAATCACCTAAAATTTCTATTGGGAACGCACCTGATCTCAAATAACTTGAATCGGAGACCAATTTAGTAAAATGTTTCTTAGTGAAGTGAAACGAAGTTTGTTGTTTATTTTCAAACATATAATTCCATAGTTTTGATGCTAATGAATTTTCAAATACCACCAAAGTTAATGACGCACCAAGAACGTTACCAATTGATCTCCATAAATAAAAGATGCCTGTAATGGTTCCTTGTTGTGATCTTTCGATAGAAAAGACGATACTGACTAAGGTTGAAACTAATAGAGTGGCATAACCAAACGATACAGTACAAAGAGCCAAAATGAAGATTATTTTCCACCATATAGAATTGGATACAAATTGATAGGTAGGAGACGATAAAATTAATTTGACTGAATCTTGAACTGGAATAGAAGGTTGAATATGACTAATTAAATAATATGAGATTATTAATCCAATAAGTTGTAACCCAATGGCAATCATGATTAACATGGACGAGCAATGAGCCAGATTTAATTTGGTGTGTCTTAGAATAAACCCTGTAATCACTGAGCCTACTGCAGTAGTGATAGAAGGGGGGATTGCATATAAACCGGTGACTGTGACACCGATATTCTGGACCAACTGTAAATAAATTGGAGATCTAAATATATCACCATATATGATAAAGGAAGAAATAATTGTTGCAATTGAAGAAAGACCAAAGGAGCCCTTTAATAATTCAAACGGAAGAATTCGTTCCTTGGCCACATAGATCTCGATAATCAAAAAAACAATAAAGGACAGTACTGTAAATATTGTCAAAAGGATTTTATTCCATTCAGATGATGTTAAAAATAATATTCCACTGATAGTAAACACCAGAGTTATAGATCCAGCAAAATCGATCCTGGAAATATTTGACCAAGTGAATCTTTCATGTCTTGGTGGAACATGCAGTAATTTAATATTAACATGTCTATAAGCAAAGTAGGAACAAGTTAATAGAAGTGGTACCTGTAAAGCAAATACTGCTCTCCAACCAATGGTATCCAATAAGAAACCACCTAAAGGACCTCCGAGTAACTGACCTGTACCAAACACAATGTTGGCATATCCTTGGTAGACACCTCTTTCCCTAGTGGTACATATATCACTTACAGTTATACTACTCAAAGCATTGATACCACCACCGCCGACACCACAGATGGCTCTAGCTAGAGCAAACTGTGGAACATTTTGTGCAAAGCATGTCAAAAAACAACCTAATCCAAAAAAGAAATGAGCAGTTAATACAGCAAATTTTCTTCCAGTGATATCAGATAATTTACCATACAAGGGTTGGAACGCAGTATTTGTTAGTAGATAACTTGTAGCTATCCAATGTTTTAATTCTGATTGTTGAAACTCTTCGGCCACGGGGTTCATAATGTTTGCTACTACAGTACCATCTAAAGCACTTAAAAAACTACCCATCCAAAGAGAAAATAAGATAGGAAATTTAGGTAAGGATAAATTATATATATGATATTGTTCGTCTAAGGATTTTTGATTATTCTGATTGTTTTTATCCTCATTCTCAGTGTTTTGTAGATTTACACTAGAAGAATAATTAACTGATTCAGTAAAAAGACTAGTGCTTTCATCTGGATAGGTATTACTCATTATAACAAAAAAGAATAGTTGGGTAAGTGCATGTAAGTGTTCCACGGAATTTCAATATAATGTATAAAGTATAGGGGATCAAAAAAGATGGATTTTTTTTTATTAGTTTTCAATTTATGATCCTCTAACAAAATATACATATACTATGACTGGGTACTATGTCTATTTTCTACCTTTGTGAAACAGAAATTATTAAAATAGGCTAAACAAAAAAAAATGAGTTAATTTATTATGGAACTGACAACTCTGATATATATATAGGATGAGCAGTTTTGTAATATGTTTATTATAATATGGACTCACTATAATCAAATCCAATAAATCTCAATGATTAAATGAAAAAAAAAAGAAAAGAAAAGAAAAAAGAAAAATCAAGATTATCTTCGATCTTATCTCAAGATAAGAAAAGATAAGAGATGAGATGACCTGTAATGAGAGATATGAATAGTATAATGAAACGAGATAACAATAATGCTACCCGTTATCAGATGTAACAATATGATGTGTTTAAAATTAAAAAACAAAATGTACGCTGGAGAATTTATTTAATATGTACATGAATACTAAAAAATGAATATAGAAGAGTTGGTATACATATACATATATATATATATATGTATATGTATATCTATGTATGTGTGTGTGTGTATCTGTGGGCAGAGGGGAGTACGCATTCGTAATGTAAATATCCTTAGATAAAGAAGGAGAACAACAAAAAAGACAGATGATTACTACTAATGGTTAGATCTGAAATTAATTAGGAGTTTCGGGTGAAGGAATGGATTTATCGTTATTATCATTCTCTTTTTCTTGATCTTCTAATTTTTTAGTTTCAGTTTCATTCAAATATTTATCAAAAGCATCATTTCTTTCTGGAAATGGTCTTTTACCTAACATAGAAATCATGTCCTCTCTAGTCAATACCTCTTTATTTAACAACAACTGAGCTACTTTTTCAACTTCGTTTGATTTTTCTTGTAACAATTTCTTGCAACGATCGTAACATTCCTTCACGATTCTTTGGACCTCCGAATCAATGATATCACCAGTTTCATCAGAGAATGGTTTAGTCAAATCTGTTTCGCTTTTCTTTTGGTAATTGATCCATCCAATCTTTGGACTCATACCTAATTGAGTGACCATTGCAGTGGCCATATTAGTAACTTTCTTGAAATCATCAGATGCACCACTTGTCACTGAATCAAAATGCAATTCTTCTGAGACCCGACCACCCAGTGACATTGTGATTCTATCTCTTAATTGTTGTTCGCTTAACAAGAAAATGTCACCAGGTAAATATTGAGCATACCCTAAGGCACCTTGACCTCTTGGGATGATACTAACTTTTAACAATGGATCTGCGTATTTCAAATACCAACCACAAATTGCATGGCCTGCTTCATGGTAAGCGACAATTTTTTTCTCTTCAGGGGATAATAATTTAGATTTTCTCTCGACACCACCGATGACTCTTTCGATAGCTTGCTCAAAATGATTCAATTTGACCGAATTGGAGTTATTCCTTGCTGCAATTAATGCTGCTTCATTGCATACATTGGCGATATCAGCACCAGAAAACCCTGGTGTTAAAGCAGCAAGACGATTCTTCAAATCGTAGATCTTGTTAGCCAATTTTAATTTGGCTAAATGTACTTCAAAGATGGCCTTTCTGCCTTCCAATTCAGGTTTATCGATGTCGATGTGTCTATCAAATCTACCTGGTCTTAATAAAGCTTTATCCAAAATATCTGGCCTGTTTGTACCGGCAAGGACTACAACATGATCACTTGGTGTAAACCCGTCCATTTCGACTAATATTTGATTTAAAGTGTTTTCTCTTTCATCATTTGCACCAGAGAAATTCCCCTTTTGTCTTGCTTTACCAACGGCATCAATTTCGTCAATAAAGACAATGGATGGTGCATTTTCCCTTGCAGTTTTGAAAAGGTCACGTACTCTTGCAGCACCTACACCTACAAACATTTCTACGAATTCAGAACCACTGACAAAATAGAATGGAACATTAGCTTCACCGGCGGTGGCTTTGGCTAGTAAAGTCTTACCAGTACCAGGAGGACCAGAGAGGATAGCACCACGTGGGATTTTTGCACCCATCTTTTCATATCTGGAAGGTTCTTTCAAGAAACTTACGAATTCCATGATTTCTTCTTTAGCCTCGTCACAACCAGCTACATCTTTAAATTTAATTTTGACATCTGTATCAATATTAAACTGTCTTGCCTTTGAACGAGATAATCCGAAGATACCATTTTTACCGGCTGAACCTGCAGCAGTAGCAGACTTTTTGGTCAACCAGATTAAACCAGTGATCATCAACACAGTTGGTAGAATTTGAAATATAGTTCTTGTCCAATTACCTTGTTGAATATATGAGACAGGGATTTTAAAATCTGTTTGAATCTTTAAATCGTCCTGAGCTTTGTTTAATTTACGTTCGAAATTTTCTATCGAACCGATGTTGAAGTAAATTTCACCACCACCGCCATTATTATTATTAGTTGTGCCAAAAGATGATGATGACGAAATATTCGATTGACTTAATTGAATTCTACCTGTATCATTTAAAATGACTTTTACTTTTGAATTATTGATGACAATCAATTTGGATACATAACCTTTTGATAAATAATTTGAATAGAATTCCTGCCATGAGATTTCAGTGCTGTCGTTGTTACTATTCAATAGATCTAACAAAAACGAAAGAATGAAAAATGTTAAACCTAATTGGAACAGATTAATATTGTTATTATCTATACTGTTGTTATTATTATCATTTTGATTTTTATTAAAAAAGTCATTACGATTATTGTTATTGTTATTGTTGTTGCCGTTTGTATTATTTTCCTGATTGATATTATTTTGTCTTTTAATAGTATCTTCTAAATGTTGTAATCTTTCATTAATATTCCTTTGGCGTTCTAACCATACCTTTTCATCATAATCCTCACTATTATTATTTAAATTTTTTGATTTATTTTGACGCATTTCTATATAATCCTGAATATCTTTTTTAATATTCATTAAATCTTCATCAGTAGCATCCTCCTTCCTATTTACTTTTATTTTATCATTATCATTATATTATTATTATTATTATTATTATTATTATTATTATTATTATTATTATTATTATTATTGCTAGACTGTAATAAAGGAGATGATTGTCCCATATAAAGTGGATTAGGGTTCTTAAATAAATGGAACGATCGAATATATTTTTGCTTGTTCAAAGGTATTATACATTTACGTATACTATTATTATTATTATTATTATTATAATTTTTGTTGTTGAGTAATATTATATCATTTTGATTAATTGAGATAAACGATCTTTTCGACATAAAAGTTGCCAATCGTAAAGGGGTTTTTTTGACATGTATCATGATTAATTAAGAACTCAAATAAAGAAAAAAAAAACACAAATAGTCTTGTCTAATATATGAACGATAGAGTATGTATATGTATATGTATATATTTGTGTGTGTGTGGGGAGGGGGTAGAGCCAAATGGGAGTAGATATTTCGAGGGTGGCAAAACAAGGATAATCTAAGACTGTATCTCTTCTCTGTAACCATCAAATAAACAGACGAACAGACAGACAGACAGACAGACACTACAGATAATACAAAGGGAAGATAGAATAGACTTGTTTCAATGTGGAATTGGTTAAATATATCTCTTGCAATTAGATACTACGATTACAACAACAACAGCAGGGAAATAGAGATACACTTCCTCTCTCTCTCTCTCTCTCCATCACCTTCTACCCCCCCCCCCCAGAGAAATCGAATTGACAGAAGGGAAAAAGCCGACAAACAAACGAAAAGAGAAATAAAAAAAAAAAAAAAAGCAACGTGGAGATTTGTTTGGAATCAAAAGAGAAAAAGAAATAAAAAGAAAAGTGTGTGTGTGTGTCGTGGATAGTGATCCAAAGGGTTGTTGTGCTTAGTAAGCGACAGACAGCTCTTTACGTAATGGCCCAGAATCCCAAATGGTGAAAGGGGGGGAAGAATTGCTAAGATTTCTCGAGTGACATAATAAAAGTTGGTTTACATGAATTTTGATCTATAGACGTATATAAACATATACATGTATATAAATATATATATATATATATGTCACTTCAACTACAAAATGAGAATTTTCGATTTTTTCTGTACGTTTGTCCCACTTTACTCTACTTCTCTCTCTCTCTCTCTTTTTTTTTTCCATTCTTTCTAGGCTTATACGGTTATCGAATCAACTATCAGTAATAAAATATTTATTTGTTTAAATTCTATTCGTTATGTCTGGTTTAAAAGTGGCTATCATTGGTGCTAATGGTAAAATTGGTCGTCTTCTAGTAAATATCTTAAAACAAGATAAAACTAACTTTGCTACTCCGTTGGCTATAGTAAGAAATTCAGAACAACAGGACTATTTTATCAACGAAGTCGGTGTCAATGCCTCCTTGACAAGTATTGAACATGCAACAGTTAAAGAAATAGTGGACGCAATTAAGGGATACGATGCTGTTGTCTTTACTGCAGGTGCTGGTGGAAAAGGTATAGAAAGAATCTTTACTGTAGACTTGGATGGATGTTGTAAAGCCATCGAAGCATGTCAATTGGCTAACATTAAAAGATTTATCGTGGTCTCCGCTTTAAAAGCCGAAGATAGATCTTTTTGGTGGAACATTCCATCGTTAAGAGAATACTATATCGCTAAAAGGGCTGCTGACCATGATGTTAGACTGTCTGGTTTGGATTATACCATTTTACAACCAGGTTCGTTATTAGATAACCACGGTACACAAAAGTTTGCACCTTTAAATCAAGTCGATAAAATGATTCAAATGGGAGAGATAACTATTAACAGAGAAGACGTTGCATTGTTCATTAAAGAAGCTTTATTACATGCAAATGAAACTAAACAAAAGACCATCACATTACTTAATGGTGATTCTCCAATTAATGAATTTATTACAACTATCTAATATATATATATATATATATATATATATTCGTGCGTAATCCATATTATATGCGTGTGCGTTTTTTTCTTTTATGATGAAAATTATAAACCCCCTTCAAACAATCTTTGTTGTTCAATAGCTTCTAACGTCTTTCTATCAACAACGTCCTCATATATCTCCTTTGGTATTTTACTTAATCCAGTAATGGGTCTCAATAAATCTTTATCTTCAATCAAAACCTCATATTGTACTTCTTTATTGTTTGAAGTACCGCCATTCATTTTCTTCAAATTATTGACTTTTTGATATCTGATCACTTTTGTCGCTTGTGTTCCTTGTGGTATATGTAATGTGTTTGTGTATGGATCTCTTATCCCCTGGTTTTCTATCAATAAGATACGAACACGATCGTAATATATATCACTATTATATCTGCTGCATGCAGCTGCATGTTGATATAACCAATTGGTCGCATTTAATTGACTTCCATTCATATTAAATAATGCATTGTAGTTACTATTGATATTCACATCTATAGTATTATGAGTATTCGTACCGTGTGTGGGTGCAGTGTTTGTGGTACCATTGGCATTACTAACAATATTAGTAGAATGGGATTGGCTGTTTTGAAAGAATTCCACTGTATTCTTTGCAGGATCAGTTGATAATTGTATCTGTGCTTGATCAATATAATCTTGTCTCTCTGTACGTCTATGTTTATTAGTAGTATCTGTCGTTACGTTATCATTATTATTATTCTGTGATGATTTACCATGTTTATATTTTGCAGTTTTACTCTTTTTGCTTCTATAGGATTGTTTGTCCCTTGGAACCTGTCCTTCTTTAACAATATTATGTCTTAAATTTGGGTCACTATAATAATCATCATCGTTCTCTTTTCCATTAACAATAATCTGATGTCCAAATTCCTTAAATACACTTCTTGCTGCTACCACAGATATTGTTCTATTTCTATATGAGTATGGCAACACACTTTGTCCAATCAATTTGTTCTTTTCAGATTGACTCAAAATATACTTGTATAAATTAGGATGATGTTGGAATAATGTAGCAGAGTCTCTTAAACCGACAGCTCTTGCAGGTTCGGTGGCTAACATAAATAATCTGTCTCCATTGTCAAATAACTTGAAAGTACGAACTTTAAATTTTCTACCACCTTTTAAATTACCATCAATATCTATCTTCTCTTCACCAGATGGATCATCAGGTAATGCATATTCATCATTGATAACAGGTAACGGATGACCGTCGGGATCCACAGGATAAGATAATTTCATTTTCTTATTAAGGTGAGAATCCTCATTATTTTGATTATTTGTCTTCTCACCAGGTGTCTTTGTATCTTTGGGTGTTTCAGCACCACTATCATTTTCATTTGCATTTGCATTTGCATTTTCGTTACTTTCAATATTTTCCTTTCTTACTGTGGTACTAACATTCCTTCGTTTTCTTCCTTTCAACTCTTTCAACTCTTCTTCTTCTTCTTTTATTTTACTATGAGTTCTTTTACTTCTTCTGCGTGGTAAATGTTCTTCTTCTTCTTCTTCTTCCATATATTCTTCTACGTTATCTGTTGTTCTTTTCCCATTCCTTATTTTGGTGCCTTCTTCTTCTTCTCCTCCTCCTCCTCTTCTACTTCATCTTCCTCTTTATACTCCTCATCTTCATCGCTTTTATTTAAACCAACATCATCAATCTTATAATTGGGTCTTTGAGAACGTGATCTAGATCGTGACCTGGAAGCTGGTGTGGATTTAACTGCATCTGTAGTATCCGTATCAGACATTATGTTTACACTAGTACTTCTTTCAACAAGTTTGTAGTCTTCTGTACCACTGACGTTTTTTTCCCCCTCTTATAGGATTCACTCCTTTTTCAACAATGTAATTGTCTTCTCTATATTGAAGTTTATACCATGTTCAAATTTGTTATGTGGAAAGGTTTTATTTCATTATTTTTCTTTCTTCATTTTTTTTGTTCTTCTTCATTTATTAATTTGTTTTTATTTTTGTTTTTCATTTGGAAATCTGTTGACCAGCTTTGGTTCGATTCTTCTCAGAGTCATTTTTGTTTTAAAGTTCATTTAAATAAAGTTATATAGATCAATCATACAGATATATATATATATATATATATATATATATATGTGTGTGTGTGTGTGTATGAGTGCTTTATTGTTGCTTTTATTTCATATTGCTATCATTATTAACTTATTTATATATAGCATAATTGTTAACTACTCAAGAAACCTGGAACAGTATTAAATAATAATTAAATAATATACGAACTGTTCAATTAGGTAGTTCTACGTTCCAAGTCTTGATGCAACCATCATTCCCAGTAGATACAATATGATCACTATCTTGCCACATTACATTATTGACGCCATCTTTATGAGCATTTAAATATTTAATAATTTTCATAGGTTTTTTTACAGAATAGATAATAATATGTGTATCTAATGACCCAGTTGCTACTAAATCCTCCTCTTCCTCTTCAGTGGTACTGTTACTTTGTGGTTTCCAAGAGATGGCGTTGATTTTACCTGTATGGAATGACCATCTCGACGTCTTTATATCACGGCTCTCCACATTAAATAAAAGTATCTTACCTAAAACATCACCTACTGCAATATATTTTTCACTTGGTGAGATAGATAGGTATGATGGTGTAGCTCTCATGCTTGATTTTAATTTAAAACTCTTTTCAAGGTTATTTAATTCGAATACTTCAATAGTATTAGATTTTTCATACCCAACAGCAATATACGTCTTAGAGATAGCAATACAAGACGCTTGCTCTTGTAATTTCATTGTATCTACAATATCACCGGTAAACGATTTAATGAGAATTAAGTCATTGTTGCTATCAATAACTGCAAATAAAAGATCTTTATCATTTTGATCAAAGTTTACAGTCGCAATTTTTGGTGGATATTTAAATTTATATTTGAGTTCATCGTTAATTTGTAATGTATCATCCCATGAGATCGAAGATATCTGTGGATATTGTTTGTTATTTAGTCCAATGATCAAATTATTATGGTTTTGATACATAACAGCGTTTGATTGTTGCCAATCAATAATCTTACCATCAAAGGAACCAGTAATCATTGGGTTGACAGTTAAAGCGGTAATTCCCTTATTATGGCCCTTAATGACAGCTAATGGTTCCTCCTTGTCCAGTTTAAGGATCGTTAAAATCCCATTCAATGATAAAGTTACAAGAGCTTCACCATCAAGTATTGAAACGACACCTACTTGTTGTAATCCAACATCTTTAGTGTTTTCAGGGTCTAAATTCCACTTGCAGACACACTTGGATGATTCTAGGTCCCATACTCTTATAACAGAATCGGAACTTACAGTGGCAAAAGTATCCTTATTTAACCAATCTAAAGCAAACAACCCGCCATTAATTGTTTCTTCTGGATCTTCTACAGATTTGATGAATTCACCAGTCAACCCGTCAAAAACATTAATTTTTCTATCAGATCCTACTGAGATAAATACTTCACCATTAACTGGCTGGAATTTGACATCTCTTATAAATTTTCCCTTATCGTGATGAACTTGATCACTACTAGTGAATTTGAATGGAGGACCAGTGTAAAAGACTACCTTCCCGTTATCATCAACAGTCACAGCTCTCATAGGTCTTGATTGTTTCATGTGACAAGAATTGATTTTAGTGGAATGGCCAGTGACTTCACCTAATGAATTACCAGAGTCCCACGATATGAAAACACCAAATTGATCCTTACCATCACCAACTACACATAGTCTACGACCTTCAAAATCCCAGGATATATCAGAGATAGGGCCAGATAAGACCTGGAATTCAGATTTGATTTTAGTTTCCACTTGTTTGTAACCAGCAGCAGGATTTGATGTGTTAGCATTTTCGATAAAGTCCCATGACCAAACAATGACTTTGCCTGATGAATCTCCAGAGACCATATAATGAGACCCCTTGAGAGGTGAAAATTTAACAACAGTAACACTATTGTTCGCATGACCAGTGAATTGAACTACAAATGGTTCTTTATCAGATGTAGAGGTGAACTGGTTAAGACCTCTTATAAAAGCAGAGTTACCGCATGGATAAGCAATTGCATTTAAAGTCTTATCGTATGAGAGGTGGGTGGTAAAATTTCTTTCTGTAGTGGGTTGTGGAGGGATCACATTTATCAAATCTAACTTCGATGTCATACTAATAATTGACAAATGAAAGTACCAGAGGAAAATAAGAAGGACCAGTGGAAACAGTGAAAAAACTACTAGACGGTCGATACTATATTGTATTTTAGTATCGATTATCTAATCTTAAGTTATTGGTTGTTTGTCTAATAAGTTGGTAGTAATAGTTAGTAGTATTAGTTTATTAAACAATTAGTTGTTATGAAGTAGTCGAACTCGAACAAAAAAATATCCTATAATATAAGATAAGTGATGGAAGTTTTACTGTTATTGTGCTTGGAAGGGGTAAAATTTAAGATTAGAGTTTTGAATGTTTTTAAAACATTCCATCAAGATATTAATTTAGGTTTCCTTTCTTACTCGTGAGGGTTTATAGAAATTTTGTTAGGTTATTGTGTATAAAGGAAAAACTCTACACAGAATTTTCCACAATCTTTAGGGTCAAACTGTAAAATATTTTTGTTCGAAGTTGTGTTTTTTCTTTTTTTGTTTAACTTGCGATGAGGTGAAAAATTTTTGCTAATTAGAAGATGAAAGATCTTTTTATTATCAAGATGATGTAAATAGAGGTGTAGACGTCGTTGTACAAGGAAGTGTACATATTTTAGAACAGTTGTTCCCCTTCACAGCGGGATATTTTTTAACTGTATGAATTGCACATCTTTTTTCGGGTAGCAACTAGTGAAGTTTATTAGTAATTATTGTATATTTCACTGTGACAAACAACTAGAATAAGTTTTTCATAATAATCAAACTATTATTATTTATAATTACTTCAGGTGTTATTGTTTCTTATTGTTAATCACTATATGTTAAAATGTCTTCCAGCAGACCTCGTATCATTACTGCCAGAGCTCCAGTTCTATCCCAACAAACAACTCCAGAACAAAGATATTGGAGACAGTATTCTTCTGCACAATTAGTGAAAGAGCATAATGCTGTAACACATATTTCCTTCAACCCACAAAGTCCATATGATTTTGCAGTTACATCCTCAACAAGAATTCAGCTGTTTTCTTCGAAGACTAGACAAGTCATTAAGACATTCTCTCGATTTAAAGATGTTGTTTATTCTGCATCATTTAGAGCAGATGGTAAATTATTGGTAGCTGGTGATGCTACAGGTTTAGTATCTATTTATGATTCTTATAATCCAAGAAATATTCTAGTGTCTATTAATGCATCTACACATCCAACTCATGTGACAAAATTCCACCAGCATGATAATAAGACTTTAGTCACTGCAAGTGATGATAGATTGACTAGAGTCTGGGATATATCTCATCCATATGAACCACAATTAGAATTAAGCGGGGCCACAGATTATATTCGTTCCCTTTGTTTTATACCCAATGCTCCACATTTAATTGCTACTGGTTCTTACGATAATTTTGTCAGATTATATGATACTAGGAGTAAATCAAATAAACCAATCTTTCAATTGAACCATGGTAATCCAATCGAAAATGTAATATCTATATCACCAACCCAGTTGGTGTCCTGTGGTGGAACCAGTTTTAAAGTTTGGGATCTGACCTATAATTCTACTTTATTTGAAAGGGGAAACTTTAATAAGACTGTGACATGTTTAGACTATATTGAAAACTTCAATTCCCCAATGAATTCTGCGTTAATTGCATCTTCTTTGGATGGCCATGTTAAAGTGTTTGATCCATTAGATGATTTTAAAGTTAAATTTGGATGGAAATTCTCTAGTGCAGTATTAAGTTGTGCCATTTCTCCATCTATAATGGATGATGGTTCCAATAATAATAGCGTGTTCGATTCAAAGGAAGATTTAAATACTAAAATGAATAGACATTTGGTTGTTGGGATGTCTTCTGGTCTTTTAGCTATTAGAACAAAGAAGGGATCCATTGCCAAATCAAAAGAAGCTAAGACCAAACTAATGGAATCACAATTAGAATCGCAATCCACACCAAAGAGTAATAACTTCCGGAGAATGATGAGAGGTTTGGATTATACTGGTGATCAAGAGAATATTATCCACAATGACACATCTAAACCACAACAGCAACAACGTCGTATACGTCCATTTGAAAGATGTATTAATAAATTTAAGTGGTCAGAGGCTCTTGATTGTGCTTTTGTTCCTGGTATGGCTAAAGAATTGACAGTGACTATCTTGCAAGAGTTAAGAAAACGTGGTAAGATTCGTGTAGCATTATATAACAGAGATGAAACTACTCTTGAGCCATTGTTAAATTGGTGTTTAAGGGGTGTTGAAGATGTTAGATTTTGTTCAATTGTGGCAGATTGGATAGCTGTTGTTTTAGAATTATATGGTAATAATATTATAGAGAGTTCGCCAGTCTTACAACAAATTTTAATCGATTTAAGAAATAGAGTGAGAAACGAAATACATAAAGCTAAAGAGGCAAAAAGAATCGAAGGTATGTTACAATTATTAACAAATTGAGTGATTTTTAATAGAAATAAGAAATGAAGGTCCTGTATTCTTAAAGCGACAATTTTTAAGAATTAAGAAACAATATATAGATATAAATATATCTACATATATATATATATGTATGTATGTATGTATGTATTAATATGTATGTGTATTTGTATAGACTTAATTTGTTATCAGATAAAGTAATAATATAATGCTGCTAAAAATCGTCCTAAGTTCTTAAGAGGTGATTTTTTAGTTAGTATATCCTTACTGTTATATCACCCTTAATGTCCTCCTAAATTGTGGAATTCATTATAGTAGCATATTCAAATAAAATTTCTCACTAAAATTTGGAAATCCTAGTGAATTCATATTAACAAATGGGAATAAATACTATATACTTTATTTGAACTGTAAGAAAAAAAGAATGGGAGGGGAGGTTGAGGTTTAACTTGTGAGACAGCTACGATGATGCATCATTATCAGTATAATAATATATAATATTCGTAACTTCCCATATAGGAAGATACTATCTCATTGATGTGTCATGTACGACTACATAAAAATTACCTATCTTTTTCAGTTAGTACAAGACAATATTGAGAGACAATTCACTATAGGCAACCGTCTATTGAATTTCTTATATGTTGTGAATGCTATAATAATAAGGAAAACGAGTCCATACGAAAGATTTACAAATGTACGAAATCTTCTTTGGAGATATCCGGATAAGTCATAATAATATATAAGTATTTGCAACACATTCTTATTCAATACAGTCAGGGAATTAATCATTTATAATCCTATGAAATGGAGATGGAACATTCGTTAATCCAAAGGGCATAACCCTTCAGTATACTGACCTTGCGGGGTTACGATCACTGTTTTAGGTTGATCTTTCTCTAAAACAGGAATTTGAAAATATCCAGAGGCAAGATCTAGTGAATTAAACTATTTAACACAATGCAAATTATCAAATATATCCTCTATTAAAGGAAAAGGAAATCTTGATTTAATAGTAACATTGTCTAAACTCCAAACGTCACAACAAAGTCTCTTGAATCCATCTTTCTTCTTCACAAGCAACACTGGAGCACCATAGGGGGATGTCGTAGGATAAATTCTACCAGCAATTATGAGTTCGTTAATCTGACGTTCTAGTTCTCGTCTATTATCTATAGGCATTTGATAAACAGGATAATACGTTGTTTTCAAGTGCACAAAAACATCTGTTGTATGTTTAATCTTACTAGTATAATTAATTCTACCAGTAAGTCCCTTACAAAACACTTTCCTCAAAACTGTTTTGATTATATTTTCAAAAAGTTCACTTATTTATTACGACACATATAATAGAAAGTAGTCCATTGAACTTTAAATAATTTGTTTTCATCTGCTATATTAAACTTTTCAATTACTTCACTAACGAACCTGTCCGCAATATCAATAGTGTCATCTGGATGGTTTTTAACCCAAGATGTATAAAGACTCCATGATTTGACCAACTTTCTTAAATCAGACATAGACATTTCTGTGGTTTGATAATATGGAGCATTTGGATTTGAATGACCTTGGGAATGGCAGGACACTTCGAACTTGATATCATCAAAAAATTTCTCCAATTGATTCATTAATTGATCATTTTCAGTAAATTTAGTGAAAAAATGACACTGGAATGGTGTTAAATATTTGCCCATGAATTGGTCTGACCAACCATACTTGTAATAAATTTCATTGAACTCATCCAACTCAATAAATTCAGGTTGAGTATAGAACCAAAATGCAAAAGTACCATTGGGTTTCAATATTCCATAAATTTGTTCGAACAACGTGTCAAAATCACACCAGTGAATACTCTGAGCACCAATGACCATATCCACTGAATTCAAAGTAATTTTTCCATCTTCCACTAAATTTTCCCCCTTTGCGATCTTGAATGTGACGTTTGAATCCTTTGGGAATGTATTCTTGGCACATTCTAACATACGTGAAGATGGATCCGTAGCAATACATTTCTTAAAATGATCCATGAACAATTTGGTAGCAATCCCAGTACCACAACCAACTTCGACTAATGTATCCAATTCATTCGTAGACACTTCATTGTGATAAGAAAGAATTCTGTGAACTAAGGTGTCAGGATAAGAAGGGCGGAACCGGTGATAATAAGAAGCTTTAAAATTACTGTCTAAATAACTTGTATCTAGCATGTTATTTGTTTGCTTACTACTTTCTAGAGGATTATTCTAAACCTCTTCTTAATTTTACAAAGAATTATACAGAGATATAAATAGATATATGATAAAAGACAAAAGAAGATAATAACTGTGTGATTACTAAATGTATAATTGCACATCTATATATAGATAGTGCGTGCGTGTTTATGCCTAGCCAAAACAAAAATAGAAAGAAAGTGACTAAGTTAAAGGATATTATATCAGTTTATTTCTATTGAAATGAAGCCAATACCTTGTTGAGTTGTTGCCACTTATCACTATTAAAACAAATGAAGATCAAAAAAGCCATTTAGCAATGAAACATTGGTCGAGGATAAAAAGACAGTGTTGGGGGAAAAGAAAAACAGAAATGGTCAAGAAAGTTGCAAAACTCTCGACTTTTTATACTTTTTTCTTTTTTTTTTTTTGTTTTTTCTGGGAGGTCGAAAAGATGAAATGAAAAGAAAAAAATGGATCGAGATTTATTTATTTATAGAAACAAGAATAAACAAGATGGAGCAGTTGTATAATGGTATTGAAAGAAAATGTCACAAGAGATATACACTAAGAGAAATGAGTTTGGATGTGAACTGCTAGCTATTTTTCTGGTTTTAGTAGGATCGCTAATAGCTGTTCTGATTTGTTGATAAAAAGAATTTGTCTGTTCTTCTTCTTTATTATTATTATTTTTTTTTATCGTTTTCTATCCTTTCTTATAAAGCAGGATTTTGATGAATTATCAATTCGATGTTGAAACTTTTTTAAAATTGCCAACAGACATTAGAAAACATGTCTATTACCATTTAGATGGTTCTTTAATATCTCTTAAACCAAATGCTTATCGAAAAGTTGAATTCTTGAGTAAAAGACAAAAGAGAAGAAGAAAGGTATTACACAATTTCATGTACCCGGTATTTAAACCGTATTTGAAAAGATTTAAATACGATTCTTATTTCATATATAAATGGTTGGAATTGGCTCTTTGGTTTCGATATGATTCGATTGTGTTGGACTGTTTAAGATTGAATCAACTATATGAGGGCACTCTATTGGGTCCAATAGATATTATAACATTGGATGGTCACTTACAATTTGCTTTCTTTGATAAAGAACAATCATTTTTACAAGTTTGGTATTCAAAAAGAGATTATCAACATATGATTATGAATCAATATTTTGCATATGATAAATATAAATCTGACACCGATTGTAATTTTATAAGATTAAATCTCAAGGCTTTATCTGGATCAATGGTAACTGCTACTTTAACGAACCTTTTGAAAAAACAATATCTTTTATTTATTAACCACCTTGAATTTGCAGAAGAAAAAGTGAATTATCCACAGCATCCTTCTTATGGTGGTGATAGTGATAGTGATGATTTTTCTGGTAGTGATAATCAAGAAGATAATAAAATGGCTAAAGATAATAATAGGAAAGGAGGAAAACGTAAGATATCAAACAATAAAAGTAATGATTCTAACAACAAAAGGAGAAAGTTTTTAATAAGTTCTCATATTCAAATGGTGGTAAACAATATTAAATCAATGAGAAATATCCAAGTCATATCATGTCATGGAAATGATCTGTTTAAACATCTGATTAATGGTAATGCATTCTCAAATAGAGATCTTAAATCAATACCTTCAGTTGTTAAGAAAAAGATTCCAAGACTTCAACTTTATCAAATTAATAACATTACAAGAAGTAATATAGTTGACGTTTCCATGTGGGAAAACTTGAAGTCTATTGTGTTAAGTAACATTAACAAAATTGATTTAAACATGTTGATTTTGCCACAATCATGTATCAGTTTAACTATCAAGCATGTGAAAGTTTGTAAATGGTGGGATTTTGAGTCTCGTATTAATAGATTATGTGGCGAAAAGTTTAAAACCGTAGAGATGAAGAGAAAGGCATTTATTGAAGAGGGATCAAAAATTACAAAATTAGAATTGATAGATGAAGGCAATATGGAGCCTGGATTAGTTTTCAATTGTCAAAAATTGTTTTGGAAAAATTTACCTGAAATAACTGAAATAATATTGTATAACGTGTCTACTTTTGCTCCAGATCATATGATCATCTTACCAAGAACTCTATATTTAAATGAGAGGGTACAATTTTATAATTGTGGTAAGATTAATGATATGTTATTGCTATGACTTTTTATATATCGTCTATATATTATGATGTTACGAATATATCATTGGAAAAAAAACTTATGTATAAGAGGTATGTACATAATATTTACATTTTAAACCCTCAATCTAATAGAATAACTTGCTAATAAACTTAGTCTTATCGTTTCCCTTAGGATTAATTGTCAAATTCCCAAGTTTCTTCAATTCTTGTTCAGTGTAACTCTTATATGAAAATTCTTCTGAGAGTAATAAAGTTTCTATATCAAACGTTATATTTTTACCATAACGAGACCAATGTGTTATCCATTTCATTGCAAGTGATCTATCATCCTGTGATTTATTGGTACGTAATCTTTGAAGAACTTCATATATGTCATTAGTTGGGTTAGTTAAATAATTCGGGTAAAATTCTTGTTTCCCGTAGCACTTTTGTAAGTTCATTAAATACAGTAAATAATCTGCAATAATAATTGGATCTATTAGACTCGTCTTCAAAGAACCACATAAATATTGGGATAACATTCTGATTTCATTGGATACCCTCCCAGGTAGTCCTATCCCAGGTGTATCAATAAGATATATAGGTTGTTTAGTGGGGTTATTGTTAGAGGTGATCTTAATACATTCACTGGTACTTCTTGTTATTCCAGCTTCGTTACCTGTTTTAGCAACTTTTTTACGTTTGCCAACAAGGTTCTCCCCCTTTTACCAATAGATCTTAAAGAATTTATTAATGTTGATTTACCCAGATTTGGAATACCGGTAATAAGTATTTTGAAACCCATAGGCAAAGGCATCCCAATTTTATCTATTACTTGATCACTTTTAAATTGAATAATCTTATATAAATTACGAACATCTTTTTTATTCCTTGCATCGATTAACATAAATTGTTCATTCATTTCACTATGCCAATCATTTAATTTATTAATAATTAATTCTTGATTCGGTATTAAATCTTTTTTGGTGTATACTATTAATCTATCTATATCATTGTATTTCCAATCTTCTAATAATTTATCAAATAGAATGTTTTTAGTAGCTATAGGTGCCCTAATGTCTCTTAATTCTAGAATCATATTTAATTGTGGTGCAAGGGATTCAATCTTCCTTAAAGCCTTCATTTGATGGCCTTTGAAATCAGATTTTAATATATTATACTGAGGAAAAGCATATCTCGGAACAAACTGCGTATAGTTTCTTATTATGATCTTCTTATAAGAATTCATTAGCGATAGTGGGATCTATTTTGACAGTGATGGTTGTTTTCATTCAGTGGTATGTGGGGAACATCATCAGATGTAGAGAGAGAAAGAAAAGAAATACAGTACACAAGCTGTTTCAAATAGATTATAACTTGAATGTGTGAACAATTGTGAGTCTCTAATTTAAAATATCCCTGTCATTCACATCTGTTCGTTAATTTTTCCTTCAACAACCAATTAATCCTTTCATATACTGAAAAAATGTTGAAAGGAATATTAGTTAAAAAAGAAAAAGTTCACAATTGTGACATACAATTCCATATACACTAAACTATTAACTATATGCATAAAAGGAGAAACGTTATGAGTTGTTTGAATCAGTTTCCTATAGATTCTATGATATATATGGGATCTATATCTGTTTTTCATTTAATTCCAAGATAGTCTTTCTTTTTTCGTTTTTGGTCTATTAGTATGACTGTTGGTTCTTACTTTATATTTGCACACTTAGAATATATATATGTATGATTCTTAAGGTTATATATATTATTTACAGGTTAAGGTAGGGTCTTGTAATGTTGCATATTCAATAACAAGGATTCTAATTCTCTAAATTGTTCTCTTTGAGGATCCAAGGTATCAAATAAAATGGTGATTTGGCGTCTTATCCCTGGTGTGATAGGAACTTGATACCTTTTCAACCACAAGAGATGATCATCTTTAATTAATTGATACATTAAATGTTGGTCTTTAGTCTCCACTACATATTGAATGAATTGTTCCCATGGTCTATAGTCATTACCAATAGTGATATTGTAAAGTTTATTCTCCCAAAAATTGAAATATTCATTCCAATTCTTAGCTTGGGCTAGACTTCTTAATATAGCTACAATAATATCATAGTTGGGTTGGTTGTTGGTGTCTTTCAAGATGTATTCAATGAAAGAATACAAACTATTCAATTTATTTTTATTATTATTCACTAATGTTTGTAAGAATAGATTAACCAGTTCTGGGTCAGTTGATATTTGTAAAGTATTATCATCATATAGGGGTAAAACTTGTGATATTATATTATTACATGTTAATAACCCTTTACCATTATTCATTCCAATATCTATAATAGTTAACTTCAAAAATTCAAGCAATTCGTTACGAGTCAACGGATGATTTGATAGTTTTTTCAAAATAAAATAATCTTTGATGAATCTTGATGTTTGGTATTGTCTTGGATTAATCATATTTAATAATGATAAAAATTCAAATCTTTTGCACCAAAATTGTTCAATGTTGTCAACTGGTAATATTAAAGGCCATAGTGAATCAAAACATTGTTTCCACTGTGTTATAATAATTCTTTTTATTTTATTTACAGGATTTCGCTTTAAATAATAAATCATTTCGTCCATTATTTGTAAAGTGGAATCATAATAATATTGTTGTTGTTGTTGATTAGTTTCAGAAGTTAATTCTTTTACAGAAGATTTTACTCTTTCTAAAAAATCAGTCGGATCTAGATTTATGCTGATATTTTTATTATTGTTATTGTTATTGTTGATTGTATCATTTTTGGTTTGTTTACTGGCTGTAGTAGAATAACTTCTCCTTTGGTGAGCCAACCTTTTCAATCCAGCTAAGATATTTTGTTCAGGGCTTACATTATGCAATAAATCATCATTTTCAATGGAGAGACTTTGATTTTGGCTACCAATTCGATTTCTATATTTATATTTTTCATCTATGGGACAATATAACTCTTCTAAATTTAGATCCAATCTTTTCTTCTTTGTCATGATATTAATTATAATTCCTTCAATTTTACAATCTATCATATACCAACTTTCATTAGTATCGAAGACATTACTAGTATGGTTCTGCTTATTTTTTATATTTTTCCTTTTAAGTCTCTTCTCAATCTTTTTCAATTCATTATTATTCAGTTTCCCTTCGACTGTGGAAAACACATTATATTTTGCCTTTAAAAACTGATTTAGTTCAATGTAACTGTTATGACAATGTTTCAATGATAAAGCAGTGGAAAGTATAACAATTTTTCCTATTTTACCATACATTGGATTAAGATAATCTTGTTCTTCAATAGAAGCTTTTGATAAATCAAAGACAATTATATCCGATAAACCTAATTTATTAACTAAAAAATCAGATATTTCTGTTAGAGATTTTGATGGAACAAAATTTTGTGGATATTGAATTATTTCTTTAATATGATTCTCTTGTAATTTTAAAATTTGTCTTTGATTTTCACCTAATTTAAGGTACCATGGTTCATTTGATGTGCTCTTTAAATTTGAAGTATCTTTATTTATCTGTTCATCGTCACCGAAAGATTGTTCATTAGCGATCTTAGTAGAATAACATGAAGAAAATTGAGAAGGTATAGAGATAACACTATTATTTATTAAGGTAATTCCTCTTCCATTATATTGAGATATAAATAAGGTATTCTTATTCAATAATAATCCTCTTTGGATATTTGGTCTAAGTCTAAACATTCTGAATCAAGAAAAAAAAAAAAACAAAGCAATTATTGAATAACTGGGAAAGGGGAGAATTGAAAGGCGTAGTAAATTGGTAATTATGAAGCTATCTTAAATGCTTAGTAACAGATTATCAATTATTACTTTTTGTCTATAGTTTTTCTTTTTCGTTTTCTTGTTCTTTCAGTTGTTGATTTTTTTTTTTTAAATAATTATCCAAGGTACAGACAAGATACTGTATCTCGTCTCAAGGTCTCTGTTTCGTAAATCATATCCTTATCTATTTAAATCTCATCCTTTAGAGTTACTCTTTACTTTTTTTGCCTCATTTTTTGATTTTTTGAGTTTTTGCTTTTTTTTTTTTTTTCGATACCTGTTTCTCTCGAAGAAGAAGAAGAAAAGAAGAGCCAGGCTGAATCAAATCCAAACTTCTTTCCCTTCCCATCAAGCACTAATTATAACAGTGAAATGTAGTCGTAGTAGTCATTACATATTGGTTTTGTTACTGGTATGATTTGCTCAATAAACTTGGTAACTCTATTACAAAAAATTACATAAGGAGGTCAAATATTTAATAAATAATAATATATATCAGGTTCAGCGTAAAATACATCAACTGGATATCAATATGTTTTTCTCTTCTCTCTCTGTTTTGTTTTATTTCCATTTTACAGTTTCAAAGAGTAGAAATTAAAAAGATAAAGCACACGATGCTGAGAAATTATAGTAATAATTGTCATTTAATTATTTATTGTCCTCTTAATTCAGGTTGAATATTTTCATCTAAGATATGTGAATCATCAGCAGCCACTATACCACTACTTATATCATCGTTATGCCCATGGGTATTATCATTTTCATTGTCGTCTTCGTCGTGGAATGCATGAGGAAGATCATCTTCTGGATGCGTTCCATTTGTACTTGTTGTAGTTGTAAGGTTGTTGGAATGTGTGGTGTTAGTAATGGAGCTTGTTGTTGCTTGACTGACATCAACATCTTTGAAGTGAGAAGATAATAGTCTTAATTGTTCAGCCACTTCATGCGGTAATTTATCATCACCAATATCACCAATGTTAATATCGTCTAACTGCGATGTAGAGTTATGACTATGGTTGTTGTTGTTGTTGTTGTTTATCCTTGAACGTTTGTAGGAATCCAAATCTGATTCATCATTGGTTAATCGTCTTTTCAATACCATGGCTTCATTAATGGCGGCTTGTGCAGCGTTCTGTAGATCTGAAGTAATAACATGCGACGCATTATTTAAATCTATAACGGTTTGATCAGGTAACAAAGATTCGTTCATGCGTTTTGAACTATCGTTATTTGTGTTGGTAGTGGTTCCTGATGTTGTTGTTGCTTCTGCTGCTGCTGCATTATCACTGCCATGCGATAAAATTTTTTTAGTTACGTTTAATAAAGCTTGGTTTGCTGCCAACTGTTCTTCTAAATCATTCGTATGCTTGAGATTAGCTAGCAATGACTGATCATCGGTTATTGAGCTACCAGTAGTGTTAGTGGCAACGACGTGGCTACTACTTCCACTACTACCGTTGACAATATGTCCATTTAAAGGAGGGTTAGCGGTAGCAGTAGCGGTGGTGGCAGTGGTGGTCGCAGTAGATGAAGAGGAGTGAGGATGAGGGGGGGAGGAGGAGGAGGAGGAATAGTACCAACGTTTGTGATAGTTTGGACATTAGAGTTATGAACATGATTATGGTGTATTAAATGAATATTTGCGGATTGGTCATGATACTGTCCCATTTTCTTCTTTTTCAGGACAAACCTAGCTTTATAAGTGGTGACTCTTCTAGAGATGAGAGACAAGAATTCTTTTGTGATGGATTTATCATCGATATGGTACCTTTGTTTAATGATGTCCAACAGGCCGGAATCGGTAACGAAGAGGGAGACTTTGAATTTGTTCATTGAGTTGTTACCTTTCTTGTACAGATTTTCCAAGATGACGTCGAAATTGAGGTCATTCTGTAAGATCTTTGGTATTTTAGTTAAGATGAATTTTTCCAGAGGCATGTTATCCTTCAATGCGTGGTTATGATAAGGGAAGATCTTTGTGACCACGAAGGGACCAATGACTGGATTTTCGTTGATAAAATTGACCGATGTCTCCAAAAAGGAATTAATGTCGTCCTCAGCAGTGCCATTATTAATATTATTATTATTATTTATGTTATTAGTGGTAGTGCCATTATCATAATAAGTTTCTTTAATAATGTGGAGTGTATCAGATATATGGTCAAGATCGCCATGAGGATGGAAATGGTCTTGAAACTGATTAGATTCTGGGTCAGGTGTGGAGTTAGATGGATGATCTGAGTTAGAGTTAGAGTTAGAGTTAGAGGTTGAATTAGAGGTTGAGTGTGAGTTTGTATTAGTAGAATCTTCGACAGCAGCAACAGCAGCAGCAATAGCTGCAGTTACATGAGGATCAGTTTCATGTGTATTAGAATCGGCATCAGTATCAGTATATTTTTTAATAGTTTCAACATCACTATCGTCGTCATCGTTGTCATCATGTTCGCTATCACTTAAGTTTTTGTTGTTGTTGTTGTAGTGGTGGTAGCTGTACGAGTGTTGTTATTATTAGAGTTAATAATGTCAGTTGCAGGTTCTTTTTTAATTGGTATTTCATCTAAAGTAACTAGATGAGACTCCAAAACAGCATCAGCACGGGTAGTGTTACTCTTGGCATGGTTATGAGTGAAATCTATATTACCACCAGAATAACTTAATAGGATTTTGAAATCACAGTCTTTTAAATGGCAAGCGAAAGTGAAATGTTTATTTTTATGAGAATTTTTTAAGATGATGGGACAACGAAACCTGAATTCGTAGTCGTTGATTACGTTATACCAGGACTGTAAAGTGGGGAACCTTCTTGGATTTGGGTTATTTGAGTTTATGGCCAAATCATTGTTTATTACGGGATGAGTGTATTCAAAGACTTGAGACATGGCTAGATAGAAGTAAAATAAAATAAAAGAAAAGAAGAAGAAAAGAAAAGAGAAGGTATATATATTTGATTGATTCTTTGTTTGTTTGTGTATTCGAAATGTAGTCTTGTACGTTGTCCAAACACACTTTGTTTTTTTTTTCCCCTCTCCCTTCTGTGTGTCTATTAGTGTCTGTATTATTTATTTATTTATTTATTTATTTATTTATTGGAAATCAATATCTCTGTTTGTAGTTATGTACGTAACGTGTATAACCGTGTGTAAACTCAATTCAACTCAACTGCAAACCACAAAAAAAATTCTGGATTTTTCTTTCTTTCTTTTTCTTTTTCTTTTTCTTTTGGGGGAGGGAGGGGGGAGAACACGGCAGACAGTTTCTGTTTCGTTCAATGAGACATTTGTGGGGGGGGGTGCTTTTATATAATGCGCCAGAAGTTGGAAGCAAAAAGAAAGAAACAAAGACAAGAATTTTCTTCACGGGAAGAAATTTTTTTCTTTGTTTCTTTCTTTTTTTTTTTTTTTTTTTTTTTTTTTTTTTTTTTTTTTTTCGTGGTTGACTGACGCGTTTTCTTGTTAGAAAAAGTCTTGTGTTTGTGTGGAGGAGGAGGGCGGGTGGATTGATGAGATGACTGTGAAATATATATATATATATATATATGTATGTATATATATGTATGTATATATATGTATAATAACAGACAGTGGCAGCTAGAGGGTTGGAGAACTGGGGAGGAAGGAGAAGACAAGAAACACAAACCATTACTATATAGTACAGCACACCACAATATGGGTATTAAAGGGCTAAATGGCATAGTGATGGAGCATGCTCCCTTAGCTATCCGCAAGAGTGATATCAAATCCTTTTTCGGCAGAAAAGTGGCCATCGACGCATCTATGTCTCTGTACCAATTTCTGATAGCCGTCAGACAGAATGACGGTACCCAGCTGTTGAATGAAAACGGGGAGACCACCTCACATCTCATGGGCATTTTCTACAGAACTTTGCGGATGATAGACAACGGGATCAAGCCGGTATACGTGTTCGATGGGAAACCTCCAGTCTTGAAAAAATTCGAGCTGGATAAAAGATCAGAGAGACGCAAGGAGACCGAGCAGAAGTTGGCCGAGGCCACGGATCTCAGTGAAAAGATCAAGCAGGAACGGCGGCTGGTTAAAGTCACTAAACAGCACAACGAGGAGGCCAAGCATCTTCTGAGACTCATGGGGATCCCCTACGTCGAGGCGCCCAGTGAAGCTGAGGCTCAGTGTGCAGAATTGGCTAAAGCAGGCAAGGTTTATGCCGCAGCAAGTGAAGATATGGACACCCTTTGTTATAGAACACCGTACCTTTTACGGCATTTGACTTTCTCTGAAGCCAAAAAGGAACCCATACAAGAATTGGATACAGAGAAAATCTTGCAATCCTTGGATCTATCCATCGAACAATTTATCGATTTGGGGATATTGCTAGGTTGTGATTATATAGAGAGCATTAAAGGGATCGGTCCCGTCACTGCTTTGAAGTTGATAAAAGAACATGGATCTCTCGATTCTATAGTCAAATATATACACGAAAACAACAATAATAACAGCAACAGCAACAACAATAATAATAATAATAATGAAGGCAAATGCAAATGGAAAATACCAGAGAATTGGCAGTATAAAGAAGCACGTCAATTGTTTCTGAAGCCTGAAGTGATACCGGCAGAAGAAATTAATTTGAAATGGTCGCCACCAAATGAAGAAGAATTGGTTAAATACCTTTGTGGTGAGAAATTGTTTAATGAAGAACGTGTTAAAAATGGTATACAAAGATTGAAAAGGGGGCTTAAAAGTGGTACACAAGTTAGATTAGATGGGTTTTTCAAAGTAGTACCAAAGACAAAACAAGAATTGGAGAAGGCTAATCAAAGAGCTAAAGCACAATTAAAGAAAAATAAAATTACCAAAAAAAGACGTTAACTAAATAAAACTGGATATACATATACATATACGTATATACATACATACATACATACATACATACATACATACATACATATATGTTGTAATATTATTATTATTATCAAGTTATATAACTTTTTGTTAATAATCTTAGATGTAGATGTTATGTTTTTTCCTTTATATGTAAATATTTATTTTCTTTTTTTTTTTTTCCCAGTTTATTTGTTTGTTTGTTTGTTTTTTTCCAATGTATCTTCCCCATCCACATGGAATGTTTCATTTAAACACAAAAAATATTTTATATATTGGGGCGAGGATTGTATATATATATATATATATATGTACATCTCTCATTTAGTTTTTTTAACAAGAAGTATCTAGTTTCTAGTTCTGTCCCATTCTATCCACTCACACACTCACTCAAACTTCACAACAAGACATAGAAAATATCAATTCAATTCAGAAATGGCTATCGAAGAAACCGAATCCCAAATTCTTTTATCTCATCCAGACAATAAAAACACCACAGTCACAGTTTTGAAATACGGTGCTACCGTCATCTCTTGGAAATTAGATGGTGAAGAACAACTATGGTTATCTGATGCAGCAAAATTGGACGGTTCAAGACCGGTCAGAGGTGGTATCCCTTTGGTCTTCCCTGTTTTCGGTAAGAACCAAAACGATGAATTGTTGAAAGATTTACCACAACATGGGTTGGCTAGAAACTCTACTTGGGAATTTTTGGGTCAGGTTAAATCTAATCCATTGACTGTTCAATTCGGTCTCAACGAAACAATCGCTAATCCAGATATGACTGCTATATGGAGAGAAAAATTCAACTTGATTCTCACCGTTGAATTGGGGTCTGATTATTTGAAGACTGACATTGAAGTGGAGAATTCTTCTAATGAAAAAGATTTAAAATTCAATTGGTTGTTTCATACTTACTTGAAAGTTCCAGATATCGAAGATACCATGGTGTCCAATTTGACAGGCATGAAATGTTTCGATTCATTGATTAAAGAATCCTATGTTGACAAGCATCCAGTTATCAACTTTAGTAAAGAAACCGATATAATCTATCAGAATGTAGATCCAGAACGTGTTATTCAAGTTGTTAACCAAGGGAAACCAGTTCACACTGTTAAGAGAATCAATTTACCTGATACTGTCGTTTGGAATCCATGGATTGAGAAATCTGCTGGTATGGCAGATTTTGAACCAAAGACCGGTTATTTGGATATGCTTTGTGTTGAACCTGGTCATGTTCATGATCTCATCAAATTGTCTCCAGGTGAAAAATGGCAAGCTTCACAGATCCTTTCTAAAGACGCTTTGAATTATCAAGCTATTTAAATATATATATATATATATATATATATAAGTAAACAAATTAAACAGGAAATGATAATATAATGAATTTGATGTAACTTTTGTCTTTCCCCCTCCCCCCCCTTCATCTTTTATACACTTTTTAATTATACTTATTGGAAACCTATGAACTGATACAAGCTTTTCTTTTTCTTTTATAATATATTATATTAGATTATTTAACTATTATAGTCACTTATCCGCATTAATTACTCTTTTTTTATGTTATATATATATATCTTGATAATGCAAATAATATCAATTAGTGCCTAGTTTTTATCTCTTTCTATATATATATGGGAGATTACATACAGTTTATGCAGTAGCACAAGTATCATTTGTTAATGTAAAGAGCATTATAGTATATATGACATATAGTGTCCTTGGTGTCACAGTAGACGATCTTGCAAACTCTTTACTCGATGATGACGTTCTTGTTTCGCATATTTATGAATCGTATATCTATTGTGTATAGAAGATATATCCAAGTATTATTTATCATATTTTACATTCTAGAAGAGTATAGCTCTCGTAGTAGATTTTCATCTATTACATCAACTATTCAAAACTATTACTATCGTGTATAATGATAAGTATGTATCCACGGAAGTCAAAAAAGATTGGACGAGTCCGGAATCGAACCGAAGACCTCTCCCATGCTAAGGGAACGCGCTACCAACTACGCCACACGCCCAAAACCCTCCAATGTGGGATCTATTATCCTCCCTTTTTTCCTGTGGATTATGCGGTTGCTCAAGTGGGTAGATAGGCTCTACCCATTCATTATATGAGGGAGTAATTAAATAGATTTTTAATATTAAAAATATAAAGAAGGATTAGGTTTGTTTCCTCCTCTAAACCTATAGAGTTATATTCTAGCGTAGTCTTCCTTGCTCCTTCCATATAAAAATTATATATGTCGTATGTAGGTCAAAAATGTCGAATGAAACTTGTCGTAATGATTGTATCGCTATGAGGCTTCCTTAGATACAATATAGAATTGCTCATGAGTTTTTCTAACATGGAAACACGTTCTTGCCGTTACGATAACAAACATAATAGCCGAATGGCTCTTGCAACTACGATAAAACCAACACATTGCACAGTTATTGTTTCATTGTTTTATAATCTATTTTAATCTCGACTTCTTCTGGTACATTTGACCATAGTAGAACATCAACATAGTTGATTTTTTTGTTCTTGAAGTCAATTTTCACTTGTAGTTACTTTTTTTTATTGTTGTCTAATTGTTGGTTCTGTTATGTTTCTCTTTTCTTAGCGCATGTAGTCATTTTTTATCTTATTGTTACTTAGTCGTTTATTTTTGCTGGAATGTTTTTATACCTAATTAAGAAGTAAATCATTATATCAAGAAAGAAGAATTTATGTCATGCACAATCTATTATTGTGGAGACAAAATCAACCAAAATCAAAAGAGAAAAAAAATAATATTAAAATTTTTCAAAAAGTAGAGAGTATATATGCTCATTTATAGAAAACTTTTGAAATTCCTTTGTAACGTTGGATTTTTTTATATTCCTCTTAGTTTATTATTATTTGTTTTTTTTTAAAAAAAAAATTCCCCTTGATTATTTTCTAGTTTATATACAAATATACAATATATAAGAATCTATTTATATCTTTCTATAAAGGAATTTTTCTTGATTCCTATTCCTATGTAAAATTTTTCTCTTAAATATTTTTTACTTCGTTTGTGTTGTAGACAAATACTTTGTACATGATGACTTCAGTATTCTGATGATTTAGAAAATATTCATACTTCCCGCAATATAAATGGAGAACATTACTTATTAAATTTCCAATCTGGATGAATAATGCACATACTTAGTATTTTTATATTTCTTTTATAATTGCATAATTATTTATTCTCAAAGAAATTGAGGACCAATTTTTTTTTTTATGTAATCATTAATTAATAATATAAAATATTACTTATAAAATATGATCACCGATGCTAAAGTAATGTATTCTAATGTTGTTCATCTAGAGGAGAAATTTGTTATAGTTTTTAAATATTACCAAATGGTTTTTTCAAAATTTGTATATTTCCCTTAGATTTGCAACTCTAACACATGCTCATTAATTAAATGTGTCTTCTGTAATTTTTTGATGTGGTTATCAGTAACCAAAGTTAGGTAGTATCTTATACAAACCAGTGCGCATGCTGTTTTACTGATCCTCCATCTAGGCACTCAGGTGTTGCCCATGTGATTATGTATCTACCAGACTTCAGTAAAGCTCTTTATACTTGGAAAAAGGGTAGGAATAAATATATATATATATTAGTCTTAAAGTTAGTCACGCAGACACAAACACACACACACACACACATATATATATATATATGCAGCAAGAGAGAAGTGTCTCTGATAACATATGAGCATCCCAGACAAGATACACTTCCTTTATTAGGGTTCGATTGACTTTTCCCATTTTTCTGAAAAAAGAGGACCTTCGTCAAGTAGGGTTTGTGTAATGCACAGGTATGCATGTGCGGAATTTATTAAATAAAAAAAAACACTGCACGGAATGACTGATTCCGCAAAATACTCCCGGGTTTTCCGAATCAAACATTTTCCTGCGAATTCCGCCTCTATGGATCGGAAAGTTGTTTCGACCCTTGTTTAGTAATAAGTGGCGAGTCTCTCTGTTTATTTTTTATCTTAGAGGAAATAAAAATGTAACAAGTGGAATAGAATAGCTCTTATAAACAAACTTTATTTTAAATATGATGGTTTAATCCCTTTAGTGTTGTCGAAATTCCATCTAGTAATGTGACTTTTGTCATCCATCATTAATCTGATTATCACTTCTACTTTAGTACCATTATTTATATATTTGACTTTGGATTTTAATTGTGATTTCTATTATAAAGCCGATACCCAATTTGCAGAATAACAAAATAATCTGTTTGTTTGTTTGTTTGTTTTACATATTCTTACTTCTCTATAATCATCTGGACTTGGTAGTTATCAATATTCATAATTATGAGAAGTTCCACCCAACGATCGATTTCATCAAATAGACCTGTTGTCACAATAACTTCTACCGTCTATGATAGAAGGGCATTAGATATAAATTCCGATATCCCATTGATCAATTCACTTAACCATTTAACCTATTTGACTTCTAATTCTGCTAAAGTTAGAGAGACTGTGGCAAATGATGGAGCATTAGATAGATTGGTATCTATTCTACATGATTGCCACCTAAGTTTGATGGATTGTCTACAATTTGGAATCAAAGATAATGATCTACATCTAGATGTAACACTACCCAATGCAGAGAGGATAAGGCAACAGAAAAAATTAGCGTTATGTTCATGGAAATGGACTCTTGCATTTCAATGCCTAGTGTTAACAGGTACAAGAGGTACTGAAGCAATTAGACGGAAGGTTGTGTCGTCAGGGATAATATCTGTGTTAGCCACAGTGTTAGATAATTATCTTCTATATTATGCTAATTATGATCATCTAAAGAGTGAATATTTGAAATTTGATTTGAAAAGTTTAAATTCCACGAATATGTATTTTCTTTTATCACAAAATCACGATGAAACTTTTGAAGATTATATTAAAGAATTGGTTGGGAAAGATATACTTGATATATCCACTGATGAAAATTTCATAATTGATTCATTGATTCAACCCATTGGTACCAAGCCTGTGGATTTTGGTAATGTTTGGAGTAAATATAAATTATCCAAAAATATACTAGATGGGCAAATGGAGATAGATAATATGGATATGATTGACTTGAACCAAGCTCATTGTAACAATAAAAATAATAACACCGAAAATTTGACAAATGAAACATGTATTTTAGAGGAGCCTTCTAATGACGTAAGTAACAACTGTCATATTTCTCAAGATGATGAAATTGAAGATGAAAATTGCTTTTTAGAGGACATTGAACAAAGACCATCGATATTATCCCCTAGGAGCATGTTTTTAGGCAGAATTATACCGAAGCAGGATGATTTGATATGGTCTTTACAGTTATTGGCATTTATATCGAAATATACATATCTGAAACCTCAATTACAAAATGTTGAATTGGTTAAATCTTTATCGTTTAGATCAATTATAGAAAGAGTAGAAAAAAGACTTTCCCAAATTGAAAACAATATTAATATGGATAATGAAGACATTAATAATTTTATGAATAACCAAAATTTAGTATCGCCCCAAAGTATTATGACTCAGTCAAATAACTGTGATAATTTCAACACCAGTAATAATAATAAGATTAGTACTTTCCCAACTATTCAGAAATTTGGGGTATCACATTGTGATTCTAAGGTTAATGATAATATAATGTGTGAACTGGAAAGTTTAGTCGAGAAATGCAATATTATAAGGGACAGAGAAAGGACTGTTAAGTTTGGAAATAATTCATTTTTTGATGGTGGAAATATAAGAATATCACCTCATTTTGTTATGACAGAAAGAAATCGTAAAGAATTATATGTTGTAAAGGGATTTCATCGTAATTGGAACTATAATAAAATATCGAAACAACTGACTTATAATTGCTGGTATAATGTAAAGAGTAGGCAATTACTTAACATTTTCCCCTTAGTAGAAAAATTTACTGTAACTCCAGAAAATACACATGATGTGATTTATTGGAGTTCGGTTATTATGAGAAATTCATGTCGTAAAAATGAGGTTACAGGAGTCAGGCAATGTGCTAATTTTACCTGTGGGAAATGGGAGTCATATCCAAGAGAATTTGCTAAGTGTAGACGATGTAAGAGAACAAAATATTGTTCTAGAAAATGTCAATTACAGGCTTGGACCTATCATAGATTCTGGTGTCATGAAGTCACATGTAGTTCAAAGACAACAACTGCCACCACTGATGTAAGTACTAGAGAGGTCAGTCCTAATACTACAGGTGGGTTAACAAATACCTTTTCAACCACTATATCTAATGAACAGTTGACAAGTGTTAACAACAATAGTAATAATAATACTGAAGAAAACAACAGTGGTGGTGGTATTTCCAGGAACGCTAATCAATCTAGTAATGGAAATATTTTACAGACTTGAAATATTAAAAGAATATAAAGACGATTTAACAATTGATAGATATAGAATTTTGCAAATTAATATACTTCTTACCCATATAGTATATCTAAATTTCTACTTTACATTTTATTCAAAAAAAAAAAATTTACAAATATTCCAAGATATCTCTCAAATTATCTTTAATTATATTTTTGCAAAACTAATTTTTATTCATATTCAACTTATAGGTAACTACTATACTATCAATAGATAGTATAGTTTTTACCATATATTTGCATCTACAATCATGTCAAAAGGTTTGAAATAATAATATTTAATAATCATTGAAACTCTTCTTATCATATAAAAAACTAATTAGTGTTATATTTTGACTTAGTATTTTTTTAAAGACCAATGTTTATTGATCTTTATTTTTAATATACGAAATGAATTTTTATTGACCCTTTCAAAGTTTTTGGTGGGGGAGAGGGGTGTTTTAACCTTTTTTTTCTATCACACTTACTGCTTGAGGTGGATTAGGTAAGTCAAAGTAATTGAAACTTTTTTCTTCTTTTTCAAATAAAAAATGTTTCTCACCTAGTTTTCTCTTAATGGTGAATGCTGAATCTTTATAATTTTGAATATTTTGGAAGAACGCCCATTTGAGTATCATAATGTACATTTCAAAAAATGCAAAATCTGGCCATAATGAATCACTGAATTCTATTGTGGAGTTTTCATGACACTGCCACAACATATAATCGGAGAGTCTTTTATGTCCACTTGTTCTTATAACTAAGTCGCATTTATTGGAAAAACGTTCGAAATACATTTCGTTTGAAAGGGAATCTTTTGTAATTTCTTTTTCTTTTATTATTTTATGTTGGAGTGAAATCAATACATTTTTACATATAGAATGATGTATATCATTTCGAGAGGTATAGGGTAAACATATATAAACTGTAAAATTTTCTCCAGTAGACGTAAGGGATTCGACAATTTGAATTTTCTCCTTAATCTCTCTTGATAATAATGTTTTATCGCCAACAATCCTCAATTTGGAGCCATAGAGAGGATCTTTATAATCGTTTGCTCTGTTTGCAAAATCATTTAATTTAATAGAAAATAAGTCCATTAAAGTTTTAACTTCTTCCTTTGGTCTTTTAAAATTTTCAATGGAAAAAGCATAACAACTTACACACTTAACACCAACCTTCTTGCAGATGTAAAGTAAAGTTAAGAGTGTAACTCCACCAGCTTCATGTCCCTCTTTTAGTGGCATATTTTGATTTCTTGCATACCGTCTATTCCCATCCATAATAAAGGATACATGTTTGGGTACGGGACCCATCTTTAAGGCATAGATTAAGAGATTTTGAGATGCATCAGTAATTGTAGACACAAAAGGTATTTTTAAAACAACACTAATTAAAAGTTTTCTTTTCAGTTTAGACCAAAAATAAATCTGCATGAAAATTTCCATGACTAAGGTAATAAACCAAACAACTGGAGCATCAAAATATGTCCATAATTTCTTTGTTAGCATGTTAAATATATTTTAATGGTTTTGTTCCAGTAATATATCTTTATATTGTTGTCTTCCTTTCTATTTTGTGTGTTATTTGAAAAAAAGAAAGCTGTTTAAGCTAAAGAACTTGAATGATCTGATATATATATAATATTGTTTATTTGATTATGTCGTAGCAAATCTTTGAAAGCGTATGTTAAAATTAGCCGCCCAGGTATATTCTGCTTTTTTTTTTTCACCATTTTTTCTATAGCCTAAAAAGAAACAAACAGAAAGTAACTTCTAGTGTGATTGTTACACAGGCATAATATGTAAGAATATAAATCCACTCTGATAACCATAGTCTCATCTAAAAGTTGAAGAAAAAACAAATTGAATGAGGAGATAGGCCAACAGTATGGGAGAGATATGAATTATCTGCATGTTTGCATTAATAATATATACATAATGGTAGTAAATACTAGATGAAAAGTCATTAGAATAGTATCTATGTATATAGACAGGAAATGGAGGTGGGACAAAACAAAAAAGAAAAAGTCAGTTAGTATTGTTATGCATACTGATGGAAATATCTACCGAAAATTATTGAAAATTGTCCCACAATCTTTACAAATTAAAGTGTCATTATCAAGCTGTGAAGAAATGATAGTGAAATCCTTCTTCATATATTCAAAATTTGTTCCTTTGCAAACATCACATTCTAAACCATTCAAAGAATACTTACTAGTAGAGTTTTCTGACTCTATGGAATGGACTAAGGATGTTGAACTATTATTCCCGCGGAATTTCGACCCTCTTGAGGAGGACGAATGATTACTTGGCGTTAATGCAGATAGTGAATGACGTACATGAGTAAATGATTTTGATCTTTTTGGAAAAATTGGTTGTTTAGGTACTGCTGGGTTTAATATACTATCGTTGTTTATTGTGTTTTTATGAAGATTAGACATATTATTATATGAGTGTGGCCTAACAATGTTAGATAATGTAGAATGTAAACTGTTACTCCTATGTATGGATGATGATGATAATAACTTTGATGTATTCATACTATGATAACCTTTCTCTAGTTTATAATCTTGTAAATTTTTCAAAACTATGCTTTTTAATTTTGAAGATAGATCAGATCTAAAAACACGAATTATGCCTCTATTATCAGTAGTTATTAAAATAGTACCAATAGCTTTCACAGTACTAAACATTGCATCTGAAGTAGCCAAAATATTATTCATTGCAGGTGACGAGTTAATTGTTTCGCGATTCTCACTTTTACAAGAAAATTCTAATGATAACTCACATAGAACATCATTGGATAGTGACAACGCCTTAGATGTTCCCGTAGGGGCTATTATAGCTGTGGTAACTGCATATTCATGAGCTTTCAATGCGACATAATTTTTATTTTTAACAGGTGAGTTAGAATGAGATAAAGATGATGATGATGATGAGTGTAAAAGAGAAGATACTTTTATGTTATTATATTTGGACTGTATTGAAGAATGTAAAGTTGTGCTAGATGATGATGTAGAAATAGTGTCGTCAGAATGTGTCAAAAAATTGAGCGACCGTGGTCTATCCTCTGTAAGACTTTTCTGACTGGATGACCTACTTATTGTACTAAATATATTCTTAAAACTTCTTGATCTGCCAATACCACTGCTTTCAGAATCCTTACCATTCACTAGGTTTGTCTGTTGTTCGTTTACAGAGGATTTAAGTTTCCAACAGTAAACCCAACTGTTATCACTACTTGAAATTACAATAGGATCGTCCATTTGAGACGTACTAATATGTGCAACATGTGACGAATGCTTATTATGAAAACCTTTTAATGTCTCCACCAATTTCTTTGTCCTTAAATTAAAAATTCTAATTCTTGAATCTTTACAGGTGATAACAGCCCTTAACGAATTATTATTATCATTAATAAATAACTCAATGCCAGTAATACGTGGTCCATGATAATATTTCTTATATTGATCAGGGAAAATATAAGAGTTTTGCAATTTTTGTGTTGAAGTGTCAGTGATATGAAATGAATAAATTGGTTTTAAATCATGGGTTGAGAGAAGAAATACAAACCCATTGAATGTTCCTATAACGATATATGTAGCATCATTGGGAGAAAAAGTGACATATGTTATTAAATCTTGACAATCGAATTCATTGGTAACTTGATGGTCTAGGATAGACCACATCCTGCACTTGTGATCAATACATCCACTAATAAAGAACCTATCATCTGTTGGATGAAAAGCAATTGATGTAACAAAATCTGGATGTTTAAATGTTTTTAATGATGTTGATTTTTCAGGGTGCCATAATTTTACAGTATTGTCCATAGAAGAAGAAAGTAAAAAATTATTTTTCGACCAATCCAATGATAAAACATCATGTGTATGCTCCTTATACAATCTATATGGTTTAGGATCAAACACAGGCGCAAATAAGTATTTAGTAGAGTCATGATCCATATTTTCATGAATATTTTCCAAACTTGCCGAGGACCTAGATATATTTTGAGACCTTAAAATTTTAGTTCTTAAATCATTGGTAGAATGGTTTCCTGATCGTACACTTATTCTTTCAACAGGCGTACTTAAAACTTTCCAGATAACAACGGTACAATCTCTTCCACCTGTAGCCAAGAATTTCCCATCACCACTAAACTTTGTTGTCCATATAGCTTTTGAAGTAGATTTTTTGTTATTACTATTATTAATATCGTTACTATTATAAGCCAGTTGTTCGGTAGAAGATCTAGGTGAATATATTGGTGATACAAAGTGTGAGTGTGTGTGAAGGGTGGAACTCTCCAAAATATCATCATCGTTGGTTATACTAACGTTAGGACTTAAGGTATGTGATGAATTGATATCTAACAAAGATGTTGTATTGACATCATTATCCAGAGGGACTTGTAATTCTTGTGCTAAAAATAATTTTCTAAACTGTTTAATACCTCTCGTTTTTTTCACCATTTGAAGATGAGAAGGTTCTCGTAGAAGTTGTTCAAATTGCCTCATATCAATATTATTGAATAAATTAATCTCATCAAAAATATGCTTCCTCTTAGTTTGAGCGAATGTATTTCCATGAAGTCGAGCTTGTACCTGAGATTTGGTTTTCCTTGCTGCTCTGTCATTATTAATGCTTTCATTGACCACAGTAGCTTTAGCTTGATTATGTTTCCCCCTGTCCTTTCTTCTCTTAATTGAAAACTCTAATGGTTTAATATCTGATAAATAATCATCATTTGCATCATTTAGATTCTCTTTAAAATCTTGACCGGATGATGTGGAAAGTGAATTTACTTTTTTTTCAGCTACAAGTGGTCTAGAGTATTCTGCTGACTCCTTGAACGAGAAGTCATCAGATGACATTGTGTAGGAGGTACCTCTTTTATCTGGTATTTATTCAATATAAAAGACAAAAAGAATGGGTAAAGGGGATGGAGGATGTGTATACTTTTTATTAATTGATTTGTAAGAAGTTATTAATATCCTGAATTTTGTGATCTGATTTTATTTGACAAATTTTATATCACCTTATGCTTGAAACTATAAATCTTAACGTCAAATTGTCTCACCCGCATTGATGGCCAGGGTTTAAAATGCAACTTGTTAAAGTGGTTTCAAATCTGTGTGGATCTACGCGGGTGGATGTGTTCGTACGTTTATTGATGGCACATTTTTATGAGCCGATGCTTTTACCAGTAAATTATTTTTCTTCTTTTAAATTTGGAAAAAAAATACTGATTACTAAGAGATGTAATCGTCACTACATAACTCCAAAATAAGGATAAAGAATTCCTCTAGGGAAGAACAAAAATGACTTCGTGCTAATTCATCAATACTCAAAGAATCTCAAGTAGCCTAAGACTGATAATTTCGAATTTATTTTATTTGAGAAGTTTTGTTAAATAATAAATCATTAAAATCATCAAATTATATATATATATATATATAAATATCACCCTTTTACCAAGGTATAAAAAAAATTGTAAAGAAAAAATTTAAAAATAAACATTATATTATGATAATACTCTAAGTACGGACAGTTGGTTCATCGGTGCCGATGAACTCTTTCAATTTCAAGAATTTAATGACTGGCCCCATAACTGGTTTCAAGAAATCTTCGGCGGTAGAACTATATTTAGTCTTGTCCTCTGTGTATTCTTCCAGATATAGTCTAATTGTAGCACCAGACGAACCAGTACCTGATAACCTAACAACAAATCTAGCACCATTGGATAATTTAACATACAAACCTTGGTGTGCTGACACAGAACCATCCAAATCAGTGTATGAGAAGTCACCACCTTCAACAACAGTTAAATCTGGTGAAGTTGGGAATTTGGAGCCTACAAGGTCTGGTTTTTGCACATAGTCTCTTTAAATTATCAATAACCTTAGCAGCATTTTCGGTAGAAACGTGTTCATAATCGTAACGAGTGAAGAAGACTCTGCCATACTTGTTCCAGAATTCTTCTTGAATAGTCTTAATAGACGCTTCCTTCTCTGGGTTATGTTTATTGTAAATAGCAAGGACATTTAGCCAGGCAATGATAGCCCAAACACCATCTTTTTCTCGTACATGGTTTGAACCAGTACCAAATGATTCTTCACCACAGATAGATAATTTCTTAGCATCAAATAAAGCACAGAAGAACTTCCAACCAGTTGGAACCTCATAGCAGTTAAGACCATGAGCCCTTGCAACACGATCTATGGCACTTGAAGTCGGGAAAGAACGTGCTAGACCGTATATGCCTTGTTTGGCGAAATAAGGGATTTCACTAGCATATTCTGCAATGATGGCAACAGAATCACCTGGAGACACAAATGCAGGACCAGCACCGTAGATCATGTTTCTGTCACCATCACCATCAGATGCAGCACCAAATTCAATATTTTCTTTATCAACTCTATCAACTAACGACTTAGCATAGGTTAAGTTTGGGTCTGGATGCATACCACCGAAATCTGGTTGTGGATGCCAATTTTGTAACACTTCATCTGCAGATAAACCAAACTCATCAACAAAGATGGCCTTACCATACGGGCCGGTAACACCATTCATACTGTCAAACAACAATTTCCAATTCTTTTCCTCCCTCTGTTTGTTAATAAAACTCTTTATTAATGGAAAATCAAAAATTGTCTTTAGGAATTCCACATAGGCATGAGTAGTGTCGATAACATCAATTAACAAAGGACCATATTGAGCATTTTCCACAATTTGATCTAATTTTAATTCAGGGAAATCTTCGATTATCTTATATTCGGTCAATTGTTTAGAAATCTCCCAAATTTTGTTTGTCACAGGTTCAGGTGCAGGACCACCATTCGATAAATTATATTTAATACCCATATCATTTTTTGGACCACCTGGGTTATGGGAAGCAGTTAATATGATACCTCCTGTACATTTTTCCTTGTATGATCTAATAATATGGGAGGCGGCAGGTGTAGACAAAAGACCATTTTGACCAATGACCAATTTCTTAACACCATTAGCAGCACCAATTGCAGCAATTTTGTGTAAGATGACGTCATTATAGTAACGACCATCACCACCCACTACTAAAGTAGCACCTTCTGAACCTTCTGGGATAGCAGACATGATAGACTGGATAAAATTTTCGGTATAGTTTGGTTCATTCATAAAGACAACAGTCTTCTTACGAAGACCTGAAGTACCAGGTTTTTGATCTTGGTATGGTTTGGTTGGCACTGTTTTCACTTGGAAAGACATAATAGAACTTGTTTTTTTTTTTTTTGGTAATTGAGGAACAGATTGCTTGTACTGTTTTTTTGGTTGGCTTGTTATTCTTGAGAGAAAGAAACAGTGTTTCGTACCTGAGAGAGAATTTTTTTTTTGTTCACGTAATTTTTCATGCAAACATTATCGGAACTGTCAAGCCCAATTCGATCACATTTATATATTTGTAACTATTTGTCTATTGACTTTTGTACATGCTATATCTTTCTTATCTTTATCCTGCCCCTTGAACAAAAGATTAAAAACAGAGCCATAGGAAAGTCAAAATAAAATAAAATAAAATAAAATAAAATAAAATAAAAACCAAAGGCAAGACAATTAGATGTTTGGAGGATGTATTGTATTATGTTGGTCCACTTGTCCGTTTCTCTGTTCCCCCCACCCCCCTTTTTTATTTTTTCTACTATTATATTTTTTATGGACCTTTTTTTTTCTTTTGATCTCTTTTGTTTTCTTTTTCATTTGATCTCGAGGAGGTGAAAATAAAATGCAAAAAAAAAAAAAAAAAAAAAAAGTAAAGATCGGTTTGATCGAACGTTTCAGACCTGTCACTCCCCTTTGTTTGGTTGTTTATTTTTTTCGAGGGATACTACGACTCTCTTAATTTGCGTACTGTGAGATCTCTGTGAGATCTGGCTTCCTGATTTCCCCTCCCCCCTTATTTTTTCTTTTGAGAGTCTCGTTTCTTTTTTTTTTTTTTGTCAATTTTCCCTCATTTGGCCTCTTTTTTCGCCTTTCCTTCTCCCTCCCCCTTTTTTTACGTTTCTTCGTTCTCGAAGTGCGAGAGAACAAGAAAAGAAAAGAAATCGACACTAAAGGAGTAAGGAAAGAGAATTGAGACATAATATGGTTAGTCGTGGACAAAGAAGAGAAATAAATAAACAAGTAAAGCAAAGCAATATTAAACTTGCCTCACGATTACAATAAGAGATATAGAGTAAGAGTATGTATTAGTATTAGGGAGGGAAAAAAAAAGAAACAAAGAAAGAAGGAAGGAAAGAAAGAAAAACAAGCTCTTTAAACGATCGTATATGAATAATACATAACATTATCATATCAGTCCGCAACAAGGAATATATATCACACAAACATATATATGCATAGAAAGAATGTGTGTAAGTGAGGGGAGCAGAAGGAAAGTAAATACTAAATTGATATATTAATTTCCCTTAGTTGAGATCGAATTGAGAAGGGCCTAATTCAGTAGCTAACCAATACGTTGATGAGCCTGAACTTTTCTGGCCACTTGCCGCAGTCAATAACTCACCATCTTGTGTCTTCCAAGCTTCCTTGATTTTATTTTTATCTTCTTCAGTTAATGTCTTTTTGATACTAACATAAGGCATAGTTTCATCTTTCAATGATTTGGGCAATTGAGGTAATTCAAATGTTTTCGAAGTAGGGTCTTGGGATAGATATTTCTGTTCTATCCACTTATTCAATACTAAATTTTTATAATGTAATGTTACATTTGGTCTTATTGTCGGGTCACTGTTTAATAAATCATCAGTACTATTGTTTTTTCGTAATAGAACACTTGTACTATGCTTGTTATTGGACTCATTGTAATGTCTATATAACAAGGCACTATCTGCTGATGGAATATCGTCTGTATCCATCGAATCAATAAACTTCTGCATTAGATCATCATCTAAGTTATTTTGTTCTCTTTTAATGTTACCACTTGATGTACGTGGGTTTAATAATGATGGAAATATCATATGTTTTTCATCTTCCATATATGGTAAAACATTTAATATCATCATCCTTGTATGTGTATTACGGTAATCATCAGGTTTATTTAAATTATAATTAAGCAGGTATTCTGACTTCATAACATCTGAATTACTAACTAGTAAAGGACACAAACATACCATGCTAACGTCACCATTAAATTTACTGACATATCTTGCAATTGCAATTTTATCATGTTTTACCAGCACATCAACAAGAGTATTGAATGATCGCACATCTGCCTGATTACCTAGTCTTGTATCAGGTACAATCATCATTGATTCAGAAGTCAAATATTGTCTTGGCAAAGACAATCTTGATGCAAATCCTCTAATATCCAACCCTGGAGCTGCATGATATTCCATTTGTTCTAATAATGTAGGGGGTACCACCACATAATCTGATCCATACCTATAAGCCTTAGTAATATTTTGGACCCCTATTACAACATTTCTGGATTTTCCACTGTTGTCACTTCCTTCAGTTTTTATTTTACTTTTCTTTTCTTCTTTAATTTCTTCCTCCCTCTTTATGTGACCATCCTGTGAGTCGATGTTTTCATCAGTAGTCTGAGAGCGTGAAATCTCATATTCAATAATAGATTTCACAGGAAAGTATTCAAACTGTTTGTTGTTATCATCATCTGATTTTTCTTTAGGTTGTCTGATCATAATTTTTCTATTTAAACCAGGTACAGCCTTCGTAGCCGGGTACCCCTCCACAGTCATACATAATGAAAACTTATCTTCAAAAAATTTTTCACGAATTCTTGGATCCAAACTAGCAATATCTTCAACACTTGCACCAAATCTTAATACACCAGAAAATATTCTAATCGGTGTCACTAAAGGGATTTGCACTTCGTCTATTCTTTTCATTAAATCTTCAATAGAAACAACACACGAATCAATTCCATATGCATTTTGGAATTTTATGATTTGATCCCATTGACTACCCTTAGTAACACCTGTTGAATATGAACAATTTACTAAAATCAACTTTGTATCTGTCAGTTGATCCTTAACAAGACCTAATTCATCCTCCTCCAAATCTAGGGCATCTATATTGTCTGAAAATATCACCATCTGTTTCTTTATTTTTCTAGTGTTGAACTTTTGTCTTACTTGAATGGCAGATAGAAGCATAGTCTTAGTGATCATTTGTCCACCTTCGTCCACCTTTCTTTATTTCGTCTAAATTGTCATATTTGGTGAGACCAAGAACTAAAGTATGCATCAACTGGCCATTCACTGGTGCGCTACATGAACATAACTGGACAATATCTTCTATATCCTCATCATTTATCATGTCGTACGTGTTACTTATATATAAACTGACATAGTCAGTCTTTCTCATCTTCTTACATTTTTCTATAAGCACGAATTTCAAATATTGGATAATAGAATTGTATTGTTTTGATTCAATTAAAGAATGAGAACCATCGACAATAAAAGAGGTGCATTCTTGAGACATGGAGTGGAAATTTTAGATGGTGGGAATATCTTGGAGGCAAATAGTCAAAGAATAATTATTGGTCTTCCTATTTTGTATTTTTATATGAGTAAATCTCAGCTCTTTGAAGGAAAGCAAGAAAACCTATTACAAGACGGTTTTTAAGTTAAAAAAAAAAATGTAGTGAAGGAAAAGAAAAGAAGAAAAGAGGTAGAGAACAAAACTAATATAAAACATTGACATAAACTTATATATATATTATGAGAAATTTGATGCACAGAAATTGTTAAGAGAACTTAGATATGGATGAATCAAGGTTCTTAGAGTATTTTCTTGCAAAGTAGATTTTGTTACATGAGTATTTTTTTCAAGAATAAGTTTAATCAATATAAGAAATCTAAAGTTTACCATACACAAAAGAAAGGTGTGTCAGGATATAATATAGATGAGGCGCCTTATAGCTTTAAAGTTGTAAAAATAATAATATTTTACAGGACTTGGAACTTGTGTGATAGATTTCTGTGGTAAGTCAACATTTTTACCAGAAAGTTTCTTTGATATATTTATTCTTAATAAGATTCACTTTCCTCTGGATAAAAAATATTTTTATGCATCTCTTTAACATCTTGGACTATATCCTATGAACAATATTTTAAAGTATTATTAAATGATTAAATAGAGACATTCCCGTCAATTTCTTTCAAAGGAATTAATAATGATACAATTATAAGTAAAAGGTAAAGACAAGGTATATACATATTCTTTATCCAGACTGGAAATTTAATAAGCAAAAGTTTATTCGTTTATACATCTTTTATATTTGAAAAAAAAAATTTCTGGATTATTTTTTGTTTCATCTTTTTTTTACCGATATTTCTATTTTTAATAGAATGATCTATTCCTTAAACAGGTATGAAATCATTCCAGCAGATTTCTTATTCAACACAGTATAAAATAGAAACATTTTTAAGAGATGTGAGACGACAGATTTGATAGAAACATAAATCTGTCTCTTTGGAACAAACGATATTTCTGAAATTGTGGATATATTGTTTGACTGTATAGATAATATCTTTAAACTATTTATACATGTAACAGGACAAAAACACAGGCTAATTATTTTTTTGTTTGTTCTTTCTATGTGGTCCTTTAAATGTTAAAATACAGGGGAAATTTTGTTCTAGATAAATTAAACCTATTAAATAAATATTAGAAGCCAGAGTCTATTTTATTAGATTATATTTATATCTTTTTTTCTTCCAATAACCTTTTTATTGCTTATTATTCTTTGCTATTTAAGAATCTCACGGAACAATTTAATAAAAGAACTCCTGTTGTTAAAACTCTCCTAGATATTAACGTTTATGTTGTTTTTAAAAAACATGAAAGAACCTTTAATTGGAAATCCTGAAAGAGTCTTCATGTAACATTTAATTTTGAGGTAAAGAACTTGAAACAGTTGATGCTCTAGGCTGAGCATATGAGTGTATTAAAACGGTCATCGAATTCACATTGGTGGCAAACTATGGAGATACTTATTTAAAAGACCTTTAAATATTGAGAGAGTACTAGATGTAATTATCAGCGTTAACATTTTTATTATATCTATTAGGTTACACCAAAGAAATAAAATAAGTAAGACAAATAATAATAATTCATAAAAAGATGCACCTAATATGTTACTAAAACCAGTGGTCATGATTAAATGATAAAATTGTTGACGCAAGGCTTCATTATCAAAAACTTTATTATTATTCATTTTAAATTAATATAGAGAATTGATGTAAACTTATAATAGAATATCGGTGGTATTATAAGTATTTATTATATTTCTGTGTTCTCTACTTTCTACGTAACTAATACACAAAATACAACGTTATACAGTGTAACTCATTTTATCTTTGAGTCTTGTTTTATATTAATTCTTATAACTTTTCTAATCACTTGGTGCAGGAAATTTAGATTATCGTGCATAGCTCAAATCATATTTCAACAACTCTTACATAATATTTATTACTATTACAATTCTTCTATTTTCTTCTATATATATATAACGTGTCTTATAATAAATATATTGGTTAATGAGGATAACTCGTTTCAGTAACATCTTAGGTACATTTTCTTATAGGGAATTCTTTCTTGGGATTTTTTTTTTTTTTTTTGCTGGAAATATCGGACAAGTGTACACACTCACATACAAGTATGATTGAATATAAATCAATAGGCATTATTAATATTAAATCCGATAAAATACAAGCTTGTACGTAACTACATTAAAGTAAGATTGTTTGTTCCAATAATACAAATATATAAAGAACAAACATAAGAAGGTAAAGAACAAATTATTTGTAAGAGTTGTCTTAGGTAAATGGATGAATTATATCAATTAGTATAAATATAAACACTCTTACGTAAGCTCTATATAAAACTAATTAAATAACCCTGATGTAACTTATAACTTGTTCTTGTTGAACTTGGTCGTTGTATGATATTAAGAGTTACCTCTTAATATCAGTACTAAGACACACTTAAATAAGATAATTACCTCTGGCCTAATTCCTCAATAATCAAAGGCCTCTCGTCAAGATCTGATATAATTATCACTCCCTGAAAATCCTCCAATCAGGTTCAATACAATATACGAGCCACTGCGCACATGGCTGTACCAATCCTCCACCCAGACACTCAGGTGTTACCCGCAGGATTGCGTATCTACTGAACTTCCACTTAGGTTCCTTACATTATTCTACTTTCTCTCTGAACATATTAAGTGATATTATTATATTTATATATATATTTTTATTTTTATACTTTATATATAAGAGATTAAAGAATTGTAATTATAATTAATATACCAATAACTTTATCATTTAATCATGACCACTAACTACGATAACATTTTAGGTGCTTCTTCTTATGAAATTCTTTATTGGGTTTATCTCTCAGAAACTTTCAGTAAAAATGTGTTTATTCTTTCAAGAACATTTTCCTCCTCATATATTTTTTACAATTTGTCTCTCAATTGCATATTTCAATATTTTTCAGTAAGATGGTAAGTGTAAGGGGTTATCTCAAGTAATATACTAAAATATGGATATTAATTATATATAAACACTTACAAATTATATAGTCGTTGATTCTAATTAGTAAACCAATTATATAATTCTTGTTATGGATATTCTTATTGATTATTGATTGATTAATTATATTGATTATTCCTTAGGCAGAGCCTAATAGATATAATAAGAATGTTAATGCTGATAATTACCTCTGGCACACTATCTCAATAATCAGAGGTCTCTTAAATAAGTTTTTCAGAAATTTGCCACCAATGGCTAATCCGACGATCTTGCGTTCGTTCGAATACACTCACAGCCTGGGCACAGAGTTTCGGCCGTTCCAAGTCCTTCGCCTCGACATCAAGCGTGACCCGAGGACTACGTATTTCAAGCACTTCAATTAAGGCTCGTTACACAATAATCGTTTAAAGTTCCTATATATAACGTCTTTATATATATTTATTATTTCCCTACTATCCGTTCGATAGTATAACGTTCGTTAGTGTTATTAATTAGCTATATTTTTACCTCAAACCACAACAAGCAGTAACATACTTCTGCGCAAGTGGTTTAGTGGTAAAATCCAACGTTGCCATCGTTGGGCCCCCGGTTCGATTCCGGGCTTGCGCACAACTTTTTAATACCCCGATGTTGGTGTTTAGTGTTGCAATATCGTATGATACGAAGTGTAATATCCCGTGATACGAAGTATGGGTAAGCCTGGTTCGGAAAGGTTTACATACCATTCCGCCCGCAAATTGCCCATTTTTTGAACTTTCCGCCCGAAACTTTTGGGGTCCAGCCGAACGACTTTCCGATGGTCGGAAGCGGAATGGCGAAACACATCGTTCCGCCACGTCCGGGTAAATTTTTGCGGAAACTTCGTTCCGAACCAGGCTTAAGTATGGGTCTTAATGTATTTTTCCAATTCATTTTGTAAAATTTTTTGCAACGTGTTGTTGTCCAAGGAGAGCTTCTTTGTGGCGTATGAACTTGCGAGATATAATGGTATCTCGATAGAGGCTACACTGTTAGAAGAACTAGACAATGTTATAGACAGAGGAGCGAGAAATAAGAATATGTATTTTTGTATATTAATTATTTATTCTAGTTATTATTATTTGTGTATTTTAAACTTATAACTAGATTTATCTATTTTATTTTTTAGAATATTAAGATTTACTTTTATTATAAAGAACAGAGTTATTACACGAAGTATTACATATTGTAATATTGTATTAGATGAAGATCTACTACGAGAGATATACTCTTCTAGAATATAAAATATGATAAATGATTCTTTGTTGTGTCCTCTATATATAATACATAAACTACATTCTATACAAGAAGTAGATAAGATAAATAGATATACAAAGATATACAGTTTATAAATATGAAAAACAGGAACATCGTAGTCGACTAAAGAGTTTGCAAGATCGTCTACTGCGACATCAGGACATTGTACGTCACAAATATCCCAGATTTATACGGGAACGATGCATTGTACACATTTGAGAGATAATCTCCTACGACAGGTTCCATGTTTAATACCACCAGTGAGTGTGTAAAATTGTTCTAACACAGAATCTCATTTAAAAAGATGCTATGCCGCTTTTGTGGCTCTTTAGGTTTTATTTTTTTATCATACCTTGATCACATGTTTTTTTATATGGTCCATGTATGGAGAAGCGAAGCTAATCATGGGCATTTAAGGTATATAACTCGTTAATAGATAGTTTCAACACTTTGCAAGAGTAATATATCCTTCATAAGTGCTCTCCTGATATCATTGGAAGCAATCTTTTAGAACCCGTAGTCGACTTCTTTCTTCTTGTTCATGCTGTAAATTCTTTATAGCTATATATGAATGCTACAATTTACATGGAACAGACGTTTATATAACAGATACAAATAAATGAATCAAGAATTGTTCATATTATTTTATTTTACAGAAGAATATATGTGTGTCGTAATAAATCATTATCAAACATAGCAAATTTCGATTGAGAAACCAGTATGAACAATCTTGATTTTAATCGATGCAGACCTAATAAAAGTGAAACTCGAAATATAAAAGAAACCGTTTGGCAGAGATACATGTATAAAATTGAATGACTACACTTTTTTTCATCAACAATAGATACTCTCAACTTAATAACAAAATGTCATACTAGATTTGTCTACACTATAGAATAAATGGTCTTAGATCTATTCTTTTATCACTTTTGAATAGCATCTTAAGGGAAACCTTGCAGTTTAACAATTAATAGTACATAAAAAAAACCATATATATCAATAACTACTTTTCTGTTTCTTTTGTACTAGATGATATTACGATATCTTACATATTCCATTGGACCTATATAATAATTATATGTCCTATTGAGAAAAATTTAAGTTTAACATCAAGACTTTTTCTAAATAATAAATAATTAAATCTGTTCTTTAATCAAGTAAAGTCCATCAAACCATTTCATTCTGTAAAGTATATCGTTCTATTTTAAACTTGTAAATATGATTCAAAAGAAATTACTTATGATCTCAAAAGAAGAAAAAAAGTAGTGCAATATAGATAATTCTTCCTGTAAGAATTACAAATGTGTTGTTTTTTCTTATCTTAATATTTTCCGCCATTATTCAAACAGAATCATACAGTAAAAGAGATATTTCGTATCCGAGAAGAGTAAACCTGTTAAACCGATCTATAAATAGACATTACTCAACTATGTTGCCCCTTTAGTTAGATCAATAACAAAAACAGTACACATCAACCAAGCAAAGTTAATAGCTAGATTAGGAAATTGAATATCAGCTAACATTATTATAATTACCATATTTGTAATCGTTTATAATCATGCCATATAGTTTTAAAAAAAAAAAGCACAAAGAGATAGTTGAACTATAAGTGTTCTATATTTAGAACAAGCAAGCAAACGCAATACAATAACCTTTTACTTCCAACTCTGAATTATTTCCTGATGAAGTAATATGTAACAGCAATATCTTTTCCGTTTTTGGCGTTAATATGGAGAGAAAATTTAAAGACATATTATTTCTGTATATTGTTTCATGGTTTCATTTTTTATTTTTTTTTTGGTTAATTCCACAATTGCCGGTATTAAAATTTCCTTTTTCGTGCATGTTAATTAAATTTTTGTGTTTTCCCCTTTTACATTTTTTTTGTTTTTTGGGCGTGTTACTTTATCTGGCATCTCGAAATTTTTTTAAAAAAGAAAAAAAACAGCAAGAAAAACTGAGGGCTGATATTCCAAAGAGACAAAAAACAAGGAGAACTTCACGAGGAGATTAGGGTTTGTAAGAATAATTTGTGGCCGTAAGTAGCAAAATATAATTTTCCGTATTACTTGAGGGACAAACACATCTATGTATTTTATAGGGCTTATCCAACATCACTCCAACTTATTCCTTAAATCCAAGAAGGAGGAAAGAGGTGAAAGGAATCCTTCAAAAACATTCCGTTAACGTTCCTTTTGTTTCATGATTTCCTAATCTCAACAATATGTTGTCGGTTCATTCACCCAAAGATCACGGTAGGAAACTTTCTCAAATGTGACAATACTAAATCTCTGCAACACAGCCTGTTTTATCAAAATTATTGTTATTACTATTGTTGTTCCTTTGTTTTAAACCAGATTATTGCTAAAGAATTAAATTTGTCGGGTTAGTTTATCTTAAAGCAATAGTCTGCGTAATGTCAGAGAGGAAAAGAATGGACAGATTTAGTTTACTGACCTTATAGCTATATTAATCATGTATATAAAGGAGGAGAATTCAATTGAGACAAGGGATGTAGAGGCATTGATATTTCTTTCCCTTTTCTCCTAAAGTTCCTAGATGTAAAAAGAAAGAAAAACAACCAATTCTAATAGAAAATAAAAAGGATAGAAAACTATTACTCTCCACTTAATTATATTACAGATTTAATACATACATACATACATATATATAAAATGGCTACTAACACTACTTCCGTCTCTGCTTCTACCAACTCTGCTTTAGTTTCCACTGGCGTTGTCGCTGCTTCCTCTGTATCTGCTACTTCTGCTACTAATAGTACTTCTTCTAGTGTTTCCAAGGGTGCTGCTGCTGGCTTGGTTGCTAACCCAGTCTCATGGAAATATGGTATTGCTATTTTAGTTTCAACTATTGGCTCCTATATCCTAGGTTCTGAATTCTAAAGTATTTAAACACAGAGAGCATATTAATCAATTTTTTTGTTCACTTTTTCTTTTTTTTTTTCATTTCTTCAACATGCCATAATAATATAAGTTATTTTTCCCATTTAACGCATCATCATACATTATTTTATTCCTTTTTAAACGTATTCAATTCTTCTATATATAGATATATATATCAATCTTAAAATAAATAAAAATATTGCATTTTCATAACCTATGTAAACTTATAAAAAAAAAAGCAAAATGAATGTATATTTTATCTAAGTTTCTATCTGTTTCTATTTTTATTGTCTATATAAGTATTCTTTTCGGAAGTTAAAAACAAATTGTCGATTTTAACATATTTCTTTTGAAAAATTTTGTAAGTAAAAAAATAGTGTTGAAAGATACAATATGGCAATACAGAATTATAACATATAAGCAGTAGTATTCTTAAAAAAGTTACAAAACAGATACAGATACAGTTGATAGATAGATAGATAGATAGCGTTTCCCATCATCTGAATTCAAATAAACAATCGATTTCTATTTATTTTTTTCTTTATCTATTATATATATCTCTTTTGAATCAAACATTACATATATCTAGATATCTTTGATTTTATCATAATGACAAGTTTTTTTTCAGGTCTTTGGAATAGTATATTCCAACCCGGTGCAAGCCCACAGTTAATTCTAGCTACCCATGTATCATTCATTGCATTGCTATTGACTTTATCATGGTTAATATATGTCACAAAAGGAAATATCCATTTTATTGCATTATTCATAATTGCTATATTGCTGTGGCTATCCATTATCTGGTTTATTCAAGAATTGAAAAATGTTAGATTAATGACCAACGAAGAATTAAAGAACCAAGGCAATCAAGATAAAGATAAAGATAATGATACTACTACTACTGAGAAAAAAGTGAAAGATGAACAAGCTAACGACGGTATGAACAAAAAAGATAACTATTCTTCAGCAGTATATAGTTCTGGGATTTCAACCAGAGATTCAAAATCCAGAAAAGTGTAATTGTATAGTGTAGTCCACGTGTAAACACACACATACCTAACTAGTCAGACGCATCAACATGTATACATACAGACACACACACACATATATATATATTGTTATTTACAATCAGAATTCATCTATCAACTAAGTAGCATAAGTCAACTTCTCCAGATTCACTGTTGTTTGGCAGCCTCGAGAGTTGAATAAAAAGTAAAGAATTGTTTTTTTGTTTTTATTTTTTTTTTTATTTTTTTGGTATGCAAACTTTTTTGATTGAACACAAAGAGAAAGAAAACTCTCGAGATGAAAATGAGTAAATGAACATTGAAGAATAACTTCACACTATCCATTCGTGTTACTCAAGGAAACCTTGCAAGCCGTCCTTCTTTATTCCTCGTTCCAATTTTTACTGGTTTGAATAAAGAGGGTGAGTAATAATTAGTGAGCAAAACTGAACTCTAGATTTACCACGAAAAATAAGGGCATCCATCCTCCTTTATTTAGGTGATTCTTACAATCCTCTAAACTAATTCAGTTTTTTTTTCCCCTTTTATTTTGATTGATAATCTTGAATAATACAATAAAGCATACACCAAGCTTCAAGTAACACCATCTCCTCCTCACTCCCTCTCTCTCTCTATATATATGCATATACAATCCAGAAACAATAACAACACCCAGGCCAAATAAAATTGAAACAAGAAACAACAAGAAATATGGATTTCATGACAAAGGGAAATCAACTCCCAGCTCAACAACAACCACAAACACAACAGCAACACTCTATGCAATATAATATAAGAAATGATCTTTTGAGTGGTGATATTGGTAATATAGACATAACTAAAGAAACACCAATTAATACGACAAATAATAACAACTTTATTCAACATCAGCAATTTCAAAACTACAACAATATGTATATGAATCAACAAACTACTAATGTTCCATTCAATAACAACTATAATAATTACAATATTCAGTCAACTTTGCAGCATAAAAATAAACCTGTCCCAATAAAACAAGACAAGAGAACATATTCCTTAAACCAAAAATCAATTACAAATTTCTTTAAAGGTAAAAATCATAGTGGATTTGGATTTGGTATAAATAAATCCAAAAAACATAATCATAGAGATGGAAGCAATGTTGGTGGAGACGACGATGACGATGATGGCGATGTGTTTATAGATGACCATAATTCATCCACTTTAACCTTCCATGATATTCAAAAATATGGGTTTAAAAATGGGGATAAATTAAACGTCACCGAAGATACCACTCCATTAATACCAACTCTAGTCACTAAACAAACCAGTAACATGAGTAACACAGAATATAGAAAGTTTTTGAATACACAAAAGAAAAATGTATTGAATGCTCTTAACAATCAGACTAAATTATCATCCCCAACATCATCAATTGATACACAAAATATGACAATTGACAAAATGGGTGGATTTAGTAACAATCAATCGCAACCTAGAGCAATGTCATTACAAAATGGATTCAATGGTGGCAATCCATATCCCATGCAGCAACAACAACAATTCAGGAAACCGAATGGTATGGTTTATAATGGCTTTAGTAGATCTAACACAAGTATACCAAATAGTGGTGGTCCAAGGGCTAATTCATTGATGACTGGTGGAATGCAACCTATAAGATACTTCGACCAGCAGCAACGAGAACAACAGCAGCCGCAAGGGAATAATATGGGATATCCTAGAACTATGTCTTTAACTAACAATCCACAGCAGGCGCAGATTAGGGGAAATGGTTTTAATAATCCATATAGACAACAACAATTTGTTAACAATGCACCAAATCCATCCAATATGAACCAACAGATACAACCACAATATCGAACAATGTCATTACAACAGAGACCAACAATGAATACTCAACAATTTATAAATAATGCAAACACCAACTCCCTCCAACAATCTCAAGTTCAACCATCTCTGCAACAACAACCATTACAACAGCAACAGCCTTCACAACAATCGGTGCAAGGACAAGTACCTGAGCAAAGACAATCGCAACATCAATTGCAACAACAAGGTCAAATATCAGTCGTCGATAGTAGTATAAATAGTAACACAAATCCCCCAAATAATATCACTAACAGTAATATTTTGAATGTCAATAATAATGGCGATAACCTAAATAGGGAAATTACAGTTAATACCTCACAACCAAAGAATAATGAAATAAATACAACGTCAATTGGTGCTAATTGTCAAAATACAACTACTATAAGCAAGCGAGAGGGAGAACAGAGAAATGAGCAAAATTTACAAATAAATTCTAACGTTAATAAACCAAAATTGAATATTATTAAATTATCCAAACCAAAACAGGAGGAATTGTTGCAAAAAGAAAATATAACTAATGATTCGGTCAGGAAAATAGACCACATTTCAATTAATGATAACGCAGAGCAAAAAAATTCTACAACTCAGGAACCCGATCTAAGACCATCAAGTTTATTACAAGAAGGACTAAACTCATTAAATTTGAATGATAATAATACTCGAGATTCAACTATAACACAGGTATCATCATTTAGTGTATCTCCCATAAAACAACAAGAAAGCCATAATCAATCAATCTACAGACTAGCTAATGGTACTGATTCTAAGGCATTTGTCACTGCGGAGGAATTTCTTCCATTAAATCATGACAATAATGCAAACCATAACCTTGTTGGTGAAACAAATCAACCTACAGAAAAATTAAACAGAAATTCCGGAATGGTTTCAGCTATAGCTATAGCACCTGCATCAAAGAGAATTTCTATTTACAAAAATTCTAGTTCTTCCGCTTCTAGTGCGTCCTCTACAGTCTCTAAAAAATCGAACGACACAGGGGAAAAAATTCAACACAAATCCCCATTAACAGTTACTGTTACAAAAACAGACTCTCAAACAAATCACAATGATCAATTGAGTATTACAGAATCAGATAATGCTGATATTGATGTTACTTTTTTGCATAAACATTCTCCCAGAACACCAACACAACGCACAACAAAGCAACAATCAAAAGATGAAGAAAAAAATTCAGACAATTTTTCCTTTGATAATACACTTTTCTCTCCATATAAGGATATAACTCAGACTGCTCCAAAGATATTATATATCCCAAAAGAACAAATGAGTTTATTAAATGAAAATAAGCGATTAATGAAGGAACTTACTCTATTATCTACTGAATTAGCAGAATCAATTAAAAGAGAGACATTATTGGAAGACAAAATTCAAAATATGAAACAATCCAACGAGTTCAGTAATCAAACACAAAGAAATTCAACATTATCTACATCATCTATATCGTATACAGATTTTGAAACCGAATTAAGGAGAAAATCTTCTAAGATTGTGGAACTTATTCAGGCGCTAAACGAGGAAAGAATGAAGAGATTCATTGCAGAAGAGCAACTCTTATTAAAGGAAAATAATGCAGGTCCATCATGGTTAGATTTAATCAAGAAGATAAATGAATTAGAGAACAAACTTCAAAGCAAAGAGAATGCTATAAATGATTTAAAATCAGCATTAAGTAATCTATAAGCAAGGTTTATTTAAACCGTACGTGTAAGTATATCCTACATCTACTAAATATTATATAACTGGATACAAATATAGATATTCATTGAAAACTATTTAAGGAAAATAACTTGTAAACAAATCATCAAAAACTATTTAACAATCTTTGAATTTTGGGTTCTTTTACTAGTAATAAATCACTCCCTAAATTCCACTGTATTCCATATATAGCATCAATAAATGCTAGGATACGATCTGTAGTGATAACCTTAATACCGACTTCTGACAGAGATTCTCAGTATATAATTTTTTTGATTGTCATTTCTATTAGAGGTAATGTTCACTAGTCTTGTAAAGACACCTCTTTGACGTTAACAGGACTTTTTCTTAATTTTTTTTTTGTAATTTTTTTTTAAAACATAAAACAAATCATTTAAAGATTCAAAAAGATTCATTACAGAAGTACAAAACAATATCAGCCAACTTATCTTATTGCTACCAGTAATAACGCTTGAAACATTTCATCTCATATTATAAGTTCAATATTCAAAGTAACACGAGCACGTTTAATCACTATTAGTGTGTCTCTGTGGTATTAAAAAATGAGTGGAAGAAAGAGAAGAAATAATTTTGATAATGATGACGAGGATGATTACTATCAACATGAATTCAGACCTCGTATGCAGAAAAGACAAAAAATTCCACCAGTGGTTCAGTTATGTAAAGAGATGATGCCAGATATTACTACCATCGGTGAGTCCAAAAAAGCTTTCGAGGAAGATATCAAGCTATTGAGTGAAGCTATTGTTAATGAATTTGGTCATGATGAATATTTCAACAATGCTCTTTTAAGTACATTCAGAGCTGTAGTTTTGGAACAACCTCATAAGCAACCGGCAATTGCATTACTAACCATCACTGTCAACTCTCAAAATGAAGTAACTGGAAAAAATATTATTAATTTTTTCTTTGAAGAATTACAAAATACATGTAATGATACTGTAAAGATCAATGAATTGCAGTTTGAATCTAACGATACAGGTCCTTGGAATAAAATAAAATTATTATTAAGATTTTTATCTTTGTTATCTCCAATTCTTTTAAACGATGATATAATTAATGTCTACACACAATTATTGAATCTTGCAGTAGAATTAAACAACTTAGATTCAGAAAAGAGAAATCCATTAGCAGAGGCTATCTATACTAATACATTAGTAGATATCCCATATCTATTCTACTTCAATAAGTCAGATGAAGATTTACAAAATAAAGTTGATCAATTAGTTAGTAGTATTGAAACCTCATTCAAAGTTAAGAGCACAAAACTTCAGTTATTAGGTGAGTACAACGCTTCCATTGTTCCATATGAGACTGTGGAATTACCACAGGTTGCCTTATCTAATGTGAAAAAGATTTTAGCTAATAATATGGAGCAACTAGAACAATTATTTATCAATTGGAATCATCTCTTACCAACAACTCTAAACGGTGGTCAAGGATTTAATGAACCTCTAAAATTACCCAGCTGTGAAGATCTAGAACCATTTAGCTTCTTTAATACATGCGAGAATGTCGGTTCTGTTGACAGTATGTGGAAAACACCTTATTATATTTTCAAAATATATCTTCCTCAATCAACTGGTGATTTTGATACTGTGGTTCCGATTAACACATATGCAGGTCAATTATTTAGAGACATTTTCATTGATATTGTTCAAAGCTTAGAATTTAACAGAAGAGAAGTGGCAAAACAAGTTCTTATGGTAGACTTGTTTTTCAAGGAAAAATTCTTTGCTGAACAAGGTATATCTATTGCTGATTTAATTGAAACTTATGAACAAGATCCTTTGGCTAGTACATACAAGATTGAAGATAACGTTATAGAAACTATCTTAAGTTTGGTGTTCAAATTACCAACTGTATCCCAACCATTTGCCTATTTCTATACATTGTTAGTTGATATTTGTCAAAATTCACCAAAGTCTATTGCTCCAGTTTTTGGTAGAGCATTTAGATTTTTTTATAATAATGTAGACAATCTTGATTTCGAATTAAAGTTAAGATTTTTAGATTGGTTCTCAATCCAAATGAGTAACTTCAATTTTTCATGGAAATGGAATGAATGGGAAAATGATTCTAAAAAATTCAGTTCTTTAGATTATAATCCAAAGATCGTTTTTATCAAAAATTTGATAAGAAAGGAATTGAGATTGACTTCTACCCCAAATGAAGTCAATTCCAGTTTACCTGATGAATTTAAACAATATATGAATACTTCTTATTTTTCTTCTGATATATTATGTACAATTTATGAATCATACTTTGTCAATGAAAAAATACAGATAACTATCGAAGATATTAAATCCAATGATTTGATATTCAAAGATGAAAAATTCCCATTTGCCAATATTGTATCCGAGTTATTAGATTATATTCATAAACAAAATGATGCTAGAGATGTCAATGAATTAGAAACTATAATAGCCAAATTTAAAGAAGGAGCAGATCCACTATCTAATTACATTGCAGATTTCAACAGGTTCATTGTATTTTTACTTACTCAATGTGTTGTCCATTGTGGTAGTAGATCTTTGTCCCACGCTAATAAATATATTGGTGATTTACACGAAGAATTGAAAACTGTTTGGGATAAATTAGATATTCCATCATATGTAAGAGAAGCCACTATTATTGAAGCTGTCTTAACTTACTGGAACTCTAATTCACAAAATGGTTATTTAATTGTGGATGCATTTAAATTTGTGGGAATGGTTAGTGCCAAAGCTATTTATGAATTCTGCTTTAAAGATTGGAATGGTAAAGTGTATGGTTTAATGGATGTTACTAGCATTGACACTATTTTCAGAACTTTATCAAATCAAGTAAAAATAATCAAATCGGAAGAATCTATTGAATCTGGTGTAGAAGATTTTGAAATTGTATTTGAGAAATTATGTATCATTATCAATAATACTCTATTGAATTTAAATGTTTCAAATGAAGATATCATAGACATTCCAGAAATCAATGATACTACGGAAGTAAACAATTTAGAAGAATTACAAAGATTAGATATGTTATGGAAATATTCTACTGCAGTTAGTTTTGCAAAAAATTTGTTGAGAAAATATGCCAATCAATATAAACAATTGGCTGAAAAATTATCAACTGGTGTGAATACTGCAATTCCACATGTTCCAACAAGAAATGTGTTATCTAAATGGATTAAAGAGGTTGAAGAATTGTAAACGTAGTTACTAGAACCAGCAAATTTTAAGTATAATGTCAATATGTATTAAGTTACAACTAAATAATTTTCTATATATCTATATGTTATTAACTAAGTTAATTGTACAATAACTGTCTCTTATTTTAGTCTTATTTTTTTGTTATTCATAGCATTTAGATAGCTCACAAATAGGTAAACTTCCAACCAACTTCTACAAATTATAATGAATGTAAAAAAATATGCAAACATGTTTCCACTGTGTGTGTAGTCCAAATGTAGAATGCCTGTAATAGACAATTCTTACAAGGTACTTGCAGGATTGCCTATTCAAGCATTAACTTTCCTGTAAAATACTAACTCCTTCATGGATCCCTTCAGCACTTCCCACGATCTCGTCATGTTCACCTAGTGCTTGTTTCATAGATTCACATATAAATATCTTGTTACAACTTTTAATTCCCCAGAATGGCCAGTCGAATATGAATAAAGTATGCCTAATCTCCAAACTCTCTTGCTCCTTTGTTGTATTTTAGAGATTTTAGTTTTGATGCAGCAAAGCTAGTCCGGTATCATATTGTGCACTAAAAGAACTTAAACTACCATTCCATGACAGTAACAATAGAATAAAATTTTATGTTGTAGATACATGTAATTTCATGTAAGTCAGAGATCATCAACCGTTCTCATTTTTTATCTGCGCAGAAGTAGAAGGAAAATAACTAATTTCGTCAGGAGCTAATTCTGACCCGCTATTCGAATTTTCATCCATACTTGTAATTGAAGCAAAAGGATTTCGAAGTGAAAATTCTTCATTATCAATTTTATTATTACAAAAATCCTCATTATTTTCAGGCAATGATGAAATTTTAATGCCATTACTATCTAAAGACCCTGATTTAGAGGACTTCCATTGATCATTTACATTGTTTGTGCTATTACTTACAGATTGAATAGTGGAATTGAAACAGTTAACTTCGGGATATCTAAATGATTGATTTGATTTAGTGTTAAGTTTTGTCAAAGTATCGATATGATTATTTCTTGTTGATTGATCACTTGTAGAAAGTGTATCAGCAAAATAGATTGAAAGTTCAACAAATTCAATAAAATCTTCTCGCTTTATGGGCTTACCAGAATATTGTAAATACTGATATAAAGAAATGTATCTTTTTGCCTTTTCAACATGAATACTATTCAGCTCATTACCATCTATAAATTGTTTCTTAATAATATCACTGAATGTATCTTGCGTTTCGAACCCAAAATTAATGACGGAGAGAAAATACCCCTGATATTTTATCCTATTAGACACCACTTTCATACATGTTTCATAATTTAAATATTCTGGGAATATTTTACCTAAAGAATCAGTGATAATACTGCCATCACGGTTAGTACTACTGTTATTATTTCTTCTTTGTTTTTGTTTTCTTCTATATAAACCGTTACCATTTTTAATATCATAGGTATTTATGTTTGGATTATGGAACTGTATATCACATCTTAATGGTGGTTCCAATCCGTCATGAATTACTGGATCCTTTGGTTTTTTGAAATATAAACACAGTTCTCTTGACCTGTTCATATTTTGTAAAACATATTCCCTGCTTTCTTGATGTGGTAAATCTGCTGCTGTAACAGGTAAATATCTTCTTGGAATGTCAACAAGACAACTCTTCCTATAAATAAGTCTTCCAATTACGATCACGATACAAATAACAAAGAATACAACTATGGCACCAACCACAATGAAAGTATTCAATGCGTTATTATCCGATACTGATGCTTGTGCAATGGAATCAATTGGTAATACAGCAGAGAACCCAACTAATAATAAAATGGAACTAAAAAAACAACCTCTATATAACCAAATCCTAATCACTCTCCATGACAGATTTCTTTCTCCAGGTAGAAAAAAATGCATATGTACATCTTCAAACATGTTATTAACAACATAGGATATTATTATAACGCTTCTCCTCCTCTCTTCCTCTGCGTTTAGTTCTTTCTCTTTAAGTGTGTAAGTATGTCTATATAAATTTGTAAAATATGATCAGTTGTTGAATATAGATGCTAATGGGGACACACCCACAAAAATGGTTACCACTAATAATTGGTTTAGTTCTAACTAGTTCCGTATGAAGATAAGTGTGTGCAATCTGATTATACTGCACGAATGATCAGTCATTGCAGTCAACAAATACAATCAATCATAAATATTAAAAGATGAATAATTATATGATAGAGGAAAAAAAATAAATAAATAAAGATAGAAAATTTGAAATCACTAAAATAGTAAAAATGTAACAAATACTACAACTAATAATACACACACACACAAACATAAAAATAGTAATACATTCATATCAAATTAATCTATTCTCAAGTGTCTTTAGAATATATATATATATATATATATATATTTGTTGATTAGAACATGGTGATTTCTTGCTTTATCTTTTCTCCTTCTTCAATCTGTAATCATCAGGTATTCATCCTTTAACATGAAATGATCGTTTCTTTTATTTCTTGAATTAATCCAGTATTTGATTTGATAAATGTTGATAGTTCCTTTCTCTAGATCAATACAATTCAAATACTTTAATGTCATAATTATATCAGAGATTCTGAAACCTGTCACCAACGATATATCCTTAATTGATATCGACGTTAAATGATTCAAATCACCGTCCAGTAGATGCCAGCATATTGTTTTAGCCCAATAATTTATATATCCAACTAAACCAAAGGGGGATAAGGGAAATTCTGGACCTGATATTAAATCTTGTGAACGAGACAACTTATATGAAAACTCTATTAATAATGAGCCTAATCTTTGCCTTTGATACGGAGGGAAAGTCAATATACATGCTAAATTGTTTTGGTTATAAGATAGAACATCTTTGGAGAAGAAGGCCATCGGTTTCCGTTCATTTGTTTTATAAAGAATATAAAATTCATAGTTTTCCACTTTAAAATATGTTGACTTATTATCTAAAAACAATTTGGTAAATAAACAAAGACATTGACAAAATAATTTTTCTTTATAACCTTTCACTCTTCTAATAGTATATACTGGAGACCTATATTTAATTTTCCCTGGTGGATTATTCAATTTATATTTACACATAGAATCATGGATTTTTAAATCATTTGGATTATTCGTATATTTAAAACAATATTCACAGACGTATAGTGTATCTAACCATATAGAATCATCGTTATACTTACTATTACTATCATTATTGTCATTATTGTCATCTTTTTCATTATTGGTTTTACCACTGTCTTTATCATTTGTGCATTCCAATATACTATCTGTAATAATAGTTCTATCTTTTTTATCTGAATTTGTTACAAGTAGAGGATGATCCATGTAATTATTACAATTTGTTATTTCATTATTAATTATCTTATTATTGCTGATGTTTGTAAATATGCCATCATTCTTTGAAGAATAAATACCTAGTTGTCTGTTTTCTTTATCAAAATATACTGCAGAACCATACCAAGTGGGAAATAACTTATCTAATCCAAATTGAACTTGTTTAATGTTCCTCTCTTCAAGTATACCATATATTTCATCATCATCATCATGATCTTCTTCTTCTTCTTCTTCTCCCCCAACATTCTCTTTCGCATTATTATCCTTACCTTTTAGCTTCTTCTTTTTAATAGCCAAGCCACCGTGGTTATTTATCTTTCTATACAATTTAGACGATTTGGTGACACTCCTAGTCTTAGTCTTAGTTTTAGATTTAGATTTAGATTTATATCTTCTTTTATATCTAGCCTTTTGAACTTTATTAACTTTAATACTATCTGACATCTCTAAATGATGTTGATTCATACCTATTGATGAACTATCTTGTGTTATAACATCTTGTACCAGTGGATATTTACGAGGACGACCTCTTCCCCTTTTCTTCTGTATAACTGGTTCATGTTGGAGTTTAATAGAAGGTACTATGTCATTATTATTCTCAGCATTATTACTAATGCTATTAATGTTATCACTAGTTAAATTACTGGATTTTGTGATGTTTTCATTAACTGACATTATATCTTGACTTTTTTCAACATTTAATTGATTTGATTTCGAGTTTGAATTTAGATCTGATACGTTTGAAAGTTCAGGTTTCTTTAAATGATTCAAACTGTTACTGAACGATATATCCATGGTCAACCAATAGATTTTTATTATTCACCTTATACGGACAAACAAGGTAGTAGATATACTTATATTCCAATATTCTAACAATTCACCAGATAAATAAATAAATAAATAAATAAATAAATATACTTGAGTCCACCTCAATGGGAAGAGATAAGTTTGTTCTTTGCTCAAACGATCCTATAAAGCTAATAGCACCTTGAGTATATATGCTCTGTCTTCTTTCTTGGGTAGATATACATCTGGCCACCTACAGTGATCAAGGCAACAACTAGTATATTACATTATATATTAGTTGTTGCCTTGAGAACAAATGGTATGATTTGCCGTTGAAAATGACATTACAAAACTGCTTCGTTCCGTTAGAAGTGATATCCATTTATACCTTTGCACGAAACAAACCCTAGGGTTTTTGTTATTTTTTTTTTCTTCTTTTTCTTCTTCTTTTTTTTTTTTTGCCGCCTTTAACCAAAAGCAAAAAATTTGTAAAGTGGAAGGATTCGAGGAAAAGAGATCTGTTGTGGATTGAGTTGATCGAAGTGGGTTTAAATAGACAGTATACTTTGGTATAGCACAACATTTACCCTCTACGAATATCTGTAGCCAATTAATTGAATAACTATTTAATCAGCCAGCCCATTGGATCTACACATATTTTCTTTTAGAAGGTTTGTTTTACTAAACTAGATACCGTCTCTCACTATTTTTACTTAATAATATCCTTTTTCCTCTCCTTCATTAAATATTGCATATATATATATATATATATATATATATATATGTGCATAAGTGTAGTTCTATATTCCTGACTTTTTTTTCTATATTATTTTAATTATGGAAAGGAAGACGTTTAATGCATTTAATGATACCCCTAGAGGGAAACATTGGTTGGTAGATACCCCCTCTACTACCAGAACCCTACCCATAGATAGAGATAAGTCTTTAAAAGACAAAGTAGATGCAAGATTTCATTATTCTAACATATTTGCTAATGGGTTTAGTTCTGCTACATCTGTTAATGATGAGTCTACTGTAAAAAGTAAATTTCAAAATGATACGATAAGAAAAGACAAGAATAGAAATATTAGCGAAAAGGAAGAACGGGAAGAAGCAAAACGGGGGGGAGACGAATATTGTTCAGTTTTTTCTTTGTTTGGTAAGCAACACACTTTTAGAAACCCTTCTACCAGTGATTTTAATAAGAACGGATCGTTTTTTAAATCAGATAATGGTAATACTATTACTACTACTGATAATAATAATAGTAATAATTTACAAAATAGCATGAAAAGAGAAACTTTGTATAAAGGTCGTGATTCGGATCTTCCGTTAATATCACCAAATGTTCTAGATGTCTCAAAACAAAGATTATTAGTTTCCGTTTTATTTTTAATATTACAATGTTACAAAGTCTATGACTTAATTGTTTTAAAATACAATTTACCTGATAACACAATCTCTGCACAATTAATGAAACATTCAAAATTCATATTTGTGATCAAATATTTTGTGTTGGATTCATTATTTTTATTTTTTTTACCAACTTTTAATATCCCAAGATTAAATTTTGGTCCAGTCATGACCCTTATTCAAATCATCTGTATAAATTTATTTAACATCTATTTATCAATGGATCATGATCATTTTATATGGGTCTCTATCTTTATCTCTATATGGAAAAAAATGTTTCATGCAAAACAACTGACCCTGACTGGTTCCCCAATTGATTCTCACCATAAAATTATTAATTTTTCTGACCATTTTAAAGGTGCCTTGACTATTAAGATTTTACCTGAAAACACTGCTCTTTTGAATCCCTTACATGAGTCGTTTTGTCTACCTATTGATTCAAACTCTCCACTCAATGAATATTCTTCCAATATCAATACTGTTAAAGTGCCAATTAAGATTAATTCTACTGAACCAATAGATTTTATTCAATTGGAATATAGAGATTTATATACAAATTCAGTATCTTTGAAAAACTTCACTTCAAAGGATTTTGACATTATAAAAGATATTCCACAACATTGGACGGAGTTTGGTGAAGCAATTGATTCTACAACAGACACTATCCGTTACCTGTATTTGTCTTTAAACGATATTGGGTTTTATCAACTTAAAAAAATTGTAGATCAAAAGGGTTTAAATCTAAAAATTTATCAGACTCATTTAATTTTACCACACTGTCCAATGGCTTCAATAATTAAATCAAATGATGTTGACATTAATAAGTGTATTGGCGACAAAGATGAAATTTCATTTGAAGTTCACGGGATCCCACCGTTAAAATTGTTTTATTCAAAGGTTATCAACGATCAAATCTTCCATTATAATGACAAGAGTTTACAACCTGAATATTTTGAATCTCCTTTGCAATCGTCAATTAGAAGGAAACCAACTCTATTTAACAAAAATGATATCGAGGACCTGAAATGGGCTCGCAGTTACCCTGTCAACATTAATCTGGATACTTTGACTTCTATAGATGGCACTTATCAATATAAGATAGATAAAGTGATCGATGGATTAGGTAATGTTGTTGATTTTACCACGATTGATGATGATTCCATCAAAATGAAATATGATTTAATGTCAACTTTTAAGGTTCATAATATTCCAAAGGCTTCTTTAGATGAAAAATTCAATCCAAGATCACCAACAAAGAAAAATATCGTAATTAATTTAGAAAGTATTAATAATTGGAATCAGGAGATACCATTTTCAGTCAATTTATCATTTACTGATCAGAATGGTAGGGAATCGAAGAAGACTATTGAAATTAATTCTTTATCTGAAGAGATTGTAGTTGATCATCCCGGTACTTATGAATTGAATTCAATCAACTCTAATTATTGTCCTGGTTCAGTTATTGGGAAATCCAAGGTTTTAATCACTAAACCTATACCACCTCAGTTAGACGTTAGATCGTCGCCAATCATTGATCCATGTGTTGGTCCTATTGGTTTGGATTTCGATTTAAATTTTATTGGTATCCCACCATTCCATTATTTGGTTAAAATCTACAGGTTTGATAAAAACGATAAGAATGTTAAGAAACTTTATGATACTAAGCGAATGACCTCTAATGGTGCCAGAAATCAATTCAAATATTTACCATCTATAGAAGGAAATTATGAGATTGTCTTTGACAGTTTGACAAACGATATTTTTACTGAACAGATCCCATTATCGCCTTCAAAGGATTATAGTTTCCAAACCTCAATGAGAGTTAAACCAAGTGCATCGATAAGATCAAGGAATCATGTTAAAAGTCTATGTCTTGGTGATAGTACAAAGATCCCCATTTCCTTTAAAGGTGAACCACCTTTCACTTTGCAATATGATATTATTGAAACCTCATCTAATAAAAGAAAGTCTTTTACAAAGAACAATATAATGGACAACGAATATTTGATTGAAACGCCTGCATTTACTGTTGGAGGAGATTATATCTTATCCTTAGTGTCAATAAAGGATTCTTCAAAATGTCTTGTCAATCTAAGTGAATTGGACGCAAAAATTAGGGTAAGAAGAGATACACCATCCGCTTCCTTTAATTTTATTGAAAACGCTAATGAATCTAAAATTAAACAAGGTAGTGCCGCTGATATTCCAATCAGATTAACTGGTGAGGCTCCATTTACAGTTAAATATGAACATTTAGATCTAAACGGCAATCATCTTGGTATTTATGAAACTAAATTTCATTCGAATTATAAACAATCACTATCTGTTTTTAAAGAGGGTATTTATAGACTCAAAGAAATGCATGATTCCAGTTGTAATGGTAAAATTGAAGACATTGAGAGTCAGTACATGGTGGCATACTTATCAAGGCCATATTTTACAATCCAAGAGACTGCCAATTCAAAGGTTACAAAATTAACTGAATCTATTTTTACCAGAGATCCAGTATGTCAAAATCATGAGACTACCATTGATCTTTCTTTGTTTGGGTCTCCACCCTTTGTGTTGACATATGAATTGACTTCACCACAAGGTCAAACTTCAATCAATACCATACAGGTAACTACTAAATATGCTTCATTACAATTACCAAATACAGAAGCTGGTGAATATATTGCTACTATTAAATCTATCTATGATGCTAATTATGAAGAAGAAGATTTTAAGCATATTGACACTTCCAATAATGAAATTATTATTAAACAAACGGTAAATTCTATACCTCATATACTATTCACTAACAAGGGTAGAACCTTAAGAACATGTTCTGTAAATATTGAACAACAAGTGGAAAGAAAAGATGCATTCCTAGAACCAATTAAATTGAAACATATCAATGGTCAAAGTCCATTTTCAATCACTTTCAGTGTATATCATGAAAGTACAAGTAGAACAGACCATATCACGTTAGATAATGTAGACGTTGAGAACTTCCCATATTATCGATTATATGAAGGCTTGAAATTAGGTAAACACATTATTACAATGGATAATATTATAGATGCTAATGGATGCATTAATGAGTTTGCCAATGAACAAGATAATTTCATTTCCATATCTATAACGGATGTACCAAAAATTCATTTATTGGATGCCAATGCCGAATATTGTGTTGGTGATTATGTGTCTTATCAATTAAATGGTGTACCACCATTTAATATCAGATATAGTTTCAATGGTATTGAACTACAATCTCAAGAACGTTCTACCCAGTTTGTTAGAGTTGCCTCTGAACCAGGGTTTATCTCAATTAACACTATTCAAGATTCTCTTTCACAGTGTGTTGTGAACTTTACCTTACCTTCAATGGAACAGGAACGTGAAAAACTTAGTTTGACTATTCATCCAATTCCATCAGTTACAGTGTCACAAGGTAATTACGTCATTGAAGATATTCACGAAGGTGACCAGGCAGAAGTTGTCTTTACATTTGAAGGTACACCACCATTTTCATTAACATATGTCAGAACTGAAGACACTAATACTAATGGTAGTAATCGTAATCAAAGAAGACCCCAAGTAGTGGAAACCCATAAAGTTACTGATATTTATGAATACGAATATAGGGTGCTAACTAGTTTACAAGGTACTTATGAAGCTATTGAAATATCAGACGCATTCTGTTTTGCTAAGAATGAAGCATTTTTCAGTAATTGAGGCTCATCATATTGTATCATATAATCGGGATTATAATTCTTTTTTTTTATCTTCCCCATGAACTCACTGAGTTTAAGTCTGAAATTACATACCATTATATATATATATATATATATATACTTTAGAAGAAATTCACATTTGTCTTATAAGCAAGAGATGATCTGGTTCATTTCTGTTATAAGGACACTACTTTTATCAACTACTAGTAATAATATCATTGTGGAAAGTCCTAATCTATCTTATTAATTTTCATATTTAGCCCCACAGAGATTTGCACAAGCTTCTTCTTTGTCGGTATTGATAATTCCCTACCTTAGATCTAAAAACTAGTGCCTACTAAGCATTCTTTCTAATCATTGACTTAAAGAATAGATCAAGGAACAGTCAGCTTATATAGCCCAACATAATGTTGTTCCTGTTTCTATGTCATACATCTATCTCTCATGTAAATTCATTTTATTTTGGATTGGTGCCAGTAGACATGGAATTCTTATAAAATGATCAGTAACTGTTCTGAAAACCTTGGTCATTGTAACAATATGAGTCGTCTCATGTTCTATGACCGTATTTCGTAAGGTCAGTTTATATTTGAAACTCTTAGATTTTTCATTTTTTTTATCAGGAAGTTGTAAGAGACCCTCCCTCAAGATTATACTGGTTTTATTATCATCACATTTTTATAATATATATATATATATATATATATATATATATATACTCGTAGATGGATGGTATTTGTATATGTAGGCGTTTATTTGTACAGAAGTAATTAAGTGGAACGTATTGTGTTGAACTTTTGATGCTGTGGTATTTTGAATGTTACGATTCCTAACCAGCAGTTGTGTTCTCAGTCCATACAAATTTCGATATCAAATGACATTTCCTAAAAAAGGTTCAATTCGTGAGTCTACATTAACTATAAAGCCATTGTTACCTCCCAAATTAATAACTTTTGATGCTTATAACACACTTTACTGTTCTACTATCCCTGTGCTGGAACAATATGCAAATGTAGCTACAAAATACGGCATATTAGAAGATCCTGACAATCTAATTCAACGATTTCCCAAATGTTTCAAAGAACTGACTAAAAGACACCCCAATTACGGTAAATATACGAATATCACTGGTGATGAATGGTGGTCGATTTTAATTAAAGATCTTTTTCAACCATACGATGTACCACAAGATATGATATCAGAGATCGTAGCACGCTTCAAAACAAAAGAAGCTTATTCTGCATACCCTGATATCATCGAATTTATTAAATCCATCAAGTTAAAATATCCTGATGTTATACTCGGTATTATAAGTAATACAGATCCTGCTGTCTATGATCTATTGAAAAATTTGAATCTTTTCCAATATTTCACGCCTTACACATATTTCTCGTATGATTTGGACATGTCTAAACCCGATTCCAAATTATTTGATTATGTAGTTAATGATGTATTGAAAAGAAATCCAAAAATTAATGGTGATTTATCAGATAAACAATCTTTTTTGAAACATTGTTGGCATATTGGTGATGAAATTGGGAAAGATATGTTGGCTGCCGAAAATGCAGGTTGGAATGGTATTTTAGTTGACCGGTTAGACAAGAATGGATATTTGGGCAACTATTCCTCCAGAACAAGTATGACAGAACATGAATTATTATTAGATAAAGTCGATCAGCACGCAGAAAATATTTGGGAACTATGTCGTGAAAAAGATGTATTTGTTCAGCTAAATGAAAGGACTTTTGTTGTACCAAACATTAGAGTTGTCAAACACATCTTTCTTCAAGATTGATGATAAAGTACCTATTGATATCTGTTAGATTATAATCCCTTCATGTACGTTTAATTCACACTATTTTACAATGACAATTGTCAAGTGTATATAACCTTATATATATGTGTGTATAATGATTATTTATGTAGAGCTGTGTAGAAATTGTAATTATTACCTTAAATGCCAATTGCAAATAAATAACAATGATAAGAAATTTTTATACATTTTATAATTTATATTATGTTTTGCGAGTAGGTAAGGAGAGTATATACATTTATTTCCAGCGGCTAATACAGTAATGACTACATTATTCGCTTTACCAATGCTAACATATTGATGCTGGTCTTTTTTTTATACTTTTGACATCATTTAACACTTAAAATGAGTCCTTGTTTGATTAGAATTTTTTATTTTTATTTTTTTCCTCTTCTTTCCATGCTATGTTCCTAAATCTTATACACTAATAGTCTTCCAAACATTTAACCCATCAGTACCAGTACTAACTAAACAACCTGGAATTTGCCTGTGCCATTTAACATCTTTAACTTCCTTTTGCCAATGAACAAATAATAACTGTGGTGGAATTTGTTCTAATTCTTTGGTTTCGGCGGTTTGTTGTTTGATTTCTTCATCATCGGCCTCAACAGATAAATCCCATAGAGTCACAGTGTTATCTTCAGATGCAACAGCAATAATAGATTCATCTAATGGATTGAAACTGATAGCTGTGATTGCACCTTTATGAAAATCATATTGTGCCACAGGCTGCACATTATTAATATTAGCTGGTGAAAATTGTCTTAGATCCCATACACCCCATGAACCGTTATCATCCCCACTTGCTAACAAGTAACCTAATTTAGATGACCAACTAATGACGTTGATGTCTGTCTTTGATCCTTTAACAGATAACGCTGGTTGATGTTTTTTAGATCTTGTATCCCAAATTCTGATAAACCCATCACAACCTGCAGTAGCAAATACAGTATTTTCGGTAGTGGACCATTGAATATCTTCGATAGATTTGTTATTGCCTACGGTGAATGGAGTCTTATCTGTGACCCATTTAGATGTATGCCTTTGTGTATGGTAAATTAAACCTGAGCAGTCACCAGTTAAAAGGGAACCAGATTTGATTAAAGGTGACCAATCGACAGCAAAACCTTCTACATTACCATGATTTCTAATTGTATGAATTGGTCTTTTTGCTGTCTTTGGGATTTGATAACCTGGAGAAGAGAAGGCTTTAGATTGTGGTGAAATATCGAATATGTAAACCTCACCATTTTCACTCATCGTCGCGGTTAGAACTTCTTGGTTAATGGATGCAAATGGGGAAACTTTTAATCTGTTTGTGGTGTCTTTTAATTGTATGTTTTCGTTTTCAATAATTGGATCTAAATCATTATCTTCATTATCTTCATCGTCATCCTCATTTTCATCGTCATCCTTCACTAAAGTTTTACTTAATTGGGATAGACTTAAAACCATCAGTTCATTTTCCTTCTTTCTTGATGCTTGAGTGGCAGTTGTCATCAGAAGAGACTGTGGGTAACTTCTACGTTCAGAACCCAAATTATCGGGGATGATATCTAGAGTTAAACATGGCCATGGCATATTAACATTATGTAACATTTCATAGACTGTAGGGTCAGCTTCCAACACTTCATTTGGGCCTAAGGGACGACTTAGGTGGGGTAAGTATAATTCTTGGCCACTTTTATTTGAATTTTCCTCATCCTTCTTCATCAATTTTTCAGCTTTCTCTAAAGACATCTCGGTCAATTTCTCCTCATCTCCATCTAATTCAATATCTTCTTCATCATCTAATTCAATAATCTCCTCATCACTTTCAAAATCATCACTAAATTGACCATCATCAGCAATCATATCAATATCATTTCCAATCTGATTGGCATTGGTTGGACCAGATATATTCTTGGTCTTAGCATAAACATTTCTTTCTTGCTCAGAATCTTCCCTATCAATAAGTCTCTTAGACATTTTTTTTCCTTTGTTTGCCTTTAATTTGCTAATTAGGAAACAACACAATCTAATTAACAAACAAGCTGAACGTACAATATGCACACTTATATATGCATAAAAGCTATCTTATAAAAGTTATAAATTTGCACTTGTTTTTTTTTTATAACAATTATCAATTTCTTTGTCTAGTCAAGTCATCGCAAATTTTTTTCTTCCACCTGGAAATAAAAGAATCAAAAAAAAAATTTTTTTTTTCTTTTTTATTTTATCTCGTTTCTTCATTTTTGCTTTAAGGAAATGTGGAATCTGTGCGGAAAAGGCTACGGAATAATATAAAGCCTTCTTGCGGGATACAAAAAAATGTTTGTTTCGGTTTTCTTGCAAATTATTCAAGATATGAGTTTTTATTAATAGTAAGGTACATCACAATTCATCAGGTCATATAGTAAAGATTGATGGTATTTTGTTTGTCAAGTTTCATTTTTTGCCAGTGGATCAATTTATTTAAAAACAGTTCAATTGTTACAGACCTGTGCTTACACAATTAGGATTAGAACTACAATCCAAATGGTTATAACTTCCAATGTCATTCTTATTACACAACTCTACTTTTTCTTCTTCCTCTTCCCAATCTTCATTTTTCTTTTTATTCTTTTTAGCTGATTTCTTTGCTTGTTTTCTCTCCTTTTCCTTCAACAACAATTGATCTTTATTTTTTGCAATAAATTTGAGGAAGTAATCGCCATCTTTGCTCTTTTTAGCCTCATTCAGAAAACTATCAAGCTCTTTGATATCATCAGTTACATATTCTACTCTTGTCTTCATCAATCTATTAAGTATTTTATTATCTCTATTAAAACACTTCTTTCTATAACAGTTTTTAGTAGTCTTAAATGATACTTCGCCAGGTTTCATAAATTTATTTTTCCTTAAATTAGTCCAAGGTGTAATAATTATAACACATTTGGGTAATTTGTTTCCTTGAATAGATTGGGATTTGCATAATTGTAAGCAATCGTTTATCACATCTTCTGGTACGTCATCAATTGTCTTTTCGTGTGATTTTAATTTCAGATATATGTGGCCACTTGAATATTTATCTGCATGAAACCACCAATAATTTAATTCTTTATACCCCCATTTAACTAATAAATCATTTTCAAATTTATCTTTACCGACAACAAGCTGATATGTCTCACCGTATGGGTTTGGTTTGGACTCGTAGAAATACACCATTGGATTCAGCTAATATATCTCTAAATTGTTTTTTTTTCTCGTTTGTCTTGTTCTTCCTCTTTAACTATTATAGCTGGGGAAATTTTTTTTCAGATTGAGCAAATTCTTACTTCCATTGCCATTATTGTAAAGATATTCTGTGACCACCTATCTTCTTCATGTCAGTTCTCTGATTCTACCAACTTACTCTCTTGATTGTATTGCTAGGGCTTATCTCTTCACACATCAACTTGGATCTTCGATAGAAATTTAATAAAAGATCTGACCACCAACACGATTTGAACGGAGGGACAAAGAACTCTTTTTTTCTCCTCTCTCTTAAAAAAATTAACTGCCAAATTACTTTCTATCAGTCAAAAATATTAATAGAAAAAAATGTGCAGATGGTTAAAAGTCACTTGCAAGTGAACGTAACACCTTCTTCTTCTTCTTCTTCTTGTTTTTCTTTGTTCATTGCCTACGTATTTTCGATAGTTCAAAACAGAAGAAGGTGTATAATATATTTGTTTCTTCTTCTTCTTCTTTTTTTGTCCTTATTCAAGAGTTATATTTCTTTCATTTCGGTTTCCCCCTTACTACAAATAATATGGAATACTTTTTAAAATATGAGCTTAAATACTTTTCTCAATATATGGATGATATTCCTGTAATCAATGGAATAGAAAGTCATATGAATAGCTTAGATTTACTGAAATGGAAACATTACTCGACTAAAGATCATTTTATTTTCCAGTTGACTATCCTTAAAGATAGGACTCTTTCGATGAATATCGTAATGAATGGATCGAATATTATTGATTCTGTGGGGTTAAATAAACAAGAAATAGATTTACAGATGTTTCTAAAAATTCAGTTTTCTGCTAACTGCCCAATAATATCGTGTAAATATTTTAGTCATGATTCCATGTTGAACTTATGTCAAAGAAGGTTTCAAATGACTTTAAAAGATGAATCAGATTTTAATGGTTTGACAAATATCTTAAGACAAATGGGGTTTATTGTTAAAAATGCAAAATTACTCAGTAATAAAGTTGCAAAGGAGAGTCATAGTTTGAACAGTATTCCTGGGAACATAGTATCACCATTAAATGAATCGAGTTTTATTTCTGCTTCTAAAGATAATTTGTGCTTTAAACATCTGGAAACAAAGACTGATGTTGACGAACCTGCATTACCTTTATTAGAAACACAGACTAAGAGTTTTGCACCCAGATCAATTACATATCACTCAGATAAATTTATTATCCCCAATACTAATATTCCCAGAACATTCTCTAATGTTACAGAACAAAGCACTTCTTTGATCCGAGTTGGAAACTCTGAAATGAACAAAGACTGCTTACAAGAGAATTTACATGCTGAAACATTTTGTGAACCTACTGGTTTGATCAAATCAAATTCAGAGGCTACAAAAGATAATAAAAATAAAATTTATTATCATAGTGTTTTGGATGATTTGGATAAAGGATCTGAAAAGGGACAAGATCAGGCAAGGACATATAATGCAACTTGGATCCAAAAAAGTACCTCTGACCAAAATCAAAAGCAGGTAACAAGTCCAGATGTGGTTTTGCAAGAAGAAAGTCGTAACATTGCACTTAATGATAATGGTATTAACTATAAGAAGAAATTAAAGAAGAAGGTTCATATTACTAGAAAATTGATTAAAACAAAACTTAAAGATAAAAAATTTCGAAAATGGGTATGTATCAATTACCACTAAAGTACATAATAGAACAAATCAGTAATCACTGTTGTATATTTGTACCTCTGTTGTTGTTGTTGTTGTTTCTTTATTTTTGAATCTAATAATATACTAACAATCGTATTATTTCACTTATCATTTCCAATGTCCAATAAAACAACCTATTGAAATGTTGGCCAGGAAAGCAGATATGTTAAACTCATAATCGAATCATAATAATAATTATGAACAAAAACAAAAAAAAGAGAGAAATTAAAAATAGGTTGCACGAGTAGAACAAGAATTAATTAAAATGAGTGGGATAGAAGATTTGTGAACTACTGTAGGGTGACACAATTTGACGTGCTTATTCACACGGTACCTACAAGCTCTGTTAGCTATCCAACTAAATCTAAGCAGTAAATACCCAATATCAAGTAATATAGCTATCATTTTATTTTTTTTTTATTTACACCCGTTAAAAGCATCGATCGTTAAACCTGTGGTTCCTTTTACATCGAAAAAAAAAAAAAAAAGAAAAAGAAACGAAACAGAGCAAATTTGGAAATTTTATGAAAAATAGAAGAGTGTAAAAATGTATTTCGTTTAGTAAAAGAACATAACGATGAGACCAGTATTTAATAGTTTTTTAAGATCATAATTCTTATTCAATTTAAGTATATAAAAAAAAATTAGGTAATCACAAGTGAATGTGTTTTATTTCTTGTCTTTTTATTTTTTTTCTTCATATATAATTAAAACAAAATAAAATAATAGTAAGGAAAGAGGAATTGATTTATTACAGAAACAATGACAGAGGTACTAAACAAATGGTTAGAAATTGAGGATAAATTATTGAACATATTACACAGTTATGAGATCACAAATCAGTTTATGCATGATAAATTAAGTAGTAGGATAACATTATATCTAATTATAATTGGTTTGATAGCCTTTTTAAATGAATTGTACATTAGTATAGATATGATTTTCATTCAGAAACAAACATATAATGAATTAAATGAGGGTTCAATCACTGAGAGTTTGAAACTGCATAAAGTTTTGATCAATGATCCAACGTACCACAGCAAAGAATATATGGACCAAGTGAATGGTATAATCATTGAAGAATTTGAGGATTGGGATAAATTCTGTTCGAAACCTGTCCATGTATCACAATTGTTTGTTGAATGTAATATAATTAAAGACGGTAAAACATTGCTATCTAAACCAATCAAATATCATATCGAATTTCTGCCAGAAGAATTTGATACTGAGAAAAGAGTAGAATTTGGTTGTTCCTTACACGTTTTACGTGTTAAGTTGTATCATCTTTTCAAGGATTCCGATTGGTATGGTGAATTAGTCAGCTCAAATGATAAGAAATTCACAATCAGTGAGAATGTGAAAATCTATAATACACAAAATGAACTTTTACCAGTAGAATACGATGATATCCAATTATGTTTCTTAAAGATGGAGACAAATAATACAATCAGATGTGAATTCATCGTATGAAAAGTGTATCATCATCCTTCCTAATGTATATACTACGTATATATGTATGTATCTGTGTTTTTCTTTCATATATTGTTATGAAGATTTTAAATTGTCTTCCACTCTAGGGATGCCGAAACCTTTTCTATGTAGTCGATTCTCTGAATATATCCATAATTTCATTAACTGAACTAGTTTTGCTTCAAATGGGAAATTTTCCCATCCGATGTTATTGTCACTATTGCTAGCACAGGTATTATTCTGCAAATTTAAATATTTTTTAGTCTCTTGCCAATATCTATTGTGATCAGTAACAGGTAGTTGATCGGGATTCAAGTCCATTTTAACAGGAATTTCAACGGTGGTATTTGTTAATTGATCATCGTGACGATCATGATGGTTGTGCAGTTGGAAATGAGCGATCTTATTTATTGGATCGGTGGAATTCAGAGATAAATTTCCAGAGAGAATCAGATTAGGAAATTTGTTTTGATTGGATACTTTGATATTAATAATTTGTAAAAATTTCATATTGATTGAATGAGCCAATCTGTTTCTTAATTTGATTGAATATAGCATTTTTAAATTTGATGGTAGTTTATTGATATTTAATGGGACATATTCTTTATTATTGTTATTATTGTTATTATTGGATGCTGCTGTTAACATTAGGAGAGATATGACAGATTGTAAATCAGTCATATGTTTTTTAGATTGGGAAGCCTTGGTGGATAGATGAGTTCTTGCATATTGAACCAATTTAGGTATATCATTAGAGTATGAATTATTTCTAATCATTTCAATCAAATTCAGTAAAATCAATTGGAAATATAAATCATCATTACCACCACCACCAGCACTACTACTACTACTGCTGCTATAGCTATAGTTATTGTTATTATTTTCATCTACCATATTATTATTATTTATGGTATCTTCATATAGAATATTCAAACCAAACAATTCATCAATTAAATTTATTGCATCAGTTATCTTACCAGATATTATTAGAATTTTGATCTTATTACGTTCTTTAATCATAAATAGTTCATTAAACTGTTTAATATCATTATTATTATTAATCAAATTCAGTTCTTTACACATTCTAATTGCAGCTTCTTCATATCCATAGATAATAAAATAATTTAATAAAAGTAACGGAATAGATGGTTCAGGGATTATGATACTATTAGTAGTAGTAGTAGTAGTCTCTTTATTCTTATTATCTTTATGACATAAATCATTTACCGATTTTGATTTATTCAAATTTGTTAACGGAACAGTAGTACCTAAAATATAGTTATTAAACAATTTATCATTTTTACATTTCATTGCCCATTCATCTCTATAGTACCACTTTCTTTTATATTTAAATTTATTCTGATGCGATATATTTAAGGGTTTAGAAGGAGCAGCATTGTTATTTTTATCAGTAGTTTGTGAAATAGAAGACATTGAGGTACTATTATTTGTGGGTAACGGTGGTGGATAGTATATGGTTATTCTATAACGTATACATATATATATATATGTATATATATATAATTCCTTTTTATTATTATTATATGTATATTACAGAGAAACTCAATTATATAATTCTGTTTCCCTTCCTTCTCCCTCTTGATTACTTTTTTTTTTTTTTGCAATCTTCTTAAAGGAGGAAGTGGAAGGAAGTCTTTGCAATAGAAAAGGAAAAAAAAAGAGAGAGAGAGAGAAAGGAAAAAAGAAAGCAAACCCTAACAAATTTAAGCGCCTTTGTGAGAGATTTTGTATATGATTGATAATACAAAAAACAAAAAAAAATCTGCCTGAAGGGCTAGGGCTAGGGCTAGGAGGTTAGGGTTAGGGTTGGATAGAACAGAATGAAGAAGGAGATGGTGATAATTTTAATAAGATTACTTGTTTATTGGAAAAGGATAATAAATTTCGGTCCTTCGAGATTACTATTAAGAGTAAATATTATATTATATTATATTATATTATATTATTTTGTATTATTTTGTATTTTTGTATTTTTGTTGTATAAGACGTAAACACTGTATTATGATGATATTAAATTGAATATTATGAAATTAAGTAAGTGTGGGGGGGGGGTTCAGGAAAGGAACGTGGATACACAAATATTTTTTTTTTTGCAAAAATTAACGAAGCTGTAATAAAATCAATTTGCATGACTACACCAGTTGCCAAGATTGAATAAGAAGAAAATCAATCCTTACCCCTCACCAGAATGTCATTAGATTTACTGCTTATTATTTAGTATTAACAGTTATTGGCAAAAAAAAAAAAATTGTAGAAATAATGGGTATTAGGAAGAGTAAAAAAAAATAAAGTAAGAAGATGAGTATCATTTTTGACTCTTCCTCTCCTCTTCCTCTTCTCTTCTCTTCTCTTCTATTTTACCGATTATTACTTGCACACAAAACGTGGATTCTTTTCGGAGATTTATTTTAGTCTCCACCCCCCTCCCCCAAACAAAAGTTGGATGAAAATTATACAAACTAAATAAATAATTAAATAAGACCGATTTTTCTTTTTGATTCTTCTTCGATTTTCTTAGAAGAAAAAGGAACAAATGGAAAATGTGGAGACACAAAAAAAAAAAATAATAAAATAAAATAAAAGCATTTCCCATCCGCGGAAGAATTAAAAAAAAAAAAAAAAAAAAAAAAAAAACGGAAAGAATAGAATATAAAGTAAATTATTTCTTATTGTATTCTGTTGTTCTATGTCTTTTGTTAGAAGGGGAGGGGAGGATGATACGTCATTTTTCTTTTTTTGCTCTCTATCTATCTCTCTCTCTCTTTTTGTGTCAAGAAAATAATACTCGGATTCTTAACAATGTAAGAACATATCGGAGACAATAGAAATTATGACAACTCTATTTTATTTCTTTTTTATTCGTTTTCCAAGATTTACATTCTCTTTCTGTTCCTTTTGAAGTATTGTTGCAACATAAAAAAAAATTAAACATTGTGACTGTTTCTTTGCAACCGCTGAAAAACAATATGTAACAAGTATAATTAATATTCATCACAAATAATGGTAGTGATGCTGCTACTGTTTGTTGTTGTTGTTGCTGTTGTATGCAACAGTGTGGCGAGAAAATGTTTCTTGGGAGGCTTGGTTTGATTAGCTCCTCCTTTTATTTATTTTTAATTTTTTTTTTTTACGGTTGTATCGTTTTGTTAGGGAGTAACAAAAGGAAGTGTTGATAATTATTATTACTATTATAACTATTATGATTATTATTAGTTCGATGTATGCAAGTCTTGAAGTCTGGAGACTACAGTTTTCTGTTGTTGTTAGTATTTATCCTCGATATTGTGATTTTTGTGATTCTTTCTTCTTTTTTTGTTTGTTTTTTGTTTTTTTTTTTTTTGAGATTAGATTAACATAATATTACATTTCGTTCTGTCATCATTATGATAATAGACAAAGTTTAATTATTCATTTTTTCTTTTATTTTATTTATTTGTTTATTCAAACATTCATACATATATATACATATATATATCTTTGTGTGTGTGTGTTTATATAGACACTTATGGAATACTTATTTCCCCTCATTTGTACCATTGTCTGTCTCCACTTTTGGTCACACTTCGAAGTGTTCTTGCCATATTTAGACCCTGATCATTTATATTCCCTTGGTTTATCTAATCTCTTCAGATATAAACTTGTAATACATATAAAGGAGTTTGATCTTAGAAGAGATCTGATTCTTTCCTTTAAATCTTCTTTCTTGTCTTTAAAATAAGTAGTTTAAAAATAACAACAACAACAACAAATATCCATACTTCAAAATATAAAAAGACACACAAATATATATATATATAAATATTACAAAAAATGTCTAACTTTTCAAGTAACAGTTACACTACAAATTCACCTCAGCTGTATTATTCAAATAATAATACTAATACTAATAATAATCGTATTGCCAATAACTATACAACTTTACCAAGAGAATTTATTTTACCAAGTTTTAAAAATCTGTTAACCACAATAAATCATGCAAAACCTATAAGAGTCAATGAATATGCTTATATTTCACCAGCAAATAGTAACGACATGAAGTATCATACAGGGACTATATCCCCACTACCATTATTATCACAACAACAACAACAACAACAACTTCCTGTTCCTACTTCCGCTACAAATACTACAAACCCTACTAACGTAGTTTGTTATTCAATACCTCATTATATCCATAACCCACCAATGCAAGTTATACGTCCTGAACAATTAAATTCACAGTTTTTACAGCAACAGCAACAGCAACAAGTACAAATTAATTATAATAACACTATTTCTGCATCGTATCCACGTAGTCTACCCGTTTACATACCTAATATAAATATAAATACTAATCAACAACAACAACAACAACAAGGAAACGTTTTGTCACCACAGCATGTGCCGCTAACAAATTTAAAGAATTATTCTAGTCCAACTAGTAGCGCAGCTACTAATATTATTACTTCTACTGCTACTACTACTCCTTTTAAAAAATCAGGTGTAAAAACTATTAACCCTGACGACAGTAACAAAATAATAAAAAAAAATAACCCTAAGATAAAGAAGAAAAGAAAACAAAGGGTTATGAAAAAGAACAAAAAAATTTCGAATATTAAGGACTTACTTAACCCAATATCAAAAAAACCTGTCACTTCTCTTCTTCTTCTTCTTCTTCCTCTAGTAAAAAATGCTTTCAATGCCAAGAGACAAATACACCAGAATGGAGATTAGGACCGTATGGCAGCAGATCTCTATGTAATGCATGTGGTTTGTATTATAGACGTCTTATTCAAAGATATGATTTGAAACAGGCTAATTTGATTATGAGGTTTAATAGATTTGTTCAACCAACTAATGTAAGACAAGTTCCAAGTCATATCGAGATCCCACATGACATCATTAAACAATTTGATATGGATCCAACTTTGGATAATAACTATAATACTATAAATTAATATATATATATATGTATATGTGTATGTATATGTACCTGTTATATAAGTCATATCTTTCTTTGATCTTCTTTTATCTTTGAAATGATATCAAACCACTCCTTCATATCGTCCAATTTGTCTAGATTTACAGTAGGAAAAATATGTTTCCAATATATATTCTCCGATGATAAAAACTGGACTAATTCAGGAAAACTACTGTGTTCAGAATATGGAACATTGAAAATATCAAATTTACCACGTTCTTTTAATTTCTTTTGATCACGTTGTATCATTTGTGTCTTGAACCACATTTCATCTATGTGATCACCATAAGTATTGTTATCTAAGATCTTTTTCACAATTTCTGCTTTTTCTTTCAAACTTTTTCGTTGATAACCCCAATGACTATGGAACGTCCAACCTGTCGGTATAATACCAATAAGGTTCACATCAAGCCATGTCATCCCACAGTATGTCTCCTTGATATATTCACATACTTTGGACTCATCTTTAAGAATATTCAAAGGTACAATATGGACATCTGCATATTCACAAGTATTATTTAATGATAACTTCTCGCTGGTTGGTATAAAACATTTTCTTAAACTATCAGTTTCCCTGATGTATATACGGCTGTCTCCGTGATTTAATGTCTTTGCAATTCCTTGAGCTAGTTTCTCTTTCCCAATAGAATAAGATCCGATAAGAACAATATTTTTTCTATGCCTGTTATGCCTATGTTTAAGCAACTTGTCAAGAACATTATAACTTTTCCCATCTGATTGTCTATTAATAAGATCATCAAAATATGTTTTAATATATTGAGTCGTAATATTTATAACTTCATTTTGTGTAGGATGCGAGTTGCCTACATTTAGATACGTAGTGTCTAAATATATTTCATCGATAAAATTACACTTATTTATCGATCTGTCACCTCTATCAATAGTATTTATGCCACTTTTTAATGCATTGCCGATCTTATGAGTCAATTGTTCAGTGACTCGAAAATCTCCTGTATGAAGAATTTGTTTCACAATAGTTCTGTCAACCCCCCATTCTCGAAATAAGAAAATGCTTGCACCTGGACAATGGTTGGCATCCATTATCATGACTTCAATTTGATCTGTTATATGAATCCACATATCATTCTCTAGTTCGAATATTTTCTCTGCAGGAACTTTAAATTTATATTGAAGCAATTGACTCGTTATTATTGAACAAAATATTTTCCCATTATCCCATGATTTGCTTATTCCAATATAATGATCAGAATGGAAATGTGAAAGAAAGTATATATCTATATTTGGATCAAGTGCAAAGTTAAATCCGTCCACTACTAGTTTATATCCAGATTTGAAATTTATTATCTTAATTGACGGTAAAGGTAATCTTTGTTTTATCCTCTTTTTCTTTTTCTTTTTTGTCGTTTTCACTCTCTTTTCAGTCTCATTTTCAGTTACTGGTTTTTTCAGGGAACTCTTTATATTAAGGTTCACTTTGTTGGAGGATTGTTTGGTTAAATTAATCTCAAAACATTGTTCACAATGTGCTTCTCGTGCGTATAATTCTAATTCTGATATATCGATATCGCAAATTGGACATTTTACCGAGGTGATTTGATTTGTATTTTTACCTGTAATAGCAGTGGATATTTCAGCATTAAAATATTCTATTTGCACTTCTTCCATATTATTTTCCTTGTCTGATTCTGTAATTTCTACTACGCTTTGTTGTGATCCAACTAAAGAAACTAAGGGTTCTTCAGGCTCTGTAATATGAATAGAGTCTAAAGTATCATCAATCTCTAATTCTTGATTTATTGCAGTCTCCTCATTGATCTTTTCCCCATTTTGTTTGCTGTCTGACTTTTGATACTCGATATTTAGACTCTCATCACCTTCAAGAGTATCCGAATTTGTTTCATCCCCATCCAATACAATTGGGGCATCACTATCATTTAAGAGCACTTTCAATCCGTCCCTTTTACGAATAGGCAAGCTTGACGCCATAGGAATTTGAAATTCTGATAAAGTTCTCTGTCTTTTATAACTCTGTGTCTTCTTCACATATGGTTTACCGCGTATATCCGATCGCCTTATATTAACAAGAGATCTTCTCATGGTATATTACATAAATTTGAAATCATAGTTTTTCGCTATGTTAGGTTATGTTGTACAGGGATATCTTCTGTTGCGTTATGTTATTATGTGTCTGTCTCCTCTTATGGCAATTTCTACAGTCTCGATTGAATCAAGATTAGTTAGCGTTCTTATGTTTATTTACTTTTTACTTCTTCATTTTTTTTTATTTCGCTTTTTCTTGTTAAATCTCAACATTACGACTTTTTTTTAAACAGGTAAATGATTAAAAATGTATCACAGTAACATATGTAGGAAAGATAATAGATCCTGGAGTGAGTCATATATATGGTTAAGTTAATTATTCATCTTCTTCTGTGATTAGGAAAACAATGGGTCTTTTGACTATTATCAAGAAACAAAAATTAAAGGATCAAGAAATCAGATGTCTTATTTTAGGTTTAGACAATTCAGGTAAGTCTACTATAGTTAATGAGTTGTTGCCGTCACATGAAAGAAAGGAAGAAATTACACCTACTATTGGATTCCAGATTAAAACTCTCACTTTAGATGATTCAGGTAAACATGTGTCTCTATGGGATATAGGTGGACAAAAGACATTAAGACCATTTTGGGATAATTATTTTGATAAGACAGATATTTTGATCTGGTGTATTGATATTAGTCTACCTTTAAGATTTGATGAATCTTTTAATGAGTTGAAAGAATTGATTCTGAGAGATGGGGGAAGGATTGGATACGAGTGTAAAGTTATTATTCTTTGTAATAAAATTGATTTAGTATTACCACATAAAGCTGATGTTGTTTTCCAATTGATTAAAAAGAAAATACTAACACAATTAAATCTGGACATTGATGGCATGGAATCTAATATTAACAGTCAGAAAATGAGATCAGAATCCATCCTGTTTTTGAAATGTAGTGGTATTACAGGTGAAGGTATAGAGAATTTGAAAAAGGGACTGTTAATAGATACATTTAATAGATAGAAAACAATTATATATTTTGGATTTTGCAAAATAAAAAAAAAGTTATAAGAAAAATAAAAGATCACAGCTTTTATTACAGCACATTATATTACAAAGTATGGAATTTGCAGTAAATTCTATATTTTTATTTATTTCTCATACACGGATCTTATCATTTATATTTCTGTGTAGTATATGATATGTATTTATAGTCGTAGTTGTTTAGGTGAATGTGTTTTATTTTATTTTTTGTTTATATTTAGTTTCAAGTTTACAAATTTACTCTCTTGCTGATTCCAGGTTAAAAATGAAAAATTTTTGTATTTCCAAAAAAAAAATATATATATATTGAAAACATAATCGAGCACATATACGATATATTACCCTTTAGAAAGTATTAAACATATATCTTATCGAACTGTATATCGTTAAAGCTTAATATTAGCTTACTTTCTCTATATATAAGATACATAAAAGTATGTATGATGAAGTTATGGTAAAAAACCTGAAGAGCCACAAGAGCAGCATAACATCCTTTTAAATGGGATTCTGTGTTTACAACATTTTTACACACTCACCAAAGATATTGAATATTGATCCTGTCATAGGAGATTATTTCCCTGATATCTGTAATTATTGTTACCTTGCTAATTATTTTTTTTTAGGGTTTCTGTATAAATCTTCTTAACAGAAAAATATGTTGAAATTGTGATTCTGTTTTAAAGAATTTGAGTGGAATCTAAAACTTAATACAATAAAAAATAAGATTAGATTATGTATGTATACGATGGGATTCAATAATAGTATATTTATGGTATTATAGAATCTATATCTGCCAAACTCCTTTTTCTTGATCTAAGATGAAATACACAAGTCTTATATGCAATTCTTGATTTACTAGTTAGAATCAACAGCTATATTATTTGTAAGTGTTATATAGAAGCAGTATCCATATGTTAGTATATATCACTTCAGATAAAACCCTTTACAGTCTCTTAAGAGTCTTTAGCTATATTAAAGAAAACATTAAAAGACAAATTACACATATGCAACTATTTAAAGAGAACAAATTTATCTACAACTGAAGAAACTTGGCCTCATGTGATATTTCCAAATGTTTTGAATAGTTTTATAAATGTTAGCTGCATTTTATGAAGACTGACAAAAATAAAATACCATAAACCTATCAAGGGAATAATGATAAATTTTTATTACAGATGCAAATTTAAAGAGTAAAGTTTATCTTCATTTTCTTTAACACATAAACACTCATTAATTATTCTATCAGAAATTATTTCAATAAATAAATATAACATTGTCTGCAATATATCTTTATATGATTTTTTTCAATTCAAAATGGTAACGTTTTAAAATAGTATATACTTTTTTTTTTGCATACTATTAGTTCTTTTCTCCCTTATATTTTACATATAGTCTTAGGTTAACCAGTTTCAAAGAATTTTATCAGTCAACTATAAATAATAATAAAACTTTGTTCCTTTTTTTTTCCGGTTATTATAAATTCACAATATCCGATAATTTTTATTTTTTAACATGTACAACATTCAAGAATCGCAAACCTATTTTCATCTACCAAACCTATACACACCACATTTTATTAAGAACAAATGTCTTTTTCCAGCTATAGTCAATTCTATACCCATATTATTACTACTTTACTATGCATCATGTGTTCTCATTGCATGGAAATAGATATTGAATTTACGTATTCACTTCCTTTATTATAAGAGTATAGCAATACTAATCTTAGTGAGTCTATACCATTCCTCTATTCTTCATATCGTTTATTTAAAAATAATTCATCTACTCTTGCTGATAATAAAACATTTTTTTCACCATATATTAGTCACTGATTACCAAAAGGGAGATAATACCAAGATAAATCCATGTTTTTATTAGAGTGATATATTTGCTTTTTTTGGGGGGTGACATATTAATCGTCCACTTTTGAGTAATAATTTTGTCTATCATTTAAGCTTTTTTTTAGGGTGAATAGTTATTAAGTGACCAAACAACTATTTCCCCCCCAATTTACAGTTGATAGTCATCCCAAACATTCTATTTTCATTATTTGTATTAAGGGTTTATAGTGGATTAGCGTTTTTAGAAGTAATATTTACTAGGGGCATTAAAAACCAGGGTTTGAATCCAATCTGTTTTCCAACACCATTTTTTTCTTTCACATAGTGTCTGTTCTGAATTTCCCTTTTGATACACCAAAAGTGATTTCGGAGTAAAATTATCTCGCTTTAATTCCTTAGTATCTTATCTTATCTTATCTTATCTTCTCATTTCTTTTCTACTGCAAAATTTCTCTTTATCAATATTGTTTCCTAATCTGGACATGTGGCCTGATAACTAATTTTCTTCAATTCCATTTGGTTGATCGGTTGAAAAAAAATAGAATACTTGATAAGAGTCGAAATCATCATCAAGATTACTATTGAAGATAAGCCTACAATGATTGTCCATCCCCTAACGTGAATCAGACCTAAAACACGCATGTCCACAAACGAAATTACTTTTTATTCTTAAATTATTCAAAATAATATGGTTTAATAGTCCGGTTATCTTTTTTTTTGTTTATTTATCATTTACATTTCACAGCAGCTTTGATTGATAACGTAGCAATGATAGATACCAGTATATTTCATTTTACCTTTAATTAACATTGATCTTATTATCACAGATATCATATTCAGTGGTAAAATAATTAAGATTATCAGCTATACTAATAAGAATTAATTAAAAATGAATTTTTGGAGTATAAAAAGGATGAAATATTAGATGAATTAAAGAAAATGGTTCCGTCAATCTCCTTTTCAACATATATTGTAATAATTAAGGGAAATAGAAAACAACAACAACTACTACTACAACAACAAATCATCAAACAAACAAACAAAAAAACTAATACTATAAGGCAAAACTTTTCTCTTAATTATCAATAAACTAACAATGACTACAGACACTTTACAATTAGCATCTCACGTTTTCAATGCTTGTGTCAGCGAAGCCAAACCATTCGCCAAAAATGGGTCTGGTATCTACATGACTGTGAAGACTCCAGATGGTACATATGACAACGTTATCGACGTTTCAAGTGGTGCCGCCGTTGCTGCTTTAGGTTGGGCAGATAAAGATGTGCCAAAAATGTTCCAAAATGCACTTGAAAGACACACTTACAGTTTCCCAGCTAATATCGTCAATGAAGAGGCTGAAAAATTGGCACAATTCTATATCGATAATTCGCCAAAGGGTGTTTTCTGTTCCGCTTTATGGACATGTTCAGGGTCTGAGAGTAACGAAAATGCCATGAAGATCATTAGACAGTATCAAAAGGAACGTGGCAAGCCTAAGAAGCTTAAAGTCATCACTAGAGAGTGCTCATATCATGGTTACACCCTTGGGGCCATGTCCTTAGGTAGCAACTTTGTTTCTCGTACATTTCAAGAATTCCAAAAACCTGACGTTTTCTTAAAAATGCCAAGATGCTTCCCATATAAAGATATGAAGGAAGGTGAGACCGAAGATGAATATGTTCAAAGATTATTAGATGCGTTAGAAAAGATTATTTTAGATAATGATCCAGAAACCATATCATGTGTCTGTGTGGAGACTTTACCAGGTTCTTCGATTGGTACTGCACCACCACCAAAGAATTATTTGAAAGGGTTACGTGATATTTGTAACAAATATGACATTATATTCATGTTAGATGAAGTCATGTGTGGGACAGGTAGAGCCAATCCAAATGGTGCATTAAACTGTTGGGAAAATTTCTTAGACGGTGAAGATGGTCCTGATATTCAGACTGTTGGTAAGACATTAGGTTCTGGTTATGTCACTATTGCAGGTATCTTAATTGGTCCAAAGATCATGAAAGGTTTTATGAGTGGTAGTGGTCTAGTCCTTGGTGCGCAAACGTATCATACCCATGCCCTAAACTGTTCAGTAGCGTTACAAATCCAAGAAAAGGTTAAATCATTAGGTCTAACTAAAAATATGTTTGAAAAGGGAACAAGATTAGGTTCTAAATTAAAGGAAGAATTGGCAGATGAAGATATAATTGGTGATGTGAGAGGCCTTGGAGGATTCTGGACCATTGAATTTGTTAAAGACAAGAAAACCAAGACCAACTTCTCTTCTGATCTAAAGATTGCTAAACGTTTTAGTAAGACAGCTCTAAAGAACGGTTTAAGTATTATGACTCTTACTTCATTTAGTCCAAAGGGTGAATCATGGGATATTGCTATGTTTGCTCCTGCCTTTATCGTTACGGATGAAGACATTGATGAAATAGTTCGTAGAACTGTAGCATCTGTCAAAGCTTTTACTAAAGAATTGAAAGCTGAGGGAATTTTCTAAACTTAATATTCTTCTAAAACTAATATTTGAAGTAGTACATGCGTTCTAATCTCGACTCTCTCCTTCCCCGCCACCCCTACATACTATATATATATATATATAATCTTATATATTTATTATTTACACTCTATATTTATCCAGGATTTGTAGTTTAATAATCTAATTGAATAAACATGTGTCTTAACGAATGAGAAAATATTATTCTTTCTTTATGCATCCTTCGTTTGTTTCTTAACTATACTTTCTTTCCACTTCATCGTGTATCTTTCTTGCAGATAGGAGTAGGTTAACCCAACAGATAAAAATATCTAAACAAGAAAAAGAGGAGAAGGGGAGAGAAGGAGTGAGGCGAGAAAAAAATGGGAAAAAAAAATTAAAAAAAGAGGGTACGAGATGAAAAAATAGAAAAAATCCAACAACCAGAACAAAATCCCTGGGAAGCGGGTTTTTCCCGGAAAAACTGCCGCAAAATCCCGCCCCCACCGTGCCTTCCACTGTTTACCTCTTCATTCTATAATTAGCGCATCATTAATTTTTTGTCTTTTTTTTTTCTTTTTGCGGAGAGATGAATCTCTTTTTTTGAATTTCCCGCTGGGGGGGGGGTCCCGTCATTTCCTTTTGATTTACTTGGAAGGTTGTGAAAAATGACTTAAAGAGGAACCAAATTGTATATATTTAGTCAGGATATTAAACACACATGTAAGATTATACATATGTTACTGTATATATGCCGATGTTCATAGTGTCCATTTTTTTTCTAAATAAAGCACAAGATACAGATAACACAAGTGGATTTACATTTCTTTTATGTGTCCTAGAAAGACGTGTCAGGAAGAATTGTTGATAGAACAAGAGTAGTCATATTTTTTTTTCTCTCTCTCTTTTGCATATACATCCGCACACACACACACACACACAGATATATTTTTAGATGGGAAATACACCAACGAAATTAGATTCTGGGAATCCCACTTATAACGAAACAGATCTCGTTAATAATGCAGATAACTCAACTCACAAAAATTACAAGAATAGATCTAGGAATGTTTCATTAGCTAATGCCTTATTGAATCCCAACGGTAATAACATAACAGGAGATTATAATACTAGTAGCACTAGACAAAGACAACACAGCATCTTTGATAAGATGGATCGTGACAAAGCTAGAAAAAAATATATAAAGGATAGAGAACAATTAAAAGAAATTCATGCCAGAGGGTTAGTAGTCAAATATGATGAATGTTGTGATGGTGGATTTTTAGCACCATTTGGTTGTTATAATTTTGATAAATTGGATTACAATATAGATATTGTTAGAAATCTAATTATAGAGAGAAAATTGGCTCCGTTTTATACACCTTTGCAAGATTTTGATGAAACTTGGTCAAGGGAAGAAATTATTAAAATTGTAGATGGATTACCACTGCATGCAACTTTTGAAGAAAATTTAGAAGAGTTTGAAGATGTTCCAATCGGAGATTTAAAGAAACCTAATTTTGATCATTTGATCGATAAAAATTTATCTAAAAGAGAACAACGTCGTCAACATTCAAAGATCTTTAGAGCTAGATTATATAGAAAAAGATTAATTTGGCAAGAAACTGCAAACGAGTCCTTTTTGGAAGATAAAGTTGATTCAAAACAAAATAAAATCAAAAATAAATATTTGCCAAGTGATGATTTAAAATATTCTCTGTATAAAAATGGTATGGAATGTCCCATATGTTTCCTTTATATCCCTGGTCCCTTAAACTATTCTAAATGTTGTCAACAACCTATCTGTACAGAATGCTTTGTTCAGATTAAACGATCCGAACCACATTTCCCTCATGAAGAAGTGGACCCAACGAAACCGATAACTGATGATAATTCTAAAGACCCAAACTTATTAATATCAGAACCTGCGAATTGTCCATATTGCGCAACACCCAATTTTTCTATCACATATGCACCACCAACGAGTCGTAGAACAGGCATAGGTGGTATCCCACCAAGTGATTATCGTGAGGGGGGCCAGAATGAAATGGAGAAAGAAGAACTTTCCATACAAGAGAAGGAATGTAAGGAGAACCTGGGACTATCAACATCTGTATCCCAATCTGAGGATAAACCTAGAGATGCCACAAATGTCAATGTTATAACATCTGATGATATCAGACCGGATTGGGAAACCAAATTAAAGAAAGAACGTTCTAGGCTCGCCAAGAGAGCAGCAAATGCTACTGCAATTCATGTCAGCAACCAGTTGGTGGATCCTGAATACTCTCTAAAACAAAACTCTAATGCTGGTTCGCCGGCCAAATACTTAACAAATGGAATTAAATCCAAATCAAAAAAGAAATCGCTCAGTCTTGAAGAACTAGAAGATCAAATGATAAAACAAGCAATTCAATTAAGTCTCGAGGAACAGCAAAAATCCAAGAAAAAGTAGGGAGTGCAATAAAGATATATATATATATATATATATATATATATAGTGATCCTATATATCAATAAAGTAACATTTACATGACAATGCTAGCTCTGTGATCAGCTATCATCTGCAAAAATCGCTAAACCATTGTATGTCTAATTATAGCTTGCTAATAAAGAAAAAAACGTTCTACATGTATAACACTTTTTGGATTTTCTGTAACAGTAACAAGTTTTTGACATCGTCATCGTCTTTTTGCCATAAATAGAAAAGAAATTACGAAAAAAAAAAAAAGAAACGAAAAGAGATACCAGAGAAAAAAATGCCGATGTCAGCCTGTCCAAGTCACATGATTATATTTCGTCAAGGATGATAGACGCACTTGCATTTTTTTTCTCAGAAAGAAAACTTACCGTAATTTGTGAAAAATTTTTGATTTCTTGTAACTTTTAACTAGTAATGTTTTTGTTTGTAGAATAAAAGTTGTATAAGATGTTCTTTTTTTGAAATGCCTTTAAAAAAGTTCTCTTGGAGTCGTTCTTGACTTGACTATCTTGGCTGCTTCTCCTTCACTTATTTTTGATCCTATTCCCTTTTGATATGTAACCAAAGAAATAGTCTGCTCTTTCGAAGCTTAAACTGATTATTCTATAAACCCCCCCAAACAAGAATATAAACAGAGATGTCTACCGAAACTGCTTTATCTTACGCTGCTTTAATCTTAGCTGATGCTGAAATTGAAATTTCTGCTGACAAGTTAATCACTTTAACTGAAGCTGCTAACATCCCAGTTGAAAGTATCTGGGCTGACATCTACGCCAAGGCTTTAGAAGGTCAAGACTTAAAGGACTTATTGGTCAACTTCTCCGCTGGTGCCGCTGCTCCAGCCGCTGCCGGTGCTGCTGCTACTGGTGCTGCTGAAGAAGCTGCTGCTGCTGAAGAAGAAGAAGAAGCTAAGGAAGAATCTGATGATGACATGGGTTTCGGTTTATTCGATTAAGGGGATAGAACTAATTAAATCATATTCATTATATATGTATATATACTAGCATATAGTTATATTTAATTTTTTTGTAGCCTCTCTAATTCGATATTAAAAAAAGATATCTTTGTTGTAATTTCATGTTTTTATGAGAATAGTATTGGTAATGAACATAGTATGCCAATAAAAATGTTTTTATTTTTTTTTTGAGGTTTCACTCGGAAAACTATATACTCTAATGTGTAGCATCTATGTACAATATAACATGAAGGCCTTGCTAATCATCATACCTCAATCATATAGGTTAACTCCCCGTCTTTACGAACACATCATATACACAGCAATTAAAGTAACAACAATCCTAAAGTTACACTATGATTCTTTTTATTTATTATAATATATTAATGTAGAGTGTTATTCAAAAAAAGAGTATATAGTATGATAGAAAAATATGTATATTTATTTGTAATAATATTAAATATCATCTATTTCTTCTTTTCAGCTTCAGCTTCAGCCTTTTCTCTAGCTCTCTTTTCTCTAATACCCTTGTATTTCTTTTCAGATCTGGCTAATCTTAAGGTTCTGTAAGCAGATTGTTCAGTGGCTTCAACAGCTCTGGTTTCAACATCAGTGGATGGTTGAGCAATTGGGAAGGCAGCGGCGGTAGATAAGACTTGTTCGGCTTCGACCTTACCGTTTCTTGGGAAGACAATGATCTTAGATAAGTATTCCTTTAATCTTTGAACATTGACTTCGAAAGTTTCTTGGTTCTTATCTTGACGTCTGTGATCAACAGCGATACCAATGGTTCTGGCGTAAGCTGGGGTTAAACCAGCAGCCTTGATTTCACCAAAAGTAAAACCCTTACCAGCTCTGACCTTTCTGTTGTATCTAACGGTTGGAGCTCTAACAACTGGTCTTAATAAGTCTAATGGTCTTGGAGCAATCTTGGCAGCCTTAGCAGCTCTAGCTTGACGTCTAGCAACCTTCTTACCAGCTTGGTCAAAGTGAACTCTGACACGTTCTTGCCAGTGCTTTCTGAAGTGGTTATTTAAAAGTGGTAAATTCTTGGAAATAGCTATAAGGAAGTAAAGAAATAAGATATAATTAACATTAATAGAATGAGAATCAAAACGTAATCACAAAAAGGAGAAATTGTATGATGATATCTACCTCTCTCTCTCTCTTTTATTGCCATTATAATTTTCTCATTTATATCAATGTTTAATCACACTTGTTAGTAATTTGTATTCTAATACTTCTTTTGATTCATAATTTATAACATGTTATGGATTTTACAGTATCATGATAAATAACTAAACTCTTGCCTTCAATCTAACTTCACTCATGCTTGCTGATTTTTAATTTCAATTTGGTATTACTCATTTCCTTAAAATCCTTAATTCTTTATAACATGTGACTATGCTTTGAATCATGTGTAGGTAACATACCCATTGTTACGTGTTTTCTGCTCTACGACCTTCTTCTGCTAACACACTACTGACAAGAGAAATAACGACAAGCCCTTTTAACTTTAATGCGTACTCATTATAATAACTCTCTATTTTTATTGTATTAACTTTGATATATACTTTAGTCCATACTAGGCATTGACCACTACAAAGGCTACAGGATTCAATATGGCAGTAGGTCAATACACTGTCCACCCATCATAGTGAAGGAGGTAAGGTTTAGCAAAGCTGTGACTAGATGGGCCTCCACCACTGGCGATGTTGTTTGACTACTCAACCTTCACACAGTATTTTCCAGGTGGGTAAGAGATTAGGCACATTTCCAATCTTCCCTCCCCCCAGCGATATGTTTTTTTTTTTCTAACGGGGATTCTTTCACAGGGATGGAAACCTTTGGACAATCCAGACTGAGTTTTCTCCAAGAGCTGATTTCCCCTTCCACCTGGGGTCCTCAGTTTCCCCTTTCCCCTGTTTAGAAGGTGCTTTTTGTTTGATTAATACTTTTTCCCCGACCCAACCACTCCAAGATTTTTTGCAGTATTTCCTAAAAAAGTTAAATACGATACGTCCATAAAATTATTAGGAAGTTTTTTTCTTTTTTACAGAATATTAAATAGAAAACTCCAAGACAAAAAAAATATGTACTGGTGTTTTGGTAAGGACAGTCCGGGGACCATTTTAGAACATCTGTACACCGTTGCGTAGTTTGCGTATCAGTTCAAATATTTTATTTGGTCGTTTGTGTAGACAAGAAGAGGGCCGTCTACAATAGATATCTCGCATTCATTGGGATCTGTGCAAGCATGGTACTTCCCTTTATCTCTCTTCTTATTATTCGATAGGTGGAGCCACATTCCACTGCGGTTCCCGTTGATCGTTCTGTTTACTGGAACAGATAGACCTAACAACGCCTGCCTAACCACCACATCAGTCGGTTTGTGCCTACTAGTTTCTGGGTATGTGAGTGATGATTAAAAGAACCTATAGTTAAAAACACGACACTTGTGCTCCCATGGATAAAAGAAACTGATAAATAAATTGCACGATGTCTGCCATCCCAAGTGTTCAAGTATGTCAAGAATTTTTTTCATAACAAAACGCACGTTAAGAAACCTCGCAAGATTGGTATATCATAGAAAACAGACCTGTGATGACCTTAATTAAAGAGGGTAGATTTTGCAATTTACAAAGAATTTCCTGATACTAACATATTATAACCATGAATAGCCATAGTTAATCGCTTTCATTGGTATTAAAAATTGTATTCCAACTTGATTTTATATGCAGACTTTTGGTAAGAAAAAATCTGCCACAGCTGTTGCCCATGTTAAGGCCGGTAAGGGTTTAATTAAGGTTAATGGTTCTCCAATCACTTTAGTTGAACCAGAAATCTTAAGATTCAAGGTTTACGAACCATTATTATTGGTTGGTTTAGACAAATTTGCCAACATCGACATCAGAGTTAGAGTTACTGGAGGTGGTCACGTCTCCCAAGTCTACGCTATCAGACAAGCCATTGCCAAGGGTTTAGTGGCTTACCACCAAAAATACGTCGATGAACAATCCAAGAATGAATTAAAGAAAGCCTTCACTTCTTACGACAGAACCTTATTGATTGCCGATGCTAGAAGACCAGAACCAAAGAAATTCGGTGGTAGAGGTGCTAGAGCTAGATTCCAAAAATCTTACCGTTGAAAAGATTTTTTTTCTTTGTCATTCTTACTTTCGATTTCTTTTTTTACTTTAATCGATTTTACTCCCTTCTATAGTCAATTGAATTACAATTACTAATAGAAACTATCGGGTTGTACTTAGCATACTATTTATTTCTTCACAAATAAAGCAAAAGGGGAATATATATTATATATATATACATGGGTATTCCCTATTCTTCCATCATATAATGCCATATTAAAATGAACTGATTTTGATGCAATCTTTATATATATTTTGAGTGTCTATATCGTTTTGTAACATAATGTCATTGTAATATACAGACTATAAATATTACAGAGCTTGTTTTGTGATGTAGTTAGGTGTTCCACTTTTTATTATTGCATTCTTCTAACTTTGTTGCTTTATTCTCAGTTGAACACAATAGGTGACGCAAGTATACATTACTGACGCATTAACAGATTGATCTGTGTTTCTCAGTTCAATTAAATTTTCGCGTGGTTACGTTGTTGTTACTATAGCGACGAAAATGTTCAATCTCTTGTTTTTTTTTCTTTTTTTCTTTTTTCCAATTTTCGGAAATCTTCTCTGTCTAATTATTTTTTTTTTTTATGTTTTCCTTGATGAAAAGTATGGATCTCGAACGCTTATAATAGACAAAGATTCATTTATAAAAAGCCCGTCAATAAAGAAGATCTGAGTTCAAAAATCAAAAACCAAAAAAAAAAAGAAAAAAAACTTGTCATCAACAAAGAAAACATATGCAATAATCAATATTGAATCGAACATAATTGACAATGAGTAGAGGTAATCAAAGAGATCTAGCAAGAGCTAAAAATTTGAAGAAACAAAAAGAGGCTGCCAAGAACCAAAAAAAGACAGGTGATCCAAAAAAGAGAATGGAAAATGATGCTGATATCTTAAGAAAAAAACAAGCCATTGCTGATGCAAGAAAAGAGGCAGAAAGACTAGAAAAATTGAAGGCTAGTAGAAGATGATTGAGTTAGTTTTCATCCCTTGTCATAACTGTTAATATATTTTGACGTCTGCATTCATATACATACAGGTTCCTTATATACTAGTATTGTCATTTGATAAATAATAAGTATATAATTAGTCACTACAGATTTTTTAATGAATTATGTTACGTTTTGGTCTTTTTAGATTGAGTGAATTTTTTCTCTTTTGTGTTCTCTGTTTAAATATTCTTACATTTCATGAACGACTTTCCTATGGATACCTTTGGAACAAAACATATAATAGATTGAATTATCTTACAATATAAACGTCATATTATATTTAGACCTATAATTTTCTTAGTATTACTATATTAAAATATATGTGCAGAATAAATGAGAATACTCAAACATAAATGATGTATACATACATAAATATCCTATCCCCCTCCCTTCTCACCAAATTATAGAATAAAATTTAAAAATGTTTCAGTTACAAGAAGGAAAAATGAAAATTCACTGATTGGCAGCTCTTCTTCAAACCACTCAATTTCACAGAGGGAAAAAAAAAAACCAAACACCACCTTTCTTTTTTGTACTCTTTCATAATAGCTTACTTATTTAGTTAACAAAAAACTCAGTTGACTTCCTGCATATGTTCTTTAGCTTCAAAAGCCTTTTCGACATCATATTTGAAATCGAAGTAAGATTTTTCAAAATGGTGTAAACGAACAAGACCGTCTTCCCCACCAGAAGTGTATGAAGTACCAGTTGGAGATACAGCAATACAATTCAATGGACCGAAATGGCCTTTAACTCTCCCAATTTCTTCTTCAAAAATCTTATGGTAGAATCTAGCCTCGAACTTACCTTCACTAGCACTTGTAGTTGTGACATCTTTGGCACTCTGACCACCACCAAGAACCACGAACTCCTTTAATGGGGTAATAGCAGCAGTGTTCAAAGGACAATCACTCTCATAAGTCTTTAAGACTTTGAAAGAGGAAACGTCCACTATATGAGCCTTAGAGTCTCTTGAAGAAGTGATGAAATATGTTCTATCTAAAGAGAATTGTAAATCACTGATGTTAGATTCATGTAACTTAATAGCTTCAACAAATTTATAATCATTATCAACATCATACTTGCTTACTTCACCGTCCTTGTGGCCACCAACGATAAATTTACCATTGGTGGACCAGCCTGCAACAGTGACTGTGGCGTGACCTTCTTGTGTATTTATAACTTTAATTGGCTCTTCATCAAACTTGGTAATTTCATGAGTTGCAGGGTCTCTTTCAACTTTATAGACAGAGATAGAACCTGGGTAACCCATAACACTGTCTAAGATAGCAAGGAAGTAGTTACCACATGGAGAAAATTCCACATGTTTAACTGGGACAGGAGATTGATAAGTAAAAACATTTTGGCCATTGCTAACGTTCCAAACCTTAATACTATAATCTGCACTACCAGTTATACAATATATAGAGAACGGATCGACATCGATAGACCAAATGGTACCTGCATGACCATCTAAAGTTCCTAATCTTTCACCATTGACGGTATACCAAACAGAAGCAGAACTATCCTTGGAGCATGTAAATAATAAATCACCTTCCTTGTTATATTTAACCTGAGTCAAAGGACGTTCATGACCCATAAGCACTAGAGGTCTCATTGTTAAATGTGTATGTGATTTTATAATATTAAATTTAAAGTGTGTTTATTTATTTATTTTTAATGCAAAAGAGATTAAATGTCACACACAATCACGGATAGTTTGATATAATGAATGTGTTGCTACTTTTTTTTTGACACTTAACTGAAATCTTATTTACTATTACACTTGAGTCAAATTCAATATACAACTCTATCGATAACTTTATTTACTGCTTTGCTTCCACTACTACTAATCTAACTGTCTTTTGCAAAAGATTCTGTTGAAAATTTTTCCTAAACTAAAATGTAAGAAAAATTTCGATACAGTGGTTGCCCAAAAACAAAAAAAAAAAGAAAAAGAAAAAGAAGATCACGTGGGGACACATGGTAGCGCATCCAAGACACACCAAAGTGAATCTTACAGTTTTTTGCCAGAGTTTAAGTTAAACTGAAAAGTGTCAATGAAAGTTGAAATGGAGTGTAAGGGAGAAGACTCAATAAACGAGAAATTTGGAGAAAAGACATTCCAGACTAAATTAATACACAATGATATAATTCTGACTTTATATACTTCTACAAAAAAAAAATAAGTTTAGTCCTATGGATTTACAAACTATATTATAATATTGATAGATCAAGAAATGGGTAACCCATGGCTCGGTGGATTCACGACAACCATAAAATGTCTAGCGCTTTTACATATTGTCCATTCCAGATATTATGAATTTACTCAAACAAAAGGGGAATCTATGTTACCGACCCTGAACCGGACAAATGACTATGTCCATGTCTCTAAATGGTATAGAAACGGCAGAGATTGTCGAATGGGTGATTGCATAGTACTGTATAAGCCCAATGACCCAAAGAAACGGGTCTGTAAAAGAATAACAGGTATGCCGGGAGACTATATCCTGGTGGATCCATCATTGGATGATCTTGATGCAAAGTCTACGTACATTAAAGTTCCAAAGGGTCATGTATGGGTTACTGGAGACAATTTAGCACATTCTCTGGATTCGCGATCCTACAATGTCGTCCCTATGGGATTGATAGTAGGTAAGATTATTGCTGCAAATGATTTCAATAGGCCTGCATGGGATCCAGATTTAAAAACTTTATTTGGATTTAGATGGATCTTTAATAATTTTGAACATATATAGGAAAAAAATAACTAAACAAAATAGCAAATGATAAGTAAGCGCGTGCAATGGACCAATAAATATACATAATGATATCATTCCTTATGTATATATATTTTTTTTGTAAATAGATAAATCAGTATATATATATATATATAAACAAAAGTATATGCATATTTAAATATTGTTTCCGATATTTCTTAAATATTTAGTACCAACCAACAAACCAAAGATACCTAATAATGAAGTAGCGTTAATTGTGCCAAAGATACTAGTACCTAAATAGTATCTTAAAAAGATGCATTCAAGGCCAATAATTGAAATGATGAATCCTAAGAAATAAATGAAATTTAATCCCATTGCTATATTATTAAACTTAACTGCACCTGAAGAAACCCAAGCCAATAACAAACCAAAACCTGCAATAAAAATAATTCCAACAAAAATTTCAGCTAAAAAGGGGGAAACAGTCTTTGGTGGTGATGGGAAGATATGATGAATTTCAGGTAGTGGTCTATACCTGATTGGTTCTTTAAATGAGTTGAATTCAAATGTATCAAAATTTAAATTCATTTCAAAAGCCTTTGTGAAAATATAATCTTCTTTATTAGCTTCAGAAGATGCAACAATTAAAGTGCCAGAAATTGGTTTTTCTTCATTTTGAGCAAAATATAATATAGATTTCGGAATATCCTTTAATGATAATTTGAAGAGGGTTAATATTGAACCATCTTTGACTTTTAAAGTTGGTTTAATTTGGATCTCTAAATCTCTGTTTGGTAAACCGACAAGTAATGAAATTTGTTCTGGAACCACTCTATAATTGACTATTTGGAATGAAAATTTGACAGTATCATCGATTGTTAAATTGCTGATAGTGTTAGGCACTAAATTGTTTTCAATTGAGTTGATTTTAATAGTATTCGATTTCTTCCTTGAAGTGTATGTTAACTTTGGATTTTCTACCTGAAAAGCCATGATCTTACAAAGAATCATAAATACTAATAAAAAAGTTAATTTCATTTTTGCCTTGTTTTTATATATAGATCGAATGTTTTCCGTTCTTTCTTGGTTGCTGCTTTTCTTATATCTTAATAGGTAATAACATCTACCATGATTACCTGGACTCTAACTACTAAATATTCTTAGATTTAACGCTGTTTATTATGTTTTTATTCAATTTCCCAATTCTTCTTGTTAATCAATTTTTGTTTACAATAAAAAAAAATTAACTTTGATGTTGTTTACCCGCACAACATAAGAAAATGTGGTACAAAACAACACAAATCGACAAATATTCGAAATGTTACAGAGTGATGCTTTACGATTAGAGGGAGGGGGAGGTGCGCTAGTCAATGAATTAATCTTCTTATCATGATTGTATAAATATATCAATAATAATATTTAATTTCGATGGTTGATAACTTTCAAAAATAGTAAATACCTTAAGAATATAGAATATACAAATTTACATAATTTTAAAAAAAATATTTTTTTTCATCTCACTAGCGATTGCCTATGTTAAAAATAGACTAGGTAAATATATCTATATACATGTATATATGTATATATCAACTTCTTTGTTTTGTGTTAGTTTTGTTATTCCTCCTTAATTTAATTTCATTAAATATTCGATATAAAAAGTTTCTTGTACCAAGAAACATTCTTCTACTTGCTTTAAACGTAATATTACTTAGTAATCCAAAGAATATAACTGCAAAAGCACAAATAATTGATATTATCAAAACAGGGAAAATCAAAATAGAGGACGTTATAGTAATGAAAATGAAGATAAAAACATATATAGTGGATATTACTGCATTAATTGGATGGGGCATAGTGTGCTATTATATTTCCATATCCATGAATATATACTTAGACGTGTATGTACGTTCAACTATGTATAAGAATATTATTTATTCAAAAAGAGGAGAGGGGGGGGAGGAAGAGAGGGTCTATTATTCTGAAATAATATTCTAAGCCTTTTTCTTAATGTTTATTATAGGGGCTAGACAAATTAGTATTAGTAACTAGAGGTTTGATATAGAAACCTCTCATCTTATTGGGATATCGTATTATAACAATCTAAGAAGTCTAGGTATATACAAATTAGAAGTTACAAAGTCATGTTTTATATATTTTACTTAGAACAAATTCCTCTTTCTTGTTTAAAAAAATCCAAAAAAAACATAAAAATATTTGCATAAAGCCATTAACAACAGGTAAATAAACAAATAAATATACTTATATGTAGTCATCTTTATTTTTACTCAAATACTCTCTTACACTATCTACCAGTAGCAATATAGGGATAACAAAAAATGTAATAAAATAAGGCTACATTATTACGAAACGTTTGTTTACCCTTATGGCTCACTTCACTAGAAACGCTTTAAGTACATCCCTTTAACAATACAGAAATATACTGATATTCTACAGAAACCCTTGCATGGACTATAAAATTATACTCTACTTCTTCCCTTATTCCTCTATTATTTTGATATATATACATAATTAGTACCTACTGGATTATAATGATTAACAGAGACAAAGTTCAATCTACAAATACGCGCGAATTACAAGAATTAATAATTACTAGTAGATAATTATTCAAGTCATATTCTCTCATCAAATGAATACGTCTTTTTGATTGGCATTTTTTCTACATAGTCAGCTTTATATGGCTAGAATTCAGAAACACATTAAATATTGTTTTCCTTTCCTTTTCTTTTTTCCCTCTCTCTCTCTCTTTTTTTGACCAAAATTGATCTGAATTATCATAAGAAAAAAGAGATGAGTGGTGGCTTGTCTTTCCATTTAGTAATAATCAATCAATCAATCCTATACGTATTTATTAGAGTATCTGCTTAGCAGGCATAACAATAAAAACAGTATTAAATCTTAAGACTACAAGCAAGATTCTTTTTTTTTTTTTAAGAAAAAACAACATATCATAACAGAACAAAACATATGATCACTCCTCAATTCGATATCGAACAAGATGATGAATTTTTAAATATTAAAATAAGGATCAGTAACATACGATTTTCATCAAATAGTGTTGAAATTAATATCAATGAAAACGTGCTAATATTCCATCTTTCACCTTATTATCTAAGGTTAAGATTCGATCATAACCTTGTGGACGATGAAAGGGCAATTGCAAAATTTTTGCCTGGTGAAAGTAAAATCTTAATTAAAGCACCAAAGGCTAATAAGGGGGAATTTTTTAATGATTTGGATCTTCATAGTAAATTGTTGGCCCGTATCAATATTGGGAATACAATAAATGAATTACCTCAGAAAAATTCTTTGATACAAGAAATTAATAATGATAATAGAAATGAGGAAAACAATGAAGAAAAGATCGAAGATATTGCAAAACTAGGAGAAGATTTTGATTGGGAGATTGAACAAGTTGAAACAAATAATTTTGATTTATTGAATCAAGCGTACAAATATGGATTCAATAACAATTATTCTGAATTAATTGGCGTATCCATATCTAACGGGAATGATATTAATGATTTAAATGATCCAGAACATACTAATAGTATCGATAGAATCAAGCAGAGAATCCAAAGAGAGAATAATGTGTTTGACGATGAATATTACGCATCTGAATACGTTTTATATAAGTATGGCCATGATGATGATTTAGAGATTAATCGTATCAAATATATTCTAAATTTTACCCCTAGATTTGTTCAAGATTATCAAAACTGGATTAAAGAACATTCCAATAGTAATAAAGATGCAATCATGCCAACTGAATTCAATGACTTTGAACATAGACAGATGGAAAATTATATACCAAGAAAGGAATACCTATTAAATACTGAGATCATTAAATTAAACTATATCACTATTTTGAATCTATTATTCAGTTTTAATTTTGAAAATATGGAAAATGAAGGTGACCATACAACTGAAAGCGTATGGACAATCGGTAAATTGACTCCACAGATTGCATGTTTGGATCAACAGTTAATGTTACCTGAATCTACCTTGAAGAAGAATACCACCGCCACCGCCACCGCCACTGCTACTACAATTACTGACAAGGAACCATTGTTAAGGGAAGTGAAACATGACAAGGTAAAGAATGAGAAGAATAATTCTGAATCTATAATTAAATCTGCAATTATAGCAGGTATCAAGAGATCATTATGTTATCCACTGCATAGAAATTATGATCTATCAATGAAAGCATGGCAATACACTTTCCAAATACTGAAAGCTGGTAAAAGATTAGTTATTAAAAATTTATTAGCTATCCATGAGCTATTCAGATTTCATGATGTATATTATGTTTACAACAAATGTTTGTTAGACGATCTATGTGCATGGTTTATCTCTCATGGTAACGAAACAGTTATCAGGAGTCTTGCTTTGGAATTAGAAAACCATTTGTCAAAATTTACTAAAGACAATATTGAATTTGAATGCATATCTGATGTTGATATGAAGACTGGAGTCACTTCTTTTGAATCAGTCACAATCAGAGAATTAGAGATTCTAACCGAACAAATGTATCAAGAGAATATAAGTAAGCAAAATACAGAATAAATATATTTCTTGTATTAGTAGTGATGCATATAAATCATATATAAATAAAACTCCTTTATTTTAATGTTTCTAGAATTTCTCTCTTTAAATTACATTAATACATATAGGCAATGACCAAATTACCATCTAAGACTCTAGAAAAAAAAATGGGTATCAATACAGATAATTTCATATTCGATACAGTACAGAGTACCTATTTGAAAACTCTTATCACCTATCTCTCAATTCTGTAACTAACTCTAATAATGGACCATAATCTGCTGGTTTTAACAAATTGAATTCTTGAGCGAAAAGAATAAAATGTCTAAAACTGGTATTCAAAACTGTCTGTAAATTCAATTCCAATATTTCATTAAAATGATGACAATATATGTGCGCATATACTCTAAACAGTCTTCTTAACATTGGAATGATAATCTTCTCTGGGAATCTTTCTGGAAACACACCATCTTTTCTACTTGGAAATATGTTTTCATCATCAAACTGATCTTGACACCATCTCATCAGACACTCTACATATTTGGGAGCACTAACCGATACAGGAGCTGCACCCTTTTCAAATGACCATAGATATTCATATTCATTTGTTGCAATCATTCTTGGACATGTAGTTGGAGAACAAAATTCAGTTATGGTCCCATATAACATATTAATTTGATTATAAAAGTCGACTACATGAACAGCAAGCCATTCATTTTCATTTTCACCTTTTGGTAGTTTCACTGCTTGATTTAAAACACCCTCAGAACCTAAAGTTACTTCCACTATTTGTCTTATATCTTCATGTGATGTCACAGTGGTACCAGCAGGAGTCTGAAGGAATGGTTTTTGGTGGGATGGAGTATAATTAAAATCAGTCACTTTCTGTTGAACCGTCTTTCCTCTGGGAGAACCCAACTGTTTTTGCGGTGTAGAGACACCATGGGGATAAATATTGTTGTTATTATTGTAAAAATGATTTTGATTTTCAAAGGAGAGTGGTGGTTTCTGTTGGACTTGTAAATGTGGATTTACTAAAGAGTTAGGTCCATTATTTAAAGGTTCAGAAGGTTGTTGGCCATTATTTTGACCAGTATTCCATTTGAATCCTCTAGTAGAGCGTATAGTTTGACCTGGACTTAAGTGACTGAATAAATTGATAAAATAGATGAATCAAAAAAAAAAAAATAGAAAAGCAAGGAATATGATATTGTTAGTATAGAAAATCAAGGTATTAATTGTATAACTATCTCTTGTTCCTTATAACATACAAATTCTGTAAAAAAGACATTAATTATTTGTTGTTTCAGGTTCTTCACAATAAATGCTGACAGTGAGACTGGGTATTGAAATTAGCTACATATTAAACACAAACAGTCGTAGCCTTTTATTTTATGTGATATCCTCTTGTAACACTTTCTTCCTACTATTTGGGATCAAATATTTTAAGTAAAATCGAACTTAAAATGGGCCCCAACGTAAAATAATCTTCGAGGAAATCTAGTTGCTCAAAAGAAGAAAAAAATAATAACCCTAGTTTAAGGTAATTTTTATGGTGATAAAATAAATCAAACCCTAAATCTTCTGGAAAAGAAACAGGAAAAATAATACCAGACCTAAAGCAAAAAAAAATATTTGGAAAAAAAAAAAAGAAAACGGAACGGAAGGTTACACATAAAATTTAGACATATCATAAGGGAATTATTTACTAAAGATGCATTAAGGGTTGACCTACAATAACACATAAGTTAAAGTTAATGTAATAAACATACAGAATTACGAAACTCAGTGCTGAGCAAGACTTTTTGTATAGAGGATAAACAAAAAAAAAAAAAGAATCCTAAGTATCCATTCTATACTAATACTAGTATTAATATTAACATTATCTCATAATAGGATATACAATACTAGGTTACCCCTGTTCATCTATTTCTCATTTGGATATCCTTTCATTTTTAATTTTTCACCCTTGTAATGTTTAAAAATATTAACTTCTCAGACCATTCATCCAATGTTACCCCATATGATTCTGACAATGAGACCGAAGGCAAACTGTCTCCTTCTACATCTACAATGAATCCACATATGAATGAACAGAAGCATTCTGGTAATGAGGATATTAATTCGCTTAGACTGGATTCTACTGAAGCATCTATATCGTCCAAAATATCATCATTAAATTCAGATCAGTTACCGAAATTTTCTCGAAGACCCTTAAATGATACACCTATTGTTTCTACTCTTACATCTCCAACAGAATCTGCTGGACCATCGCCTCCAACAAGTTCAACCTCTTTAAGAAATTTGAATAAAAAGATATGTTCTATTACCAATAATAAAACTTCTTTGAACAAAGATTTTATTACAAATGGAATTGAAGGTGAATCCAATTCAACAGAAGTACCAAAAGGAGAAGAAGAAGAAGAAGAACATGCATCCAGAAGTCGGTTTTCCTTCCCTAAGAGAAGACCAACTACTATTGATGTTCCAGGTCAAACGAAGTCAAAGTCTTCGCCTGATGGGATGATTTCTAAGGAAGACTGTGGGTCAAAATTGGTTATTGTGATGGTTGGTTTACCTGCTACCGGGAAATCCTTTATTACAAATAAATTATCCAGATACCTTAATTATGCTCTTTATTACTGTAAAGTGTTTAATGTTGGAAACACCAGAAGAAGATACGCAAAGGAACATAATCTAACGGATCAGGATTCAAATTTCTTTGATCCAAATAATGCTAGTTTTGGAAAGTTGAGAGAGAAATGGGCATTAGATACTTTAGATGAATTATTGAATTATTTATTAGACGGTACAGGGTCTGTAGGGATATTTGATGCTACTAATACTACTAAAAAAGAAGAAAAACTGTCCTGGAACATATTAGAAAAAGAAGTCCTGATATTAAAGTTTTATTTTTAGAATCTATCTGCACGAATAAATCTGTTGTTGAAAATAATATTCATCTGAAATTGTTTGGTCCTGACTATAAGGGTAAGGACCCTGAAAAATCTTTAAAGGATTTCAAAGGTAGATTATCTAATTATCTAAAGGCGTATGAGCCAATTGAGGATGAAGAAAATATTCAGTACATTAAAATGATTGATGTCGGTAAAAAAGTTATCTCTTACAGGATTGAGGGTTTTTTAGCCTCTCAAACGGTTTATTATCTTTTGAATTTCAATTTAACTGAACGTCAAATTTGGATAACAAGAAATGGTGAATCGGAAGATAATGTGCTGGGTAGGCTAGGTGGGAATTCTCGTCTAACATCTAGAGGTATCAGATACGCAAAAGCATTGTCTACTTTCATTCACCAACAACGTTATAAATTCTATCAAGAACAGATAGAGAAAAGACATCATAAAGGTGTAATTAAAAGCAAAGATGATATTGTTCAAAACCTACATGAAGACGATGATGAAGTGAAAAGTGGCTTTTATGTATGGACAAGTATGCGTACCAGAGCAATTCAGACTGCACAATTTTTTAATGAAGAAGAATACCCAATAAAGCAAATGAAGATGTTAGATGAATTAAATGCAGGTGATTATGAAGGTATGACATATAAAGAAATTTTGGATAAATTTCCAGATGAATTTATGAAAAGACAAAAAGATAAAATCCGTTATAGATATCCAGGGATTGCAGGAGAATCATATATGGATGTCATTAATAGATTGAGACCAGTGATTACGGAGTTAGAAAGAATTGAGGAAAGTGCATTGATTGTAACACACAGAGTTGTGGCGAGAGCCTTATTAGGCTACTTTATGAATTTGGATATTAATATTATTTCCAATTTGGATGTCCCATTACACTGTGTTTATTGTCTAGAACCTAAACCATACGGTATCACTTGGTCTCTATGGGAATATAATGATGAAACCAATTCTTTCAGCGAAGTTCCGCAATCAGACCTAAATACAACAACTGTTCAAGAAATGGGGTTGGTAGATAAGGAAAGAAGGTTTTCTGTTGTTCCAACGGCACCTCCTAGTAGTGATTTAAGATCTAGTGACTTTTTGAGAAGAAGAGCTAGTGTTAGTTTTTCTAGAAGTGGTGTTGAGATTACGAATAAAATAGATCAATCGAATAAAGATAGACCATCAATATTGAGGTCCAATACCAGTGAATACAAAGATCCAAGAGCATGTAGAAATCAAGGTATGGTTTCTAATTCTATATTATCAAATAATAATTCTAAAACCTCCACTTCATCAATATTATTAAGAAAGGCTACTGAAAATAATAGGAATGAGGAACGCAAGAATACAGGCCCTTATTCTATGGAAATGACAGAACTAGCAAAATTGAATGAAAAATTAGCTAAACTATGCTGTAATGATAAAACTGACACGGAAGAACTACCAAAGCTCAGTAATAAGAGCGTAGATTCCAACAGCACCGCAACTCAGAGTCTCAGTGATTCATAAATTCTCTTAAATAAACTGAAGATTATATATAAGATATGACTATATAAATTTGTTTTACGTTATACTGAAATTATAAAAAAAAAACATTTAGATCATGATTAAACATTAATATATGTATCCATCAGTACAAAATATTGTTATATTCAAATCTAAAGAATATATAACTGATTCATAAGTTACCATATACAATACCTATAGCATCCACCCATTTACCAACTCTGCCATAAATACCTAGTATATTTTGACCAATGGGGGGAACCAATTCAGCTAATGAACCACCAGTTTTATTACCAAACATATCTGTTACTCTTCCATGACTCGTCATAATTTGAATAGCATCAATCCACGCACCACATCTTACATTAAATCCTGTTATAATTTCATTGATTTCTAACACAATATCGGTATAATTTGCAGTTTCCTTCCCAAAAAGAACACTCGTGGTAGAACCTTCGCTAATTGATGAGACTGACGATTTAAGCGATCGAGCAATTTTATCTATATATGTTCTTGGTGGTACACTTGGAATCTTCTCCTTCTCAGATTCAAGATTTTTTTGAATAAAAAAACGGAGGCCATCCAAAGCAGCACCATAGTACACTCTTACTGATATAACTTTTCTAATATCAAAGGCCTGAATCCCTGTTTCATGCCCACCCCTAGCATTACCTAACAATGGTGATTTGATACCACTAATACCAGAGGAAAGGCCATATTTATCCATAGGAATAATGGAAGTTGATAAGGCTTCAGGGAACCTTTCCATGTATAAGTCAGGAGAGTTACAAGCCAACACTCTTACACTGAAATCATTGCTGTGTTTACGTTGAAAATCTGGAGGCATCAAATTGCGTAATTCATCTAAGGATATAAGGACTTCTTTTTGAGGACCACGACCTTGTAAGGACTTGGGTAAAAATTCAACAAAACCCCTTGATAGATCTTCAGCTACAACTTCAATTAAGTATATACCTGTAGTAGATGTAAACCGTGCAATCCCATTGCCCATTGGATAAAACGCTGGTTTGGCCACATTATATTTACCATTTTTACTTGGTCTCATAAATGTTGGGTCATAGAAATCAATATCTTTGGTGAAAGAAGGATGGTATAAATATCTTAATAAATCCATTCTATTCCATGTACACTCCTCTTTAGGATAGATAGGAGGTTCACTTCCATATGAATTTGTTCTTACTGAGTAGCTTTCTTTAGTAAGGAAGGATCGATTCAATCTTGTATAGTCCCTCAACATAACACCATTCACCTGATGTGGAGAACCCAACAAATGACCAATTTCATGCATAAACGCACCTAGTGTCACGGTAAGACATTCCCAATGTGTCCCACATTCGTTGCAATCATTGGCGACTTCTCTAGTAGAAATTCTGGTATCATCTAAAAAATACGGAATAATATCTTCCATACAAGTTGGCCAAGAATATAAACCATGAGAACCAAAGATCGCCAATTTGAGATCATCACTACCACCGCCTAAAGCTGCATGTCCAGTAATCAATTTACCATCCCAATGAGTATCTAGATAGATACAAGCTGCTTGAGCAGGCTGCTCCGGTGTGTTAAATGGACCGCCATATTTTTTAAGTGCGTCCAGAGCCCAATTAAATAAAGCGCCTGTGTTAGTACCTTTACTATTCTGTTGAGCTACATTAGGATCTCTAATCTCTTTTGTCGTTTTATCTAAGGTTATGACATGGATTTTTACATTGTTCCTCATTTGATTGGACTGTCTAAATTCCGTATCCATTGTATATTCTTCCACAAATGGGAACGTACGACGACCAAATCCATTTCTTAACATTTGTTCATCAGTAAATGCCTGCATTAACCTAGCGCCTATTCTTAATTTCCTAATTGCCAAATCGATCCCATTACCACCTTCTTTCTTAATTTGCGATGAAGGTGAATCATACTTTAAAGGTGAGTCTTTAGCTACAAGTAAACATAGATGTATTGGCTTATTTTGAGTCATTGGTGTATAATAACAGTTTATTGTTTTAACCACATTAGTATCAGTCACAAATGTCAACCTGTTTTCACCTGGGGTTAATATAATAGTAGCTTTAAAGAATCGAGCGTTGATTGGGAAAGTTAAAGTTGGTAACTGAGGATGTTGAACTTGAATATTTTGAGCAGCAGTTTTAGTACATGACCCATGAATTGTAATACATGGAGACACTAACTTTTCATTTTCTTGTAAATTAAATAGTTCAATAGACATTAGTGATTTCTTTTTTTTTATGTCCCCAAGTATTCCATGAAATGTTCTCTGTAGGAGAAGAGTACCCAAACTTAATTATACAGAAATCAGGAGAAAGATATTTTAATAGTGATCTATATGAAAAATCCTCGAGATTTAAAGGCTTTTATTTTATTTTATTTTATTTTATTTTATTTTATTTTATTTTATTTGTTTTCTGTCTTTTGTTTATTATCTCTAGTAAATTTCTTTGATTATTTTTTTTGACCTTAAAAGTTCTGGTAACAATCTCCGCTCAAAGAAATCTTGAAATACAGAAAAGTTGAAAGTAATGTAACTGCTGCACTGCAACGTTCCAATGATGAATATTGAATTCATAGATGGATGAAGAGTGACCTTGGAATTTTCACTGAAATAATTTCGTAATATATAACTTTCCCCCAAAACGTTTGTTGATATTTCTTTCTTTAGATATACAATTTCCTTTATGACAAAAATAGATCTTGTACACAGGCACATAAGATTGACAATCTGAACAATTGAAAAATATAATTAAGTTTTCTTTTATTCTCTTAATATTTTACAAATTTACAAATACACACACATGTATATTTATCCATCTATATCATTGTATATATACTATTGATCTTTTTAAACCAGAGTTTACTTTAAACGTAACAAACTTGATATTTCTATCAATTAAATATTTTTCGAAATCTAATATACTACCACCCACACCAAAATATATATCTTTAGCAGCCACCAAAATATGAGTTTGATTAAGGTATTTTTTATGTAAATCGATCAGAGTTTCAGAAATCAAAGGTAAATTTTCAGGTTGATAAATAGTCTCTGATGTAATAAGAAGAACCTCTTCATTGTGGTTAACATCTATTAAATTGTATAACAATTGACTGAATTTACGGCTCCAGGACCCAGAAATTAAACTGATTTGTATATTCCTTTTTTCCATATCTTTATAAAAAGTGTCAAGTAATTTATCAGTTAATAATAATTCGTCGTCTAATATCGGAATATTTGGATCATTACATCTTTGTAGGTCGGTCCATTGGTCCTTTGATAATGTCAACTTTGCCCATGTAATAATCAAATTTGGTAAACTAGCCAGTCTTAGAACACTTGAATTGTAATCAGCTAGAATCAAATGGACACCATGACTTGAAGTAGTAGAAAAGGAATTATTTGTTTGTAAAAGGTATTGCATGAAAATATATTCAGTAGGAAGTGAAGTACCACAACCCAATTCTATTATATATTTAATCTTGTTAAAATTGAAATTGGGTAGCAAAGTCTCATCATGATTCTTTTTAGCAAACAGATCAACTAGATCAATAGAACATTCCCATGATTTTAGTCCACCTTCATAAACATTCTTTTTTAAATCTTCATTGATCAGTATATCTAACTCCAGATTATTAGTGTTATCAGTTTTGCTATCAGTATCATATTCTGTCATCAACTGGTGTTTTATATCAAATAGTTCACGTCTAAACAATTCTGTTTTTGTCTCGGGTGTATGAAATTTTTCAAATGTTAACCTTACATCTTTCAAAGATGCTAAAAAATGCTGATATTCTTCAATTCGTGGCTGAACAACTGGATCCTTTAAAAGATGACCAGAGTCTAACGGATTAATGAAATTGGATTGTATATTATTTGTCTCATTGCTATTATTATTATTAATATTATTCTGATTATTTAAAGATAATGTGTTTTGGATATTCACATCATATTCAATATCATCGTCGTACTCCTTCCCAGAGAATCCAAATGAAAAACTCATTTTCTTGCTGCTTTCTTTCTAACAATCTAACTGGTAGTATACTTTTACTAAAGGTTCAAGTATGTACAAAAAGGCATTAGTGGCGTACATATAAATAGTCAAGTGTACAATTTATCATTCTTCTTTTGTCCCTAGTTCTTTCTTTCGATCTTTATTTAATTCAAAGCTCATCGCAAAATGAATGGGAAATGGAAGAAATCCATATTTTTTTCTTTTTTTTTTTTCACATATTAAGAAAGAAGTGGAAACAAAAAAACAAGTAGTGAAATAAATCTTTCAACAGTTATAGTAAACAGATAGTTATGGCAATATAAAGAGTAGCAAACTATTCAGATATATATATATATATAGGATAAGACAAAAATTAAAATTAAAAGTAAAAGTAATGGTGTATTAAAAGATTAAAATAATAAAAAAAGAATCGTATAAAAATAAATAGTTAGATAATAATATATTCTAATACATAATTATATATATATGTATATTTTCGAATTCTTTATGATACTAGGAAAAATGAGAAACAACAACACGCACATAAAACATATAGACGTTAAATGTGGAGAATATTAAAAGAATATAAATTTATTGTAACAAATAAAAATAAAAGAGTTGAATAAAAAAAGGAGAGAAAAAAATGAAAATGTGAATTTTTATTAATATATATTTTATTTTTGTCAAATATGCTTTTTTCTTTATTTTTTTTTTCTGGTTCATCTATTTCCTCCTAGATTATATCAAATGAGTTTATTTGGATTGAACTTGAGAGTAACCACCCCATGGGTTTGCGTTCTTTGATTTCAAATATTCATCAGATTTCAATTGCCATTCTCTGTTCATGGACTTAACGTCTTCACCAGCAAACTGTCTAAAGAATGCAAAAGTGGCTAAAGCAGCAGCTAAACCAAGAATAACACCTTTAGCAATGAAAACACCATCACCCTTTTCTAAAACTGGTTTTCTTGGACCCCATGCACCATATGATATATACCAAGCTGCTTGTTTTTCAGTAGTAGTTAGATCCTTCCATGGTAGTTTTTGACGTTCGGTCAATTTAGCCACAATGTCTTCTTGTTCTTCAACTGGCATTTTTTCCCAACGACCTTGTAAGTTGTCAATGGAGGCCTTGGATATAGCTTGTATTTGGGAACATCTGATTGGAATAGCACGGTTGACACCTATTCTTGTAAGAGAGTTGCGTAACATCATTTTATTTGTTTTTTTTTTTTATTCTTGTTTGGTCTGTATTCTACTAAGACTTGAGATTAAAGGGAATGGGAAATCCTTTTGCTCTTCCTATATATTAGTAGACAATCAAAGGAAAAAAAAAAAAAGAAAGAAGGATTAAATAACTTTCTACTTTTTAAGAGTCGCTCATGAGTTACAAGAAGAGAGCAAAACACGGGGGGGCAGGACAAAATTTCTGTTTCTTTCAAAGAAGAAAATTGACAGAACCAAGGAATCACCAAAACAACATATGTTAACTATATATGAATAAACAAGTAGATGGAATTGCGCGACTTGAGCACTTCAGGAGAAAAATTTCAAAATGAAATTACATCAATTAAATCGAGGGAGAGTCCCTTTCCCTCTCACGTCTATTTATTATTGATTATTGATTATTGATTATTTATTTTTACAGTAACAAACAACAACGGACAATAGAATTGGAAGTATTGACGGAAGTGAACAGATTTAGAAAAGAAAATAAAAAATAAAAAAAATTCACTAACAATGTATGTGTATAACGGAGTTAATCAGTCTAATCCAATAGAAAAGTGGGAAAAAAAAATACAAGATAGCGAGAAAAAATGACTTTTCTTTTTTGGTGGAAAGAGAGCAGATTAAATACAAAATCATTTTTTACACTGAATGATTTGAGATTGGCCACTAGGTAGTAGAGTAGTAGTAGAGTAGTCCTCTCTCTAATCAAGAAAGAATACAGAAACGTAGAGGGAGGAGGGATTCAAAGAGAAGTGTAAAGAGTAAGCATGTAGAAATATATCTGTTTAATTTTCAGATTTCAGCACTTGTTCTTTCAAGTTACATTTTCTGTTCATATTCTCTTTTGTACAAATAATAATAGTAGTAATTAGTTTTTCTTGCTTCACTCCCTGTACAGTTAGTTTACTCTTGTTGTATACTACTATTCTACATGATTACGCCTCCGTTAGTATCTCGTCCTTTTACAAATATATATACGCTCTGGAAGGAGATAGAAACTGTGTAGCAGAAGATCTTTTTAGTAATGTTAATGCAAGGAAAAGTGTAGTAGTTCTATATTATTTCTACATGCTTTTGATTTTTTTTTTTTGTCTTTTCTTTCAAAAACAGATATTTTCTTATAACTAGAAAAGAAAAATATTATTGGTTACTTTGAATAATATTTGAAGATAAAAAAGAGAAAAAAGAAAGGAACGAAAGTTTGTTTGTTTGTTTGTTTTTTGTTAAGTATAACGTAAGGAAAATTAGTAAGCAGTGATTGCTATATATGCAAAATAATGTTGTGTCATAGACTTCTATACATAAGAACATTTAAAGAGGGAATTCGACTGCAATATATCCATGCTTAGATTTTGCTATCTCTTATAAATACGTAGTGCATACAGCGTACATACAAACTGAAATGGATTATCAATGACATCTAGACTTTTAAAATAGAAAGTGCAAGATGATAATCCTCTACCACATAGGTTGGGACTCTGTAAATTTTTCACGTTGTAGTAAATTAATTACTCTGTAGCTATGTTGTAAATTGATTGGTAATATCAGAGGTGGGTTTTTAACATGTTTATGTTTATCTGTATTTATTGTAGAGGCATTAATAAAAGTTTTTTCGATCGATGATATACTTGCGGTTTGATTTCTTGTAATAGAGATAATAGGTTGTTTTTTATTAGTTGCATCATAAGATAAGATGGACAATTCTGTCATATTCTTCTCCACTTGTGTCTTTAACTCAGGATTTATGATATCTGTTTTACATACCAGTTCATTCCATCTGATCCAGTTCATAGGTAATTCATTAAATTTTTTATATTCTTCATTTTCAAATTGTATTCTTTGTGATAATGAACAATTATAAAATACGTTCATATATTCATTATCTCTATTTAAATCGCCAAATAAAAATTGTGGTTTAAGTACATTCCATAATTGTAACCTTTCATTGGAATTGATTATTGGCAAAATTGTAATATCTTGTCTATTTATTAATTTGGTTAACATTTGAGAATCTCTTAATATGAATAATAATTGTAAATCAAATACATATTTGTTTGAATCTTTAACAATATAATATATGGGTATTTGTGTCAAACTTATTAAATTCAGTTGGCCATTAAATTTAATTAATTTTAATCCTAGTGGATACATGTTTCTTATACGACGTCTTTTCTCAATCTGTAATCTTCTTTCCTGTCTTTCTAATTCTAATTCTTTTTCTTTAAATACTTGTTCCAATTTTTTAGCTTCCTTTAATTTTTGTTTTTCTTTCTCTTCAACACGTTTCTTTTCATCTTCCTGTAATTTTTGTATTAATTCTAATTCTTTACGTCTCTTACTTTCAAGTTTTCTTTGTAAATATTCTTCTTCTTCAGCTTTTAACCTTTCTTGTCTCTTTTTTTCATTTTCCATATTTTCATGTTTTACTTTCTTATCTATATGCTTATTAGTAATATTTTCATCGTCAATGTTCTTATCCTTGCCACTACCATTCTCATTCGATTCTGAGGATAATCTTCTTTTACTTGGTATGCTACTACTAAAGAATGGAGAATTGTGTCTATATTTCGATGTTGGGATAGTAATATCTTCATCTTTATCTTCATCCTCACTGACTAAATTTGTATTTTTAATTTCCTTCTGAGATTTTTCTAACTCCTTTTTCACTATAACATCATCATCATCATTATCGTCAAATATTCTTTTAATATCATCATTTTTCTGAAGTGCCAAGGAATCGTTATCAGAATTTTTTTTCTTACTTTTATTCTTTGATGTATCATTCTTATGAGCGTAAGTTTTGGCATCTTCTTCATTTGTTTCTTTGTCTTCCTTTCCTTTATCTTGTCTTTCTTTTACTTCATGTTCTTGTCTTTCTTTCTTTACATCACTAATGTTTGATTCTACTGCGCCTCCATGCAATTTGATTGATCTCATTAATAATTTAATTTCATCATCATCAACTACACCTAATGGACTGTTTTTTGAATAAAATAGTGCATCATATCCCTTTTTATTTTTAATTGTTGGGTCAGCACCAGCTTCTAATAATAGTTTCACAGTGCCAAAATGACCACGTCCTACAGATACCATTAATGGTGTGTAATCATCTTTGTTTAATTTATTTACTTGAGCACCAAATGCGAGAAATAAGCTAGCAATATCTTCGTGACCAAATTTAACAGATTCAATAAATGCTTTGAAATCTATACGCCCCCCATTTTCAAGATATTGTCCTACATATACTAAATTACCTTCTTTTGAAGCTTGCATCAATTTTTCTTTACCTGTTTTAGACGTTAAATCAGTCCAAAGAAATTCAATATCATTTTTAATCTTATTCGTGTCATGATTTAATAACATATCTTTATGATGATAATGACTATGACTATTGCTATCTTTAGAGTTATTAGTGGTATTATTATTGAAATCAGAAGTCGCTCCATTATTTCTCTGAGTGTTATTCTTAGAATTTTGTCCATATACGTTATTTGGACTTTGTAAATTGTGACCAGTTAATTTATCATTATTATGACGATGAGTATTAACCCATGCTTGTGTGCCCTTCCTTAACGTATCTTTAATGTCTCTTACCAATTCTTTCTCTTGTTCATCAAGATCCGAATCTTCCTCGATTGCTTCATACGCTGTTAATCCCTTTGCATTTACCACAGTTGGATCTGCCCCCTTAGATAATAGATATTCAACGACTTCAAGATGGCCATTAGCTGATGCATCAATAAGTGGAGTATCCTTGAAATATTCAAAAGATTGTATATTGACATTTGCGCCATGGTCTATCAACAATTTAACGATGTCTAAATGTCCATTTAAGGCAGCTTCATGTAAAGGTGTATTCCCTGCATTATCTTGGTCATTAACATCGATATTTGAATCAGGGTTATCTAGAGATTCCGCAAGCATTTTTTTGACAACATCTATCTTACCCTTATCACATGCAATTTGTAGTCTTGTTCTACCACCAGAATCTCTATAAACACTTTTCTTATTTCTTGATCCTCTTGAATTTGAACTGTTGTTACTATTATAATTTGAACTGGATTTAGCCTTTGGTTTAATACTTTTGTCAATTGGTGAAACAGTTTCCTTGGCATCTTTTATCAAACTGCTATTAAGAAAACTGCTATTAATATTTAAATCTTTAATATCATTGACATCAGACAACTCAGAGTCCGATTCATTATAAACTGTGTAATAATTTGAAATATTTGATAATGTTTGTAATTTATCACCTCTTATCAATCTACCTCTTCTAACTTTGATCGGGGAACCCCTTGGTGTCTCTGTATCACTATTTATCATTTCTTGTTCAAGCGATGATGAAGTAGGCTTTCCAGTATTTCCATTTTGGTTTGATTCATACTTATCTGTGGTTGACATTGATGATGATGTTGAAGTAGTGGAATTGTAATCTGTTTGTGGTTCTTTTAATACAGATTTCAATTCTTCTCTTGAAAATGGTGTTAAATGACTATTATTAGTCGTAGTGGCTTCCGTACTTTTTTCTTGTGAAGAAGAATTTGTCATTTTGGAATCGTCAATATGTGAATTGGCTTCATCTTTGATAGCCATTGTGTCGTCTTCATTTGCCTCCTTTTTAATCTTTATTCTGTTTTCGTTAACGATATTCATAATACTGTCTTTTAATATGTCATTATTTTCAATCTTTTCACTTAACGGTTCTATCGATTTTTCTCTAGAAGGTTTATTGGCAGTATTAGAAATTTCATTTTTAGATATGTTTATATCTTTCTTTATATTTAATTCTCCCTTTCTTGTATGTAATTTAGATAGGTAACTACTTAAAGACCTTCTCTTTGGAGAATGCATGACTGTATCAGCTGCGGTACCTTGTGTTGTTGTTGTATGGATGGGTTTGTTTTCATTTATATTATTGGAATTGGACATTGTGGGATGATAAAGCTAGTTTAGGTATAAAGTGCACGTTCATATACATATAAGTGTATATGTATAAAAGTGTAAAAATGGATAAGTGGAAAGTATATGTGTGTATGAATACTTGTTTATAATGGAATGTGTGCTGATTGTACTTATTAATTGGGATAATCACTTGTGAATAAGATCAAATTAGTAGTTCTATTATTGTTTTAATTGTATCACTTGGTGTCAAAGTGTATAACGTAACTGTGTAAAGAGGATTTGTGTTTGACGTTAGTACCATTCTCTGCAAGTATTTATGGTAATTTTATTTTTATTTAATTTTTTTTTTCTTATTGTTTGACATTACCCTCCATTAGACAAACTTTGTCTATTTGAGCTGCAAAAGAGAACTACACAGACACCCATCTATGTAAGTATACACAAGCAAATGTGAAAAAATATAGTTGTTATATATATCATTGGATTGTGTATAGGAAGCAGCATAATATTTTATGGTTTGGTGATAATCCCTGACTAATTTTGGAACTGTAATAAAAATAACATATATATAAAATAAGAAAAAGTGGAAAGTAAATCACGACTAAATAATGTCTGCAGCACCGTTCTTTTCAGATATTTTCTACAATATTAATACCCTTTTAAATAAGGACTTCTTCCACAACGTTCCAACAGCAGTAAATATCTCAGCAACCACGAAATCAGGATTAAAATTTAATGTGAATGGGAAACAGTTAACCAAAGATGCACCATTGCAGACTGGTATAGAAACAAGGTTTTTCGACAAATACACCGGGTTACTCCTATCTCAAGGCTGGACTAATAAAAATAGATTGGATACTAGAATTGAGCTATCTTCCTTGGCACCAGGTTTAAAGATTGATTTCTTTACAGGTATTGTTCCTAATCAAAGTAACATCACAGCGTCTGAACCTGCACCAATTTCTAATACTTCTACCTCCATTACCACAGCTACTACTATTACTACAGCAGCAAGTACAGATGGCAGTAATGATAATAGTCCCATAGCTGATGAAAAACCGGAATCGGTTAGTAATACCACTAAAGATATGATTAAGACGGCTATTGTTAACGTTTCATTTGTACAACCATTCTTTGCTGCAAAAGCAACATTTGATCTGTTAAAAAAACCAAGTATAATTGGTAATTTAACTTTAGCACATGAAGGTTTCGTTGCAGGCACAGAAGTTGGTTATGATATCACATCAGGTTTTATATATCGTTATGCGGTAGCATTAGCATATAGAACCAAAGGTTATAATGTTGGAATCTCTATCAATGATGAACAATTGACTACTGCTTCATTCTTCCAAAACGTGAGCAGATCATTACAAGTTGGTTCAAAGGCAACGTTGAATCCTAAATTAGGGTCTAATGTTACCGTTGAATTTGCTACAAAATATTTACCTGATCCAAGTTCTCAAATTAAAGCTAAAATTACAGATGTGGGGAAGCTAACCTTATCTTACAAACAAAATTTGAAGGCAGGTATTACCCTTGGTGTTGGTGCTTCTTTGGATGCTTTGAAGTTAGATGAACCGTTACAAAAAGTGGGCTGGTCTTTATCGTTCACCACTCCATAGGTCTGATGTTTATATATATATTGTAGAAATAATGTACGTGCACATCCACATATATATGTATGTATGCATGTATTGATAGATAGGCAAGATTAAGCAGAATATGACTAACTAAACAAACAAACAAATGGAAGTTGTCGAAGGCGGAATATCTAAAGCTTTCTTTTCCGAGTATGGCGGGTATTCGTTTCCGCTGCTGTTGATTCCCAAACAAGGAAAGAAAAAATTATTGACAGCATCAGTAAAAAAAAAAAAAAAAAGATGTGTAATGTTAAAACATAGACAGAAAAGATTAACGTTAACAGATTGTTTGTTATTCAAAGAATGTATCTACATGTCCTTTTGTTTTTCGATTGGTTTGTTGACTGATATATTTTTACAACTAATTGTCACTCATATGATAGATTATTAGAGATAATACTGTCGGGGCAAAGAGGTCGTTATTTAACAATTTTGTATTATTGTATTTGACCAGACAATTTCTATACTAATTATTATTTTTTATCTGTTTCAGAGTTGTCTAGTTATATTTGTTTATCAATAGATCTAAAGAATGGAAGAAATAGTCACCACTATCTCTGAAGATTTAGGGTTTAAATCTTTGGGAGCAAAAGTCATTTTACCTCCATTTCCAAATGAACAATTACCTTTGGCTAACTTGAATGATTTGAAAATAAATAATGAGGCTGATATGTTTGTAGCCACATGTTCAAATCAGATTATATTTGGTGGCTTACAAAAATTAAGAGACTTTATACTATCTGAAAATGATGCTGAGAATGATTTATCATCGTATAATTTCACCATATTAAACGATATTATAAAAGACGATAAAGATGGTATCATATTTGTTGATATTTTATACAATACTAAACAAATTGTTGTTATAACTTTATGTGGTAAATTATTTTTTATTGATTTTGAAACTTCCACAAGTCTAAACCTAGTCAAGCAAATTAATTCTGATACTAAAATATTGAAATGCTTAACTATTGCTGATACATTATATTATATAGATTCTAATTATTCATTAAAATATTTCCAATTTTCACAACAAAACGAATCCCAAATTTTGATTCCTGATAACGTAGCTGACTTTGATAAAATTTTAAATACAAATAAGTTGGTTGTACTAACTAGAAATGATTGTGAATTGCAATTTTATAATATTTTGAAAGGAACTTTATCTTTGGAAAATACTTTTAGTCTACCAGAAGACATTACATCGATTATACAGCAAAACGATGATGGCGACAAATGTATCCCATTGAATGTCGTGACATTGTATCATAACCAATATTTATTAGTCTTTGGTAATTCTCCAAATCCAGCTAATGATACTGACGCTGCTGATGATGATATAGACATTGTATATGATCATAAAACGTACATTGTGAAATTAGATTCAAATAATAAACCCACATATTACGAAACCTTCGATTTGGCTCCAGCCTTTGGTGTGGTTAGACGACTACCTTCAATCTATAATATTGTGTTACCAAATCTAGTTGATGGTATATCAAATTTCAATATTGTCACTTCTTCATGTTCCACTGAATTGTCTATTTGGGATTCGAATGAAATTGTTCAACCAGATCAAGATAGTGAACGTGCAGTTCTTCCTATCAGTAAAGAAACAGATAACGATACATGTCCTATCGGTATGGCTTTAGACTATTATACACATGGCAGCATAGCAGATCCATGTTCTGGGGTTGATTCTGTAGATAGATTGCCCCTGATATATATACTAAATAATGAGGGTAGATTACTAATATGGGGGTTTTATCATAGTTATGCAATTAAAAATAAAACATTTCATGTCGAAAATGTAGCAAGTTTTTACAAAGATCAGAATATGATGGTGTTACCTGACACTATAAAAGAGAAACAAGGTGGAAGAGATATTAGCACAATAGAACCAAATGAGCCGGATGAATTTTCTATTTTTACAAAGAAAGATGACCAAACTGCTCTGCCTACTACAAATACAGATACTAGTGAATCTATACAACATATTGAATCGGATATTGATACTTCAAGTAAAGATAATATCACAAAATCCTTCGGAAGTTTTTCTCTGGCTCAGATGAATAATAGTGATAATAATACTGGTGTTCAAAAACCATCATTTGGCTTTAGTTCTTCTGCTTTTGGTAACTCAATTAGTTCCCCCTTTAAGATTCCAAATAATACAGAATCAAATAAACGAGTATTTGGTCAAAGTGCATTTGGTTCAAGTGCATTTACTCAAAATAATAATAGTAATTTAAGTGATAATCAAATTTCAGTTTTTGGAAAGCCTGCGTTTGGCAAACCATCCTTCGGTCAATCACAAGTGGAAAATACTAATGGTTCAGCTACAGAATCAGTTTTTGGAAAGCCTGCATTTGGTAAACCATCCTTCGGTCAATCACAAGTGGAAAGCACTAATGGTTCAACTATGGAATCGTCTTTTGGAAAGCCTGCGTTTGGCAAATTTAGTTTTGGTAATACCGAATTTGGCAAGTCTTCTTTTGCAAATGTAGATAAAAAGGAGTCACCATTTGCAAAATTATCTAAAAATGAATCTCCCTTTGCTAATATCGCTAAGAAGGAGTCTTCTTTTGCAAATATAACTGCTGGAGAATCTCCACTTAAAAGTTTGGAAGAATCTCAAAATTTCACCAGTGAAGAAATTTTTGATTTCAGAAAAACAGGTGATACAGAAATTGATGAAAAATCTAAGAGTGATGATGAAAAGGTCGAAGAAGCAGAATCAAATGACTCTAAGTCTGAAACTGATGATGAACTTAATGGTCCTGCAAAAGCACAAACACCCCCTGTACCATTACAAAATATTGAATCCAAATTTTCTTTATCTGATTTTGCTGACAGTCTTAAAAAGACAGCAAATATATCAACAACTGACATTACCAATACTAAATTTGGACAATTTAATAATGATAATATCGAGAAAAGTTTGTCCCCATTCGCCTCATTTGCAAATAATTTGAAAAAAACAGATTCTTCATCTTTCTCTTTTTCTAATTTTAATCTTAATGATAAGGAAGAGAGAGAGCAAATAGAAGTACCAAATAACAGTATAATAAATGACAATAAAAATGATGAAAACAAAGTAAATAGTGAACTGTGGTCTGACGAAGTCAAGCATGACTCTGATACGGAGAAAGATGATGATGAATCGAAAATTGATGATATTTCCAAGTTAGATTTGAAAGACGAACAAGGTAGTGATATAATAAAAGATTACACTGGAGTGAAAGAAACAGGTAATGTAGATAATGAAGCAAATGAATTTTCTGGTGACTTAATGAATAAGACAATGTTACAGGAAAACCAACCAGTTGACAAAAGTATAAAAGAACACAATGCATCCGTAGAAGATAAAGAAGTGTTTGAACCTGCTAACCACCCAGAAGTAAATAATGAAAGAGAAGATACCAAGTTGGTTTTAACGAATGATGAACACTTGGATAAAAAGGATGGTGAGGTGGATGATGAAACAAACTTGTCAACTATTGAAATATTAACAGAAATACCTAAGAATAAAGAACATTCTGAACATGTGGTAGTTGAAGATAAAGAGGATAAGGATGACAAGCAGGTAATTAACAAACTAGAAACAACCACCTCTGAGATTCCTGAGGAAAAATCTGATGGTTCTAAAAAACCACAATTAGCTGATAAAAGTGTTAATACAACTGTTCAATCTGTTAGTCAACAAATACAAACAGAACCTATTGAGTGTAAGGATTTAGGCATTCAAATGGGAGAATTTGCTTCCCAATCATGTCAAACTGATGAAATAAAATATGAGAATTTCCAAATAAATTCATTTGAAGAGGATGAAAACTATTTAGCTGAAGTATACATGCCTTTATCTTTGGATAAGTATTACACAAATGCTATTATTTTGAATATTCCATATGCATCAACAGATAAAATCATGAGATTATTTGAAAACACTTATCAACAAGTCAATGCAGAATTTCAGGTCTTAGAAGATAATCTTAAGTCAATGAAAAGTTTTATTGAAGATCAAGAAACCATTAATTTAGAGAGACGTACGGAACAATCTATTGGCAATAAATATACTTGGAGAATACCTGAAGTTAAACAATTGTTTGAGATTATCCAAAAGAGACAGTTAAAAGTTGATGAAATTTCAAAATCGATTAATGAATTAGATGCAAGTATTCTTATGTGTAAAAGAAAAGAATCGGTTGCTTTGTTACAACAAAGAGATGAAACTAAAGAAAGATATGGTCAAATTGATTACTTGAAGACAGAATTATTAAATAACCGATATGCTCCATTAAACTATCATCAGAGCTCATTGAAGAGAACACTACGTCAAAAGATGTTAAATTTGGATAAACAATCAGAAGAAATTAACCAATGTTTATACATATCTAAATCTTTTGTTAATTATTTGACAGATCCACTGAATATAGATATTAAATTACTTCTTATGTCAGCAGAATATTTTGATACATCTAATAAATTAAAGTCAAAACCTTTGGATGTTAATATTGCAAGAAAAATGAGTCAAGATAAAATACAATCGTTAGATGTTGTTCAAATCGGCTTAAATATTAATGCAAAAAAACAGATGGGTGAATTTTTTAAAAAATATCATTCGCAAAGGTCATAAATTACATATATGAAAGTAAACCTATTGTGGTAGAATAATCTCAGTAGAATAAGAAGATAACAGTATCCAAGCTATACTCATAAGTGTATGTAAGAAAATTTTTGTTTGTGTTGTGTTACTTTTTATATTCTAAAGTATATATATTTGTCTATACAAGTGGGTTTTTAAAAACAATTTAAAAAAAAAACTAGAATGTGTTTACCTCTAGCAGGCATGAAGATTATGAATTTATTAAAATATGTCAGACATTTTGAACCAGTTCATTTGGTTAATTCTTGTACAGTTTCTTTGAATTTTTGGATTAAAATATCATTTTCTTCTTTTGTCCCTACTGTTACTCTTAGACATCCTTGACAGCCTAACTCCATTCCTCTGAATCTAATCACCACACCACAATTCGTGGCCAAGGTTAAATAAATTTTTTTTGCTAATTCATTATCGCCTTTATTAATTCTAATTAAAATAAAATTAGCATCCAATCCACCTACATATTGATCATCCACATAAGGTATAGAAGTTAGTTCCTTTACAAGACGGATTTTTTCTTCGTTTAAGGTTTTGGTATTAGCTTCCATTAATTCCAGATTATGATCTTGAACCGCTTTAATACCATGTTCTGCAGTGATAGTAGATATATTGTATGGCGCCTTCATAGCATTCAAGACTCTTGCAAGGTCTGCACTAGCAAAAGTCATACCTAACCTAATCCCTGCAAGACCAAAAGATTTCGATAAAGTTTGTAAAGTTACCAAATTTGGATATTTGGTCACCAATGGTGCAGTAGATCCACCACAGAAATCTATATAAGCCTCATCTATAACAACAAGACCATTTTTCCAATTTTCTAAAATATATTTAATTCTCTGGACGTCGACTCTAACACCTGTTGGATTCCCCGGGGATGTTATAAATGTTAATTTGATTGATGGATCATTGTTTAACATTTCTACTGCTTTAACCTCATTGACTTGGAAACTATTATCATCAGCAATCAAAGGACATTCAATTACATCGACATCATTGATATTTGCACAAACAGAATACATGGAATAGGTCGGTGGCATAACTAAGATTTTTTCCTTGCCTGGAATGCAAGTAGCCCTAATGATAGCATCGATACTTTCATCAGACCCAACACCAAGACAGATATTGTCCGCAGTTAATGGTAAAGCATCTGTAATTTGTTTAAAAGATGATGTCCTATTTCTATAATTTGCTAGTGCTGTCTTGAATTCAATTTGGTGTGGATCAGGATAACGGTTTAAAGTAGATTCTCTTAATTCCTTTTGAGTTGGACCCCATGCATTTTCATTTGCATCTAAAAGGATCCCCTCTTTGAAATCATCTCTGGCACAGCGGTAAGGTTGTAAATTATAGATTTTGGGTCTAACAATTTTTTTCAAATCGAAAGTCATTTTATCTCTTTTCATATGATAGTAGGTGGTGTATTAAAAGTTTAACTATTTTTTCTATTCTTAAATTAGGAAGGTGGAAGAAAGCTATATAGAAATATACCCGGACGTCTACTTATCAATATCAATCAAATATATATAATAATTTTAGGGTACACAACAATAAATATATATGAATTACTATATGTTATAATATTAAATCGGTGCAAGTGAAAGCATAAGTATAAAAAAAAATTGTCAGTAGCTGACCATTAACATTTACTTACTGGTTCCAGTTACTTTAATAGTAATGACTAATTTTTTTTCTTTTAGACTTCTCTTCGTTCCTCGAGCAATTATTTTTTTTTCTCGTGGAGAAAAGAAGTCATTTGAACAGTCAATAACTATTATCATAGTATCATCTTATCTTTGTATTTTTTTTTCCTGTGTAAAAAAAGATGACTACCAAAGAAAAAATAACAAAGATACGAGAAGATACATGCAAAATTGGGAAAGGTTTAAACGTGCTTCTACCACTTTGGAGACGCTGCAGAGAGCTGATGTTGGTAAAGGAAAAGCCCACTTTATGTAATCTTTCGGGTGAATGTGATTGTAAATGGGTTAATGATGTAAGTGATGATAGTTTGTTTATACAATGGTAATGTATCAAACTAAACATATAGTGTTGTCGAGAAGTATTACTGTTGTTATTTCAGATAAAAAAACCATTATGTAATTAAACATGATCTTATATTTGTGCTTATATACATAATACTGTGTAGTTTTGGATACGATTCTTGAAAAAATGTCGATGTAATACTTCGAATTGTTTAATATTTCACTTTAAGACTTTGTCATTTCAAAGGCCCACGTAACCAAAGCGGTATTTTTTATTACGTTATTCGGTGCATAAAGTTATAACTTCTCAATATGATCTAATTGGTGTGTTTTGTAATTAATAGCATCGAATATATATATATATATATACTATCATTAAACCTCCTAAGGGAGAAGGCAATGGTTTTTTTTAATGAACTACTTACTTCCAGAATAAAAGTTCCAAATCCTAATCAGATCATATCCTTACCATTAATGGGAGTTTAGTACCTGTTTCAACATTAAAACACTTCTATTTAAAGATAAAGGTATTTATTTATAAGAATATAATACATATAATATTTAGTAGTCTAGTTAAATGATTAGATTATTTACTATTTTTAAAACAATTTTGGAGAGAGGGAGAAGTTGTGAGGAAAGGAAAGTAAACAGATTTCAACTGACAAAAATTTTACATTATTACACACCCACTTCCACTATCATTATTATTGTTGTTGTTATTATGGTCATCTTGTTGACCTACAGTTAATGCAACTCTAGCAGCTTCAGTAAATGCCTCATTAACACCCTTGTTTGACTTGGCACTGCATTCTAGATAACGTAATGCACCAATCTGCTTGGCCATAGCCAAACCTTCCTCATATGATATCAGTTTATTGTTTTTATTCTTGGAGTTGGTATTGTTATTATTATGAATATTATTTGGAGTTATAGCTTCAGTGTCATTGTTTCTCAAATCACATTTCAAAGCAACAAGAACTAATTTAACACCCTCACAATGATCAGTAATTTCACCAACCCATTTATTTTTAACATTTTCTAAAGAATCATATGAATCCACGCTAAAACATAACATAATTGTATGAGTATCTGAATAAGATAGGGATCTTAGTCTATCGAATTCTTCTTGTCCTGCAGTATCCCATAATGATAAAGTAATATGTTTCCCATCAACGAATATATCATGGATATAGTTTTCAAACACAGTGGGTTCATATACTTCAGGAAAATAACCTCTAGTGAAAACATTTAATAACGAGGTTTTACCACATGCACCATCACCCAAGATAACAATTTTTCTTTCAATTGGTTTTTTAGATACAGTTGAACCAGACGAACCACATAAAAATGCCATATTTAAGATACCAAAAATGAATAATGACGCTTCGTTTTTTTTTTTTGGTTGTAATTTTCTCTTCTTGTGTCTTCAATTTTGATGTTAAAACAATGAAGCTAACTCCTTCTCAGCGTTTTGGATGTAGAAAGTTACAGAAATTTCGTGATACGAAAACAGAAATATGTTCAAAATGATTAAAATATAAGCATATATATTCAAGAGTCTGACATAAAACGACTTTATTTACAAATATTTTTGGTAAGATTGATTTGTAAACAAAGATATTGCGCATAGTCTCTTACTGTCAAAAAGGGTAAACATAATAAGAGCAATGATAATGATGATAATAATTCACTTACTATAATGGTAAGAGTGAAAATACCTTGGCAATATTTTGTTTTTCTTCTTACCAAACAAAATTTATTTTAGAAAAAAATAAAAATAAAAAAAATAAATAAATAAACAATTGCATTACCCGGTTTGACAAATTTTGTTCTAAAGCCCTAATCGCTTTTGAGTAAATATTTGGTAACAAGAGAAAAAATTCTGGATAACCCTACTTTTTATCATTTTGTCTTTTTCAAAATGTAATGTCTTTTTCCTTTTTTTCATACAGAGGAGAACCCAGATAAGATAGAGAAATTGTTGTTGCAATTAGAGTGCAGAAATTGTATAACCATTGGCAATAGTAAATTACTAGTTGTAACTTTTAATTGTTAATTGATACATACATAGATGTTTGGATATATTTATATCTATACTAGACATCAATATGGTTTATGGTTTCATGATCGTTATAATACAGTCACTTACGTTTTTGTGCTCTTTCTTTTTTTTTTGACATAAACTTTCTTGATCTAATCTTTCTTCATGCATAAGATTGCTTATGCCATTTTTTTTCTCTCATTTTCTTTTTTGGTGACGAAAGTGTTTATTCCATTGGTAATATATCTGACTCCATTATTTGTATAAACGAGTGGTTCATTTCGTTGAAACATAATCGTAGCACCATGTTAAACTTTGAATTAAACTATTTACTAAAAAAAAATAGGAAGTTGTATGATTATACATAAATTAAATCATCTTTTCCTTCATATAGTACTATGACGTAGTAACACAAGAAAGAATATTATATCACAATTTACTATCAAATGCAGTGGAATTAAGATTAATTAAATCTATTATATCTCTTAGTAATGACAATAATTATGTTTAATTTGGTACCAAAAATGAAAAATTTTTCTCAGAAGTTGAGTTAGTTTTAGATATGAATAGATAGGTCAATCAAGTTGAGTATTTGGAAACTGAGTCTGTTATGTGTAGTACTGGAATGAATTCAATTGACTTGGAACTTCGTATGAATAAGGATTATGAGGATTATGGTAATAGTTCTTTGAATCTAGTTGATCATTTTCCTAAACTTAATTTCGGAAATCTGGCAAATTGAAAGTATAAAATCTAAATGTAATCGAGGTTAACAAAATATTGGATAATAAAACATATCCAAAATATAGTACATATTATTAGTATTCACACTATGTTGTTTTTAAAAATTCTGAGATATTGGCACAGTGTTTTGGAGTTATACACTGTATTATACACTGTATTTTACAAAGAAGTTTTCTGAATTTCCCTTATTGTACACATATATAGGGTCTTTTATTGATATGTTAGGTATTAATGAAATTTTCAAAATCATGGACTGTGGTTTATATGTTGTTAAATAGAAGTCATAAATTCCTTTTCTCTCTTTTTTTGGTATACATTTCCATTTTAAAATGAAGGTCTTTTGTCTTATTATACCTTTGGAGATTGTGTAAAAAATATAAAATTGTGGAATTTTTTTATGTACTATATTTTGGCTAAAAATTGGTTTAGAGTTATACTCAAAGGGATTGTAATATTAATATATGAACTGAAACCTACCAACTATTTAAAACAGACAAATTCACATATCAGATACATGTGTGTTACTGTTCTTAACATCATATATTATGCTATTTAAAGGGACATAACAGATAAGAAGTCCATGCACCATTCAACACGATCAAGTTCTCTATGTTCTCTGATTTGCACAAACAATGAACTTTTGGGTATGTTATAAATCTACATTGTACATTAATTTTCTATTTTCATCAAAAATGGTAAGTTCTTTTTTAAAGTTTATTTCTTTATTAAATATTATTTTAAGACTGACTAGCTATCAGAAGTGAGTACTTTTGTTTTTAAGAAAATAGCTACTTGTTTTATTTCAATTTTTATTTCAAAACTTAAAGGTATATAATCTCTTAAATAATTTAAGGTGAATACCATAAAGTAAAAGCGTATTAATATAGTTATTATCTACAATTTTTACGCCCGCATATATTGTTCATAAGGAATTATATTTTGTATTTTTGTTGTAAAAAAAATTCCATAGTTTATGGGGATTTTATTTAGTATTTTGAACTATGTTTCACTGGTATAATCTTTGGGATACAGGCATTTAGATTATTACCTCAGGTCATGAAAAAAAAGTAATAAACTTAGGTTGCAACTACTAATTGGGTATCTTTTAATAGTATTTAGATTTGTATAAATATAATTTTGTTCATACATATATTTGACTATTTATATATATGACATGCAAAAATTGTGAACATGACAATTATTATGATCTAATAATATTTGTCTTGTAAAGACAAAAATCATAGTTACCTACGAAGGTGGTGGATGTTTGGGGGTGTGTATCAAGAAATTCACTGGTTTTGAATTGTTAAATGTTTGTGGAGATCTAAATTCAATATTGTTATTTGAGTAACTCCCAAATGATACAGACGCACTCTGAGTCCTTCTATGACCCTTTTTCAAAGGTTTAGAGATAGGTGGTAGAGGCTGTCTATACGGAGAAGTCTGAGGACCTGGAGGGGCTAATGGTCGTTGTTGACGAATATTAGGATGTGGCACGGAAACTTTATAATATGGATTCTCCATACTGTAAGTATTATTAAGATCGACAGGATTTAGATTCTCGTTGATTTGTTGAGGTACCATTAGATATTGTCTATTTTGTGGAATATTATATGCTTGTGATGAATACGGTTGGGTAGGTTGAGAAATTTGAGATGCATAACAATCTATATTAGGTAGATTTTGATGATGTATATGTTGGGATTGTAGATTAGCAATGTAACCTGTACTACTATATGCAATAGTTGGGTCAGCATAAAGTTGCCAAGTAGAGGAAACTACTGTTGGTTGATTATTTGATGGTATTTCAGGGACAGGTAATTGGTATGATTGTGTAGAATTATTGACTTGGTTTATAGGATTATTAAATTGGTGTGATGAGTTACTACGTTTCTGTAATGAAGATGTTTCTTCAATATATGGTTCATACCCTCTAGGACTACCGAGTTGTGGTGTATTATTATTTGAGATTTCCAATTTCCTTTTTTTATCTATATTTGATGGCATCTTTGATTTAGAAGGTCCCAATGGGAATGAAACCTTATTTTTAGAGTTGATATTATCCAAGAATTCATTATTATCAGCATGAATATGACCAAAAATATTATTTAAAGTAACACTGTCAAACTTATTACATTTCATACATTTATCTAACAATGTATTTAGTTTATCCAAATTTTGAGATTTTAATTCTTCTAATTCTTGAGTTTTTTTTATTATTTTTACCTTGACTAAATTATTAAAATCTTCATTGCTACCATTAATTAGATTGTTATACTCATCACTATTGCCCTCAATTTCTAATTCTTTTATTATTAATTTCTTGTATGATATAGAATCATTATTTAATAATAAATTAGTGAGACTAGATTTTTTTTCTTCAATGACTCCTTCTTCACCTTTCCTCTGAGTACTTATATTATTTGCATGGTCCCTGACACTACAGTTTGTCTTTTCTTTGCTTTTGTCATCGTTATCTTTTGATTTCATAGTCACTGGATTTGTATATTCAGTTGTTGTGGAATTACTCATTTTTCTTTTTATTCAGATTATTGCAAAGATTAGAATATAAAACTTTTAAATTAATTTATAAATAAGGCAAAGAATGGCGCAATCTTTCAAATATAATTAATAGAGCTTGACTCCTTGGAAAAAGTAGTGTATACCTATCGTTAATGATAGGGAATATGAAAAAAAAGATTGCAATAGTGTTTTGTTGAAGGAATGTAAAAATATTGTATAGTCTCAGTAACTTTTTACAACGAATATATTAATATATATGGGAGAGAATACCAAAAGAACAGCCAAAAATAAATGATGCAAAGTTGTTTCTTACTCCAAAGGTAAAATATCTTAAGATAATGTGTTCTTTCCGCACACGGTAGATAAAAGTTCTAGGTACACCAACGTAGAATTCTCCTTCGTGTTAATTTGTTTTTAGTGATAGCAAATTTCTTTTTATGTTAGAACGAGTATCCAAAAAATAATATACTGTAGTACAGTAGTATTTATGGAATAGGTTTCTGTGTTCTTGTATGTTCTAAATCAACCAACTAAAAAAAATTATAATTATATCTAAATGCTTTTTTGTATTCTATGATGTGCAAAGATAGTGTATATGATTCCTGAAACAAAAACTCCAGATTTTAGCCAAAACGACTAAAAATAAGGAAGAATATAAATATGAATAGCACGATAAGGAATTATAGGCGGGTTTATGATATATTGATGTCAAAGAGTAATACTTTTTTTTTTCTGAAAAAGCAGGTACACAATATAATTAAGTACTGGAACATTAAAACTGTTACAGAATCAATTTTTTTCCTATTCCTTTATTGCATCAATACATGCCATTATTTCAAGAATCTTCATCGATTTCTTAGTTGCCGGATTTGGGCATCGCTATTTCCAAAAAGAATTTCAGTTTGGGCTATTTTTGGAATCACTCCATCTTTTTTTTTTTAGTTTTTGTTCTAAATACGTTTCCTTTTTCGAAAGTTGTACTGATCAGGAAATAATGGCACAATTTTTTCTATATTCGGTAAAAAATTTTAGTAATGTTTCAATCGGTAATTGTAATCGAGGACAAATCTTTTCTGATGCATATCCCGTTAATGATAGAGTAGCCAGAAAATGTTCCAGCCTTTTTTGAACGAGGTCTTAATTAAATTCAAAAAGATATTCTAAAAATAACTATGAAAACTAATTAATACAGGTTGTAGTGCCTAAATAATATTACAAATTTTTTATTGAAAACACAATATATATACGCCTATATGTCCATTAGACATAAGAAAATAAAACCATACGCATATAAAGTAATAAAAACTTAAACAAGGAAATTATATAAAGTTAACTATGTGTTCAACAATGGAGAAATCTTTGTAAAAAAAAAAAAACAGAAGGAAAATAGATGAAAAATTCGAAGAAGGAAACTAAATCAAATTGAGTAATGTCTTGCACTAGTAGTAGTAATAGTAGCAGAAAAAAGAAAGGATAAAATTAAAACAAAAACAGGTGTACCAGTAAAAAGAAGTACAAATTTTATTGTTGATCAATAAATAAACCGTTTCCTAGTTGTATAAAACAAATTTAGCTCTACCAGAAGTAACAGCGACAGTACAACCATCGGAACCACCAGTGTATGAACCATTTTCATAAACACATTCACCATTGACAACTGAATCATCACCATCTGCAACGATTTTGACATTGAAGTTCAAAGCGTTTCTGTTGTTTGGATTTGGAATTAAAGATAAATAAGTAATACCACCTGTGTAACCAGCCCCAAAATTCAATGGGGCCCAGTTACCGACACCAGAATCCTCTGTACCCCAAACACAACCTTCTTCGACAGAAACACCTGCATTGTTAACATAGTATTGAGCAGATGTCTTCTTACCTTGCCATTGGTAGTAAGTATCTTGATTTACGACAGTTAATGGGATTGTTGCACCAGCTTGAACGTAGGTTGGAATGTCCATGTTTTCAGTACCTGGATAATCAGTTCTACAGATAGGAACCCCTTCGGATAGTTCAGATACGACAACAGCGGTATCAAGACCCCACTCACATAAGTAATCGGTGTCAGTGTTAGTACGGTACAAGTAACCATTTTTACATAACAAACCACCAATAGATCTACCATCGGATGGTTGCTCAGATGGCCATTGGGTCTTGGACATACCTGGTTGACAGGCGTAGGAACAGTAGGAACCTTCTTTACAAGAACCGCCAGTAGAATCATCAGAATTTTCGATACCAGACCAACCGTTAGAGCCAATCCAATCAATGGCAATAACACCTTGACCAGATGGGAAACTGTCACATGGAATAGTACCATCTTGGAATTTTTCAGAAGGACCAGAAAATGATGCTAAATCACCGTAAATGCTACCAGTAGCAGAGGATGTGGAAGAGACTTGGGTAGTAGTGGTGGTTGAAGAAGTACTCTCTCCTGCAGTTTGGGTAGTGGTAACAGCTTCAACGGTAGAACTGGTTTGAACTACCTCGGCTTCACTAGTGGTAACAGGGGAAGTAGAGGTGGTAACCGGAGTAGTAGCAGTAGCCGAAGTGACGGTTTCAATAGCGGAAGTTGGAGCTAAAGTAGTTGGTGAGGATTCACTAGTAGAAATTACATCGCCGTTTTCATCAACAACCACAGTTTCATAAACATACTCGACAGCAACAGCTCTTTTGTGTTGATGGGCATCGTTAGTAACAGTAGTGGTACAATCAGCAGAGTTTTTAGAGATTTCTAATGCAGGCAAAGCGGAGACAATGGCGCTAGAACCAAGTAATGAAGTAGTTAAAGTAGTAGTGGAGAATTTCATAGTTCTTGAAGTTCAAAGTAGACTGTACTTGAGTGATAATCGTTCTTAAGATATGGTATAAAATGACTTCGTAGATAGTTTGTTCTGTATAGTAAAAGGAACTTTCTTAAAGGAGTGGATGGTCAAAATGTTTTGCCAAAATTAAATGTAATAAATGTTAGTAAATCAATGTTATGGATCACTGAGGTATGTGGGAAAGAAATAGTATTACGTTATGAGTTTGAATTAGGAAGTAGGATCAGTTATAAGTAAACATAGGAACATATAGCGGAGAACACTAACATTAAAATACATGATATGGAGAAAACTAAATCAAATAACCAAGCTAGCCAAACCCACCTAGTTTGAAAATAAATCAAAAATTTGAGAAAAGGCTCAAGGTAGACATCGACATAAGTTCCATTCGTAGAACTACAGTCTTTCTTTCACGTGTTTTTGAAAAAAAAATATTGAGGTAAATTGTAATGCTGCTGTTTACAATTTATGTGGATTTTTTTTTCGTGTCTTATATTTTTCGACGCATTAACATAAACTTTGAAACAAAAGTGAAAACAATAAAATGACGCGAATTGACAATTCTAAGCCTTTTTGTTTTTTCGGTCCATTTTGTTTTTTTTTTGTCCAAGATTACCTTCGCGCGGGATGATGCGAAAAAGTAAAAAAAAAAGACAAAAAAGATAAATGCGGTTAAGATTCACGTTCTATTGGCTCATAATTTGTACAGTGGAAAAATTTTCATGTTCCATACGGTTTTTGTTATCTGGTTAAAATAGCTTGGTTTTTCGCGTTTCTTGATGGAAAAGAAATAACATATTCCGAGTGTTTGGAGGCGGTTTCGGGAAAAGTACAGTATAGTAAGCTTATAAAGACCAGCTAGTGATAAGGAGTCCGTATTGATGTAATACTATATTCGTTTCAAACTCACTTAGAAATTATTATTTCAAAAAACTTCTTTAACATAAAAAACATTATAATACATACTAATAAAAGGAGTGTAAACAAGTTGGATGTTCAAAAATGAAAGAAATTAATAAAAAATTCAGATTATTTTGTTAAGGAGTGTAAATAGTTGGAATCTGTTATTATTTTTGCAGCGATTCTGATCGTTACGTAGCCTAGTTTGGGAAGAATATAAGAACAAAAGTGCTATCTCAGAAGCCTTTCTTTTACACGGAAGGGGATACGGAAGAAGGAATTATAAAATTGCTACGTATATATAACATTTAGATATAATGTTTTGTGTTTTCTAAAAAATATCTTGGCTTGTTGGACTCTGTTTTCTTTTTGTTTACATAATAATAAACCTCATACATTTGTCCAAAAAAAGAATAGTGTTTTTTTAAAAAAGCAATATCACTGCGTACGTGTTGTTTCTTTTTTGGAAATGTGAACTTATGTTTACCCTAGTTGCTTCAACTTTGACCTAAGGAAAAAATGTAAATAATTTGTACGTAACCAATATTACGTAAAGATGCAAAAAAAAAAACTCTTCGAAATAAAAAAAATACTGAAACCTAAACATTACTAAAATATAGTATATGCGCCGATATAACCTTGTGAATACTCTACACAAATATCCATTAAATTGCAAGTATTTTTTTTTCTCAGTTAATTCTCAAATGGTGCTTAACTGTAGATGTAACTTTAGTTGAATATTGAGGTTCTCTTTTGTTTACAAAAAGCATATACAAAAAATTTGCATAAAATCCGTGTGAGTATACAATTTTTTATATGTAACCCTAAATCAAAATAAACAAAATTAAAATAATTTAAATACAACTAAAATCAACCCTAGTATTTTGTTGTGGTAAAAAAAAATTAGTGAAGAGTGTACTTCTGCGTATTTCGTTTTTAAACGATCTTTTTTAAAGAATGTAAACAAAAAAAGCAAGCAGGTGAAAAATATTAAACAATAATTCTAGATAAAGAAAGAAAGTTATAAAAAAACAAAACAATAGAAATAAATAGAGATTGCAATCTCTCCTACAAAATTGTACAGAATATCATTCGATACGGAATGTGTTGTTTATCAAAAACAATTTTTTTCAATCATGAAAATTATTTTATTTAGGGTATAATGTAACTGTGTAATTTTTCCTAGAGGGTCACCTCTAGGGCTGATTATTATCGCATAGATGTCTGTAGGAATATCTAACAATAAATGACTTTGACACTTCGTTAATAGATGCTAATAAATGAGAATTATATCAAAAAAAAAAAGAAAAGAGAGAAGAAGAGGAATGAACATATTCATCATTAAGAAATTTTGTTAGATAAGAAAGAGGCAATTTCTTTATTAATACCTTTTATAAGCTGTAGGATACTCAATCTGCAACAATATTGAATAAAAATGTTCAAGACAGAAAGCAACTTGTAACTTTTTTTTTATGAAGACAATGTTTAATATATTTTAAGTAAGAAGATACGTTTATGAAACTCGATATAGTATGGTTTTATAACCCGTTGCTTGACATATTCACTAATGACAGACTAAGTAGGGTTAACTCTGCATTGAAGGCAGAAGCACTTTAATTTTCTCATTCATTTCCATATTAGTATAGGTCCATATGTTGAATGCACCAACATTAAAAAGAAAAAAAGCTCTGAGAGATGAGTCCTAAAAAGGAAAGGGAGGTACATTTTTAGGGCAGATTTCAACCCGTGGTTCTACATAAAGAAAGAAAGTTTTAAAAACAATGAAGATAAAAAGAAAAAAAATCCAAATTAGTAAAAATATTTTCCAAATTGGTATATATTTTAAAAACAAGAACAATGGAAACGTTATCTAATATCGGACATTCCCTAAGGATCTATTATGGTATACAGTTATGTTTCTTTTTTCATTATATCACTTCAGTACAGAGAAAAAGTTTTATCTTTGGAGTTCTTTAGGGTCTTGAGAATCGTGTTAATATTTACATCAAATTGTACAACTTTCATAGTACTTAATCCTTGTCTAAGAGGAATAATTTAATCTGTTATGCCAACCACAAAACACAAAAAATATTTTTTTATAAATTCTTTTTTCTTTTTTGTCTGTTCTTTCTTTTGTGTGTGAGCCAAATACTGAATGTTATCTTTTCTAAACTACATATATGAGAACAATTTGAAAGATATCGTAAAAAATACAAAAGTGTAGTTTAAAAAATATCTAAGTATAGTTTGGTGGGAAACACTTTAGAAAAAAAAATTTGCCCTTTCTGATTACTAAAATGATACTTCAGTAGTAAAGGATGTCTTTATTGAAAAGTAATTATATAGCTGTGTGGAAAAACATATAGAATATTAAAACAATGATTTATTTGTAAAAAAAAATAAATGATAAGAAAAAGGAGATATAATTTGAAAACTAAAAAAGAGCCTTTCTTAACTCTCTTGTTTTATTTTTTTTTTTTTTTTTGATTAATCTAACTTTTTGTTTTTTTGTTTTAGTGAATCAAATAGTTTGACTAGTTTAAATTTTCTTTTTAAACCCCATTCTAGAATGCAGTATGGTATTAGGAATGCAATCCAACTTACTAGCCATGCTTGGGATCCACGATATACATCCACTGGGTCTTTTTTCTTGTCTACAATTAAATCGACTATTTGTTTAGCATATGTGTCAGCAGACATAGGTGTATTATGTTTCACCATATTTTGTCTGTACTCAAAGGCTTCCCTTCCTTCTTTGAAATTGTATATTGACCCTTCCGGTAATGGACGGCTGTCACTAATATTTGTTGCAACACCACCTGTAATTACATTAATTACACGAACACCAAATGGTTGTAATTCTAAATGCAATCCACGAGCATACGCATGGATAGCTGCCTTAGTTGCAGAATAAATACTACCGAACGGAAAACTAATTACACCAGCCAATGAACCAGTAAAAAGTATTGTACCTTTACCATTTATAATAAATTCTGATAATTCTGTTGTCATGTTAATATGGCCAAAAACATTGACTTGAAAACATTTTTCCATGACATCTGAAGTAACATCTAAAGCTGGAAAAGTACAACTCTGACCAGCATTATTATACAATACATCTAATTTTGGTTTACCATCAGAATTTTTTGGTAATTCTCTGTTTAAAAACTCCTTAAACTTCTTTATTGAATCTATAGAGGTTATATCTAGTTCATAAGCAAATAATTGTAATTCAGGAAATTCTTTCTTGGTATCTTCAATTGCTTGTTTCCTACGAGCTACAGCATACACAGTATAACCTTTTTTGCATAATTCAAGAGATACAGCTTTACCAATACCTGAGGAACCGCCACTAACAATCGCAACTTTACTCATTTTTTCTTTTTCTACCAACTTTATGTTATCTGTATTAGTCTATACAAATATGATTATATCTTGTAGATTTTATATGAAGTATATTAATGAACCTGTAAATAACTTCTTAATTGATTCTTGTCATTTTATAGTTTGTTTATTTGTTGTCATTTCCCCTTTTATCCCCCTTTTACAGACAATTGGAAATATTTTCTCTACTCAAAAAAAAATAGCAGAAAGGGTGTAAATATTGGAATAGAAAAAAATAAAAAGAAAAAATAAATAAAGAGAGAAAAAGGTGTTGTAAACATCTCATACAAAATAAATTATATGAGAGGTATATTCTATTTTGACATTGATCATAAAAGAATAGGTATAACATTACTAGAATATACATTTTATATACATAGATAGATTTGGTATTTAAACAAAAATAATTTTTAGAATTATTACAATAGTTATTAATTAATATCATTTGCAATATTCATATAAATCAAAACCTCTCTATTCTTACTAAAAATAATCATTTAATCAAAATAGTAGTAAAGAGAGGATGTGTTTATTTATCAGATCCTTGTTGGAAAACATCACGTAAGAATTGATCTTCTTCAGCAAGATGTAGACCCTTAGAACCAGCAGCAACAGCACCACTTGGATTTCTACCACAATATCTAACTTCGTGATTCTTATATTGTTCAGTCTCTTTTAATGTGGTCTGTAATCTTGGTTGAACGTAAGACCATGCACCCATGTTTAGTGGTTCTTCTTGACACCAAACGATGTCTTCTAAGTGTGGATAAGAGTTCAAAGTATCACGTAATTGTTCGAATGGGAATGGGTGAAGTTGTTCAATCTTTAAGAAGGCAGTGTTCTTATCTTGTAATTGCTCACGTCTCTTATGTAAGGCTGTGTACACTTGACCTGTTAGAATAACTAATCTCTTTGTTTCTTCCTTGGAACCAATAGTCTTATTATGTTCGATATCTTCAATAATCCATTGGAATTTACCATCAGTGAAGTCCTTCAATGGGGATCTTGCTAATGGGTGACGTAATAATTGTTTGGAGAAGAATAATGCTAATGGTTTACGGAATTGACGGTGTTGTTGTCTTCTAATAATGTGGAACAAGTTAGCTGGAGTAGTTGGATATGCAACTTGGAAGTTACAGTCTTGATGTTGTCTTTGCAACTTTTCAGGAGATGGGAAATATCTTGGATCTTCGTTTGCTAATTGTAAGAACCTTTCTAATCTACCAGAAGAATGTTCAGGACCTTGACCATCATAACCATGTGGTAAAGATAGAACTAAACCAGAACGTTGCTTCCATTTTTGTTCACCACCTGCAATGAATTGATCAATAATTACTTGTGCAGTATTGGCAAAATCACCGAATTGAGCTTCCCAAACAACTAAATAGTCTGGTGAAGTTAAGGAGTAACCATATTCGAAACCCATTACAGCATATTCTGATAATGATGAATTACAAATTGAGAAATCTGCCTGCTTCTCAGATAAGTGCTTTAGAGGTGTATAAGTAGCTTCAGATTCTTGGTCATGCAAAACTGCATGACGCTGAGAGAATGTACCTCTTTCCACATCTTCACCAGAGACTCTCACATTTTGACCTTCAAGTACTAGAGAACCATAGGCTAAGGCTTCACCTGTAGCCCAGTCAATACCTTCACCTTGTTGGATTGTCTTACCTCTTTGATTTAAAATTCTCTTTAAGTTTCTGTGTACTTCGAATCCCTCTGGCCAGGAAGAAATAACTTTACCGATGTGTTGTAAGATATCAGCAGAAACGTTAGTTGGCTCATGAGGCAAAATCTCAGTAGCTAATTCCTTTGGAGATTTGAATCCTTCCCATGCAGCAGTCAACCATTCTCTTTGAGTTGGAACATAATCTTTGGATTTTTCAAAGGCCTCTTCAAACAAACCCCAGACCCATTTTTTGTGCTCATCAATATCTTGCTTGGTAAAAGTGCCATCAGAAACTAATTTTTCGGTGTATACATCAATCACAGACTTTTGTTTAGAAATTTGCTTGTACATTAATGGTTGTGTGAATGCTGGTTGATCAGTTTCATTATGACCGTGTTGTCTCCAACCAACAACATCAATAATAGCATCGGTGTGGAAGGTATTTCTCCATTCAGCAGCCAAATTGAAGATAAATGTAACAGCTTCTACATCGTTTGCATTACAGTGGAAAATTGGAGCATCAATTGCTTTAGCCAAATCAGAAGGATATGGAGTTGATCTGGCAAACCTTGGATCAGTCGTGAACCCAATTTGGTTATTTGTAATGACATGAATAGTACCACCAGTAGAGTATTCAGGTAAATTAACGAAACCCATGGTTTCATAAACAACACCTTGCCCTGCAAAAGCCGCATCACCATGTAACAGGACACCCAAAGCCTTAGTCTTATCCTTCAAATCATTCTTGGCGTGTAATAAAGCTCTGGTTCTACCAAGAACAACAGGATCTTGGGATTCCAAGTGAGATGGGTTGGCAACTAAGGATAGATTAACGTATTTACCAGAGGTTGTGGGTCTTTGGTAGTTCATCCCCAAGTGGTACTTCACGTCACCAGAACCTTCTGCTTGATCTGTAGAGCCAGTCCCTTTGAATTCAGCAAAGATAGATTCATTTGGTTTACGGACAACATTAGACAATACATTTAGTCTACCACGGTGAGCCATACCCAGGACGACATCCTCAACACCCAGTTCCACAGAACGATCGATCAAAGTCTTAATACCAGGAACAACAGCTTCTAACCCTTCTAGACCAAATCTCTTGTCGTTGGGAAATTTAGTGGATAAAAATGATTCAAATGAAGTTGCCCATATAAGTCTGTCTAAAATTTGTCTCTTTTGATCAACACTGTAGGAATATGGATTTTCAACTTCAATTCTGTCTCTTAACCATTCACATTTTTCTTTAGAAGGTATATGGGTGTATTGAATACCATATGATTGACAGTACAACTTTTCCAAGTGCTTTATGATTTCTCTTAGAGTCATGGCTTGTCTACCTTCCTTAGCGAATCTTGGCAAAATACCTGGACCCAAATTGATCTCTCTATCTAAGTCTTTTTCAGTAAAACCATAATAGTCGATGGTTAACTCTGGTGGAGTAGGTTTAGACTTATCGTCACCAAAAGAAATTCCTAATGGATCAATGTGTGCCTTAAGATGACCTCTTACTTGATATGCCCTACATAAAAGTTGGACTTTCAAATGAAAAGTAACATTTTCATCAACATTACTAGCTAAGCCAGCACCAAAAGCTGGAGTTTCTGTACCTTGAGGGCCGTGTACCAATAATGGAGGAGCCTGGAAAGCTCTAGAGGTTGGAACGTTATCTCCTAAATTCTTTAAATTGCTGAAGTAAGCGTTCCAAGAAACATGTACCGATGAGGGATCTTTTTGCCATGCTTCGTACATCTCATCTATATATTGGGCATTTGAAGTGGCTAAAAAAGTGTCAGTCCCAGTAACAATAGTCCTGGCCTGGTAAAACTTACTTCTAGAAAGTGTAGAAGTTAGATTGGATCTCTGCAAGAGGGAACCTTTTGCTAATTTGGACAAAGTGAATATTGATTTTGTATTCCTACTTGAGCAAACTGATCTGAGCATTTTGTCTTAATTAATATTATAGGTGAACGGAGTAGGATTTCTTCAATTTAAGGGAATGATAGAATTTCCAATTCTAAATAATACGAGATGAATATGGAATACACTTAACTTGAATGTAGATAAAAAAAAATTATTGTAGTTTCTTATTTTTTTTTTTTTTGAATCGACAGAATATTAACAAGTTGACGTTTTGTAGCCATTTATAGTAGAACAAAGTGAGAGAAAACATAAAAGCTCCAGAAGAAATGCTCTATGTTTCTTTGTCCCCCCCCCTGTTCCTTTTTTCACATAATTTGTTTTTATACTCCTTCTCATAATATCTATAGGCGGACTTTTTTCAACAGAAGAATTAGACGCTCAAGCTGATTCGTTGAAACTTCGGAAGAACGAGGAGGAGGGAATAGTGGGGAACAAAAAAAAAATAAAAATAATAAAAAAGCAAGTTGGCCTTCAAAGGTTGCGGCTTTTTTTAAGAGACGGTAAGAAGGAAAAAAAACCTCGATAAATCGGAGTAACGGGGGTGGTAAATTTACTTGTACAAAACATGTGAAAGTAAGTTTTGCTAGAAATTGATGTTACATACAAAGCATTTCCTTTCAATTAAAAATAAATGTTTTTTTTTCTTGTTATAATATATTGTTATTTATAGAAACAATTAAAGGAAGGTACAGGCAACTAATTATATATCTACATCCATTCAAAAAAAAAAAAAATCAGGTATTTATGAAGATGATTAATATATTTTATGCATTGACCATGATTATTAATTTTTAAAAAACAAAAAACACAATGGCTCTGAGATCAATTGTCTATATTCAAAAAGCGTGGATTTACCTTTGCCATTGCTTTTCTTAGTTTATATGTTCTGAGAACCATTTATTGGTAAATTCCTTCAATACCGTGGCATCATTGTAAACCCAGGAGCCCTCTTCATTGTAAAATCTTGCATTTTCAAACATAATGTCAAATTTTTCTTTAACCTGTTCTAAAGTCTTGAAAGAATGCTTTTTCGCACTAATTAAGATATCTTCTATAGATATTGGAGTTTTAATCACTTCATAGTAATCAGGGTATTCTTTCTTTGAAGGTAAGATCTCAAATATTTCCGTTCTTGCATAACTGTCTGTTTCATCTTTAATCTTACGCATTTCATCAACTAACGATTCTACAAGGGATTTAATTTCCTTTTTATTTGGAGATTTCTTAACAACCTTCACTTTAACTCTTATATGAGGTTGTTTCCGTTTGCCTTTTGATTCAGAAGTAGTGCTGTTGCCATTACTATCATTTGACTTCTTGGTTTTATATTTATTATTTACGATTTTGACCACTGGTTTTGGAGGTTTGCTTATCTTTTTTGTATTTTGTTCCTCATTTTTCAAAGATATTTCATCCATGATTTCGGCACCTTTTAGGCTGACTTTCACCCTTAGCCTACGTTTCTTGGCTTGTGGACTATTATTCTCTTCAGTACTAGAAATATTTAAAGAGGCAGTATTTACTGTTTTAGCGGAGGTATCTTGATTCTCTAAAGCAGCAGATTTTCTTTTGATTGTATGCCTCGTTGAACGTCTAGGTTGTTTAGTGGTCTTTTGGTGAATATTCTTCTTTATTTCAACTTCCGTAATTGATGTAGCTGGTATATTGTTTGATGTGCTAGCTCCTCTGTTTTCTTCTATATCTTTATCCGTATATGACACATCCTCTGGAATCTCATTTTCTGTAGTCTTTTCTTTTAATTTTCTTTTACGTTGTCTTTTCTCACGCTCTTGACGTTTTTTCTCAATGGCTTCCTCTAATGTAATATTTTCATTTTCAACAGCTTCCAAGAACTGTTCTTCTGTTAACCCATCATCATAGTATACCTTCTTCGTTCTCCTGGTTTTATTAATTTCCTCAGGTGTATGCTCTAAGTGTTTAGAAATATCTTCAGTAAATACAGAGGGTAGCTCATTCAGTTGAATTAATCTTGGTAGTGGCTTCTTTAAATGTAGTTTCTTGGCAGTTTTAATTTCGTTGGAAATTCTTTCTTTATCCATCTGATCAAATAGGCTTTTTTCTTCGTTACTACGGGCTAATATTTCGTTTAATTCATCATCATCCAATTCTGCAGAACCATCATTGTCCTTAGAACTCTCATTTTCAAGCAATCTTCTTAAGAAGGCTTCTTGTTCTTCTGCTGTTGATTTATTATCAAATTTACCTGCTTGGATGACTTTACCATCTATATCTAACTTCTGCATGGCTCTTTCGAGAATAACTTCTTCGACAGAATCAGTTGTTATCAGTCTTAGAATTCTAACCTCATTCTTTTGCCCAATTCTGTGGGCCCTATCTTGGGCTTGTAAATCTTGATGTGGATTCCAATCTGTATCAAAGATAATAACCGTGTCAGCTGTTTGAAGATTCAGACCTAAACCACCAGCTCTTGTTGATAAAAGAAAGCAGAAATATTCAGAGTCCGGTGCATTGAACAATTTAAGCATAGAATTTCTGTCTTCAGCTTTGGTACCACCATCCAATCTCATATATTTTAGATCTCTCATTCTTAAAAAGTCTTCCATAATATCCATAACTTGGGTCATTTGGAAAAATATCAGCACTCTATGACCTGATGCTCTAAACTTAGGCAAAATACGGTCTAACAACTCAAATTTTCCTGATACACGATACAATATGTCTGAATTTCCCCTTGAAGGATTTACAACTGCTTCGACTTCATCAAAAACAAATGGATGATTACAGATTTTTCTCAATTGCATAATTTTGTTGTTTAGACCTTTAATACCAGACTTAGTAGCACCCTCCGTACCAGCTCCCACAAATAAGGCATTATGTTTCAACATTTGTTCATATAGTTGTTGTTGTAGTCCTGATAATTTACATTTGATCACCTTTTCAACTTTATCCGGTAAATCTTTCTCAACTTCTTTCTTCAAACGACGTAATAAGAAAGGTCTTAACACTTTATGCAATCTCCTAATGACTAATAAGGTTTCTTCTTCTGTTAGTTCTAACTTCTCTTGAGTGCCTGTATTTGCAAACGGTGTATTGAACCAATCTTCAAAAGTCTTTGCAGAATTAAAGATTTTAGGAAGCACAAAATTCAGCAAAGCCCATAGTTCAGGTAAATTATTTTGCAGCGGTGTACCAGTTAAAATTAATCTATTTTGCGTTTTATAATAACGTTGGATAGTGGAAGATAATTTAGACTGGGTGTTTTTCATTCTATGACCTTCATCAATGATCATGTGAGCCCAATCATGTTTGCATAATAGGGGTCTATCCTTAATTATATATTCGTACGTGGTCAATAAAACATCGAAGTTACCAATTTTAATTTGATGTTGAAGAGATTTTCTTTGGTTTGGTGTACCTTTGTATACTACTGTTGTCAAACTTGGTGCCCACTTTTCAAACTCTAATGTCCAGTTTGTAATTGTAGATAAAGGAACAATTACTAAATACGGGCCAGGATTGTTTTTAATTTCATAAAGATATGTAATCAATGAAATGGATTGAATAGTTTTACCTAAACCCATTTCATCAGCCAAGATACCATTAAGATGATTGTTGTATAAAGACACCATCCATTCTAACCCACGTAATTGATATTCTTTCAAAGTACCACCAACCAATATGGAGGGTTGTTTCTCAATTTTCTCTTTGATTCTATGGGCTACTTCATAATAATCAATTTTCTCCCTTTCTTCATCTGTAAGACTTGGAATCTCCTCACCTCTTAATAATTTTGCTTCATTTTGTTGTACCCTAACAGCTTGAGATAAGGAATCCAGAAAATTATTAGTTTGTCTCAATAGCTGAGTGATTCTTGTATCCTTTGTTTGATCCAATAATTTCAAATAAGCTTCTTCATCATTGGATTTTAAGGCTGCCAAACGTTGTTTTGCGGTTCTTTCTATTCTTTTTTGTTCATCCTTTTCAATTTGTGTATGTGCAGTTTGACAAAGTTTACCAAAATGATTACAACGATCACGTAATGACCAATGATTTTCATTTTTTTCTCGTTGATATTCTGTCAAAATATTTATTTTCTGTTGTTGCATGGTGCGTTCCTTCTTTCTTTTCTCCAAAAGCTGTTGCCTCTCTAATTCTTCTGCTATTCTCGCAGTCTGGGGCACGATAACTTTGGTTCTCACCTGAACTGATCTTTGAGCTGCCATTGTGTATGGTGAATCACGCAACTCAGGAATCAGATGATGTGCTTGACTTGTTACATTATTTATTAATTTCTGTCTAAGTTGTTTTTGCTTTGTTAACAATTTTAAAGATTTCAATTCAACTAATGCTTTTAACTTCAATTTATCAATATTTGTAGGTAAATCGTATTTGGTTAGGAATTCTAGAGAATCATCTAAAGAATATGTACCCAAATTCCCTGGTAACCGTTCTAATTCGTATATTCTCTGAGCTATTTGGTTTGACAGAATGTCTTCATGTTCTGAATGGCCCAGTATAGATTTATTATTATTAAAAAACTTGTTTTCAAGGCCAAATCTTTTGATAGTGACATCGAAATTAGATGAGACGGATATTTTATTTAAAGATAGATTATTCAAAGTACTCTTTGCTAAGTTACTGTTTCTTAAAGCTGTCGAGTCAGATGTTGATTCTTCATTAACCTCAAGTAATCCCTCTGGGATATCCATGTTTTTTTCTAACAATTGTAAAGCTAAAATTTCTTTGAAAATTTCCATTTCATCTAAACTAGTATCCTGTTTCATTGTTTTACTTAAACGAGTTAAATTTTCTGTATAACGTTGCTGATCGTTGGAAATTAATCTTAAGACTCTTTCGATTGCATCAATTTCTAATTTTACATTTTCACTATTTTCGTCAGTATTAATGTCTGTATGATTATTATAATGTTTATTTGAAGATGGAATTGTGTTTGTAACTTTATCATAAATGGATCTGTATCTATAGATTAACTGATCTAATTGATCTAATGTTTTTGGTTTAGGGATATTAATAGTCGGAATATTTTTGATAATTTCGACTTGTTCATTACTTGACAAACTATGGTTCAGGGCATTATCAACTGAAATACTCTCTATTACTGGAGAAGTATTGTTATTGAGTTCCGGATTGGTTGCAGAAACAGTAGTCATAACTGGTGCAGCTTGTTCTGACATGTAATCTAAAGTGATAATCTTTATTTTTTTAATAGTCAGGATGTATGCTTAAAAACAATTTACATACAAACACAAAGAAAGATTACGATACTTATATTCCTTAAGTGAGTCTAATGTATATAAAAGTGTAAATAATAGCAAATTGAGTTGATATTTTATTATCTGCTTTTTTTATTTCTTTTTGGGAGTAGTAGAGAACCTCACTGTTATTCTCGTTGATAGTAACAATCTTTTTACCACTAAGTATAACTTTATTCAGTCTTGAGCTTATAAATATGCGTATTAGAAACTTGCTCTCGCCTTTATTTTGTTTTCTTATTTTTTTGTATTTGTTTTCTCATTCCTTCTGAACAGTTTAAATTTTTTACCTGTTCATAAAGGAGTCCAAAAAAAAAACCACTACAAAAACTTAATGTGAATTTTTGTATGGAGTTCTTTCAGTACTTCCAAAATAGGAAATGGATAGTTTTTCACGAATTTTTTTAAATGACAAAAATTAAAAAATGAACAAAAAAAAACTTTACTTTCACTCCAAAAGCAACATCGTACATGGATTTAAATAAAAGCCAAGGAAAATCAACTAGTATATTTACAATCGATGATATTATTTAACGCATGTATATATGTTCCTTCAGATTCATTTAGAATATCTTCAATTACGTATTCAAGAATATGATTAAACCATTTGGATGTGATACTAAAGAAGCTACATCCAGGCATCCAGTGTTAGCTACAAACAACAAAGTACCAATTAAATAGCAAAAAAATATTTAGAATTTACATACTCCCGATATCTAAAGCCACCACACAAATCAACTTGTATCATTTGTAGTGGTGTTGTATACACGGTGTTTGAAATTTTCTCCTTATTTTGAACATTTTTTCCCAATGCACATGTAGGACAAACACTAAAATCCTGGGATGGAGGTTTTGGTAGCTCGAAAGTCCTCATCATCTTATTATAGACCACACCTCCAGGATGACCAAACCGGGAGTGCCACAATTCACTGGGATGAGAAGGTTTCATGACATCAATAGTTTAGTGTTTGTCTAACATGTACACTAAGTAAAAATATGTGACATAAAGAATACAGTGTATATAACATTACTATAAATGATCCAAGTTGATTATGGGTACTTTTAGGTATCGGGAATACACAAATTCTAAATATTTTTTTAAGACTACAAGGCTATTTTCTCAGTATCGACTATAGCAGATATTTGTTGGATCATTACGAGACATTAACTTAGTTAAACAGTGAAATGATGTTAAAACATCCAATAAAATTGTAGTTGTTATGATATCCTTTTCCACTAAAAGTAAAAGTATAAAATCCTCCTTCTATAGTTTTAGTGACTTCCAAAAACTTTCTAAAACCTTCAATATTTTTTAAAAAGTGTCTAATAAGTTCATATACTGAATCTCACCTTGTTCTACAATATTTTGGTGGTAAACTATCGACATGTTCGGTAAAATTTTGTTTCCAGTTAGTGTTACTATGTAATTTCATAGATAATTTAACCAAACTTTCAACAATGTTGATAGAACAATTATCTGGAAGAAGCCTCTCATAATTCTTAATATCACTATTCACAGTCTCTCCTTCATTGTCAATCAGGGTGTCTAAATCTTCTTTTGTAAGGAGATTCGATAAATCATTCTCTTCCAGAATTTGAATGATGTCAGAGATTAAATCTTTGACAAATAACTGGATTTGATGAATAGAACAACCTGCATGAATATCAAAAAGTGGAAAGATGTTAAATCCTTTAAAAGGAGTAGAAGCACCCAAAACGACTGACGCATTATCAGTGCTACAAGACGTTAAGAAAGAACTCAATTTGTTCTCAGTAGCAATCATAAATGAGAGTTTGGCTAATTCCTCTTTACTTTTATTATTGACTTCTTTGAAACAGATAGGAATAGTTACTTTCTTAAGTGTCTTATTAATTAAATTAATAGATACACATATTGTGTCAGCACTTGTATTTGACTTCCATCTATCACATTCCATATCTAGTCCATGGAATACAAATTCTTTTCAATGTTTGAAAACGATTTGAAATATTACCAATAACCGTAGTATGGTTAGAACTGAAGTCAATGATAGTAATTGGTTCTAAAAATGTTTGATGACATTTGAAAAGTTCAAACACAAGATTTTTAATATGTAATGAACATTTTTTAATATAGGACGTGCATCTCTTCCTATTCCATGAAGGATTCCAGTCAGGAACATATTTTTGAGCCCATTTCCTAAATATTGGTTTATCAAAGAATGAATGACCCAAACCAAGCATGACTGAAACAGTGACTAATTCATTAAAAGCGTCATTCTGTCTTAATTTTCTTTTTTTGGTGCAATAGCAAACGAATCGTCTATAGATAGTTGTTGTTGCTTATTTTTTTCAAGTTTCTTCATTAATTCTAGCACATTTGCATTATTTCTATCTAAATAGGAAAGAATATCAGATTCTTTTTCAACAAAAACTGAATGACTAGACATTTATATGCTTCTTGACACCTTTTAGGGGCATTCTTTTCAAAATCAGAGTCATCCTCAAAGTTAATTACTTTTTGACAAATATTATCTTTTTACATTTTAAAAAAAATGGCATATTCTTTTATTATCAATCTGAATAAAGAACATACCATAAATATTTCTATACTTCCCTTTTATATAAACTAAGGGGATTTTTACTAATTAATCCTTACCCATGTAAGGATACGTGTGACCTCTAGAATTCTTTGACCATATCTTAAATTTTCCATTGGATGATAATGAATTAAAATTATACATGGAACTCTTTTTACTAACCGAATCTTTTCCATGAGAATCAATGAAGGTGGTTTCTTCTCCTGAGAATGTATCTAACGTTCTTCTGTCAATTTTAGTATTACCGTCACAATTTTCTTCACTAACTGCCTTTATTTGTTCCTTTTTCCAAACCAAAAATGTCCCTGCATGAAACACATTCAATGCATCAATTTTCCTAACAGGTTTACACGATATTGAGGAATAGAATGAGCACCGGATGAGAACATTTTTTCAAATTATCTCGGTGTCTTTATCAATTGAAGTTAAATGAAGTTCATCTATTGCTGTTTTTTCACTACGGTGACCGGTTCATTATGAAAATACAAATGGTATAATGGTTCATCATTGCTGGTATTCTCTAAAGGTTTATTAGATTGAAAAGAATTTCTAAGAGCACTTGTCATATTTGGTGTAATAAATTAGTATGATCATACTTGATAATTTTGGTAATTAATAAACCAAAAAGATAAGTTATGAGTAATATCTAATATTGATTATAGCATACAGATACAAAATGATATATATATATACATATATGATAAGGAGTACGACAAGTTCAAAACAATTCAAAGTAATTGTTTTAATTTATCTCACATAAAACATATGAAAGTTTATTTAAATATAGAAAAGTACTTAAGTAGTGATAAAAACATTATACTTAAAAGGAATATTTCTTCTTGTGATTGAATATAACTGTACTATTTTAACCTTTTAGCATTATGTAGCAGAATATTTTCAAATATATATAGTTAAAAAATTTAGCTGGGTCTTGCGAGACGGATTGTGAATCTTTCCAGACCAGGCTTAAATACACTTTTATCACAACAGGACGGAAGTAGTACTATTTTGAGTTACATTATTGACAAAATTGATATATTTTACTATTTTTGCTTTACCACATAACCTTTTATCCCAGTTAGTGTTTTGAGAAAGACATTTTCTATCAGTATATCATTATCCACTTTCTTTCTTTTATGGCTACTGAATTAAAATATATTTTTTCTATGGAACTGCAATCAAGGTAGATAATCAGAGAACCTCTTTTCTAGTTTTTTAAGATGTTTTTGTCAAGATTTAATTTAGCTAGTAAGCGCACTAGTATCTTTTTTCCACTTTCTTGTAAAATGTTCAAATCATAAACACTCAATATCTCTTCTTGGTTTGGAGAAAGGTTGATTGATATATTGGACAAATTTACTACTAGTCTTTACAGGATTATAGATATTAGAAGCCCTATTACCAGTCTGTTGTTTGATAAACTCGTCTAAACCCTCTGGTATTGGAATAAGCAATAATATTTTTCATGGCCTAATTCAATAGTAACAAGATTGTAATCTTTTAAAGACTGGAATTTAAGGACAGACTTGCAATCATAGTTTTTTAAATATGACATTCTTTTAGACTTCTTGTCTTTACGACAGTTTGACATTGTCTTGGTTGCATTGGAAATGTAAATCAGTCAATCTTTCGTGCTTTTTGCTAGAATCGGTTCGAACTGAGACATACGGTTGTCCTGCAACTTTTACGGTCTTCTCTGTGACCTCCCTTACATCTTTTTTAAATTCAAAATTGAAGAGCGTGTAGATAAGTTGAAGTTACACCAAGGTATAGCACCAGCTATATTGTACGCTAAGTTACGACTTTTTTGTATGTATCTAATAAGGTAACTAGGTCTTACAAATGATGAATTTAGCCTTACGCTCATTTTTTGGAACAACTTTTCTTCACTTTAAAAGGTAGGTGATTGGAAAAGTCCTAGAATATGAACATAGGTTTCATAAACAGATTTTGTTTGTTTTTTGATGATACATGCATTTGTAGAGCTCCAAGCTCTATCCTAAATTCACCGATGGTTTCCACAATGTCGGATAGTATATATCTTTGTCATATATAAATCTCATCGATTTTCCTTATTTCTTTTTATTTTATACAGATTAAATCCATTATACAACACTATATACTAGTAAAGTAATAAACTTCCTGTTTGAAGTGTAGCAGAGTTAGTAACAACTGGAAGTTGGAATTGTGGGTGGTTCGTATTTTAAATATGGTTATCTGTCATTATGAAATAACTTATGGGTCTGTATAAGTGATATTAAACAGCGAATGATTTCTGTTGCACAATATACACGAAAACATGTAAATATATAATATATGATGATAATATACAAAAAGTAATAAAAGAATTTCTATCCATTCTTTTATATGTGAACAAATTTTTCTAAAGAAAATTTTAGTTTTTTTTTTAATATAACTATTAAGTTTGGGTACTTTTCATCAGTCTATTTGATGGAACAGAGACCTTTAATGACTGGTCAAAAACATTTGATAGTGATGTCTAATTATAGTATCCTCAATTAGATATGCAGTTAGTTGATGAAAATGATTCAGTGTTTGACAGGAATTTGAATATTCTACAAAATGAACGTCATATCCATATTATGTTGGGAAATTTCAAAGTTGTTATTAATGATTTATGACCTACCTTTTTAACCTATTCTATTATTGCGAAGTTAAAAGTTGCCACTTCAAACTCTAAGAAGGAGCAACTCTATGTTAAGTTAGTTTTTAATTATAGTCAATCCTATCAAAGTAGGATTACTTCCAAGCAACTTCTTAATGTTTTTGAAATCTGTGAAACATTAATCATTACTGATGGTGTTGAAATAGTTAATCAATGGAATAACGTTAAGAATTCATTAAGTACTCCTATGTATCCATTGTAACTATCATTTTCATAATGGCCTAAGGGAGTTCAGTAAAAATTATTAGATGTATTTGCTTTACTATCTACTCTAAATGAAGATACTTTTCATACTTTTGCTATTGAGCTACATGGACAATCACGTTTTCAATGATCCTCTTTACAAATTGAGCATGATTGTCTTTTTGTTTTATTAAATATCACTTTTTTATACATCATTTTGCAAATGTATGTATCAAAGTAGATCATTCAAATAATGGTATAGAGTGTTTTTTTCTTTGCTACTTTTTCGATCACAAAACAATTTCAATACAGGAAATTACATCTAGTACATAGATAGTGATACTACAGATTATATAGTATCTGATTTAGACTATTTTGTAAATTCTTAACATAAATCAATGGCAAATTTGCAGAAAGTCTCTTCATCTATGGTAGTTGGCAGATCAGACATGTCTAATAACTTCTCTTGAATCCTTTTGGAGCATTTTGAAAATAATAAATATAATGGATATACGGAGTTATCTAACAAACTCGTAATATTGTTTCATTGATTGGCTATTTCTATACCACCAGCATGTAAGAAATTTAACTGGAAGTCCAGTAGGTACTCAATCCCGTGGGTAACACCTGAGTGTCTGGGTGGAGGATTGGTACAGCCATGTGCACAGTGGTCAGTGTAAAACTATATTGTCTATTTCTACTACAAGCAATACAGTTTTACAAGTTATGAGCTCTGTTGCTGACAAACATCAATCTACTGTTTTTCTTACTGATACCTTAAACAATTCT